>JAULAV010000065.1:0-57084 GCA_030789695.1 Scilla litardierei | reverse complement strand
ACATGAGTTTCCATATCAAAAATTATTTCAAAAATTTCTTATAAAAATATTTTGAAGTATTAAACTAGTTATAGTGTATTTCAGTAAGTTCGAATTTCATCAAATACCTCTAACAATTTTGATAAAAAATTGTTTTTCAATTATTACTGTTTTGGCTTAACGAATTAATTTTCTATACAAACATCTTCAAAAGGTTTTCAAACTTCTACAGTATCATCCTATGATCATTTAGGGATCTCCATATTAATTTCGTAATTTTCTGACATCAAATCGACCTAAAACCTGCAAACCCGCTTCCTAAACATTTTGGCCTAAAACTTGTATCTACATGGCTCAAACCCCAAAATGGATCTCGTATTCGTGATCATCGTGACGATACGATCCTGTGGGTATGTTTTTGTAATTTTTCGGACACGTTTACTACTAGGAGCAAAATGGTAATTTCGTGATCGTTTTAACTCTTACGTTTTTACTAGTTTCCTAATTACTTTTACTTATACTAATTAACCTTATTTAACAGTACCCTAACTACCTACCTAAACTCCCGTCGGCAGCCTATGTGAAACACGTTTCCTACACTTAGTCAATCCCTCCCAACAACCCATTAATACCGTATTAATTACAGTATATATATATATATATATACTAGTCATAACCCATGCCCAGAGGACACTGAGGCAGTCGTCGCCCGGGCACAAATGCGGAGAGAAGCGGTCGCCAAAGTGAAAAAGCTTGGGTGAGAGAGAGAGAGGAGGGTCGAGGGCAAAAATAGGAAAAACAGGGACTAAAACGCAAAAAATCACCAAAAACTCATCCCTAACCCAAGTCCAGAACCACACCCAACTCCAACGTGGCGTCCCAGTCAGCAACCAAAAATATGACTGGGACAAAACTGCCACATGAGACAAAACTGCCACGTAGGACAAATTTCGTGAAATGTATTTTATATATATATATATATATATATATATATATATATATATATATATATATATATATATATATACATATACATATATATATATATATGAGGAGGGATCAAATGACCCCCAAAAATAACCCCCTATCAAAAATCATATGCCCCAATTTTTTGGAAGATCCGAACCGTTCATCTTGATCTCCACCCTCTAAATACCTGACCCACCAATTTTCAACCCGATCCCATGTGTTTTGCCCGTTCATCAACCATTCGCAAAAGTTCTGTTCATACGAAACCGTTAAATTTGGGTCGGATGGATGAACGGGCAAAACACATGGGATCGGTTTGAAAATTGGTGGGTCAGGTATTTAGAGGGTGGAGATCAAGATGAACGGTTCGGATCTTCCGAAAAAATGGGGGGCATAGGATTTTTGAGTTTCTTCTCTCTTGAAGCAAGCTTGGATTCCTTCTAATTGGGAATGGAAATTAGGGTTTTCATTTGAAGGAGGAGGAGGAAAGGGGGAGGGAGGTGGCCGGTCATGGTAGGAGGAGAAGTGGAGAGAAACTTAGGAGAGAAGGGAAGAAATGTGGAGAAAGGAGAAGAAGATTCCCATGAAAATATCCTCTCTTACCCTTATCCATAAGGTAAGCATGCATCACTTAGAATGAATACCCCTCCATTTTCTAGGTATTTACAAGTTTGCCATTACTTTATGCACACACTTCTTTACTAAACACACACCCCTCATTAAGTCCAAATTACCATTTTGCCCCTCACATTTCTAAAAATTTACGAGGATGCCATTAACCCCTACCCCCTTTTCACACTAAGCCTTCATCCAAGACACTAACCCCATTTCACACTTGCCATCCTACATACACACACACACAAGCACACACATACACGTACACACACATCCAATGCATACCCCTTATATGTACACATACCGCACATATGTAGTAGAATGCACGTATAGTTCAAAACAAGGCATGACACGCAGTGGAGACACCAAGCGGGAAAAGCCAACTCAGGGAACCCATCTCTAGGAATCTCGAGACAAGAGACCGAGAGAGATGAGCCCTCGGAGCAAGGAGCACCCAACTTATGCGAGGCCAAGCGCATCCAAGACGGAGGTCCTCGCTTATGCCCCACGAGAAGAATTGGTCCAAGAATCTAGCAAGAAAGGCAAATATGAGAAAAAGGACGACCTCAAGTTCTGCAAGTACTACAACGACTATGTGCATGATACCAATGACTGTTGGATGCTCAAGAAGGAGATCGATGCACTGGTCAAGCATGGGCATCCTAAAAACCCGGTCATCGATCAACCCAGTAAGGATGGACCCTCGAAGCAAAAGGGCAAGATGACGGAGTCGCCCGTCACTAATGTGGTCGACTAACAAGCTTCTAAGCTAAAGGTCGAATATAAATCGAGAAACGAAAGCAACCCCCGATGAAATTCGAAAATTCCTTTACGCTTTTTACATTCTTCAATAAAGCATGCTTTTCATCAAATTAATTCTGTTTCCTTTTCGAAACAACTTTCTTCGATATAGCATTTATGAATTCTATGAAAAGAGTCCCATCAAAACTCCTCACTAAAAGGATCATATCCTTGTGAAGATCTAGATAAGCTGAATTAATATTGATGAAACCCATGTAGACCCTAATGTGTTGTCAACCGTAAGTCGAAGGGCCACTCCTTCGCCACAGAACAACCCTCCCGTGTCGTCAGCCTTAAGTCAAAGGGCCACCACTTCGCCACTGAATGACCCTATCACATCGTCAGCCGTAAGTCGAAGGGCCACCTCTTCTCCACTGAACGACCCTTTCGAGTCGTCAGCCGTAAGTCGAAGGGCCACCCATTCGCCACTGAACGACCCTCCAGAGTCGTCAGTCGTAAGTCGAAGGGGCCACCCCTTTGCCACTGAACGACCCTACCGAGTCATCAGTCGTAAGTCGAAGGGGCCACCCCTTTGCCACTGAACGACTCTACTGTCACGCCCCGTTCCCCAAAATACCCGGCATTTAAAATTTTTTTTCCAAGTATCCTGAAGTATGAGGGTGATGAGAGAGGAAAGGAGAGAGAAAAAAGAAACTGAATAAGCAGGCCACTACGCACATGCTGGGATAGTACAAGTGCAGCTTCATTAACATATCAAACAACTCATGAATAACATAGTACAACAACAAATTTATATAACCACTTTCATGTACATACATAGCCCAAGTGCACCACTACACATACACCGCCACTCTCCACCTCATAAGACAACCATGTCACGCCACAACTACAACTCATACTAAGTGCTATCCCTGAAACCCGACTCCAGGTTACCACCAGCCATGCTGCCCCTGCTACCTGAAAAATAAGAAGGAGCACATCAATGTATGCCCCACTAGGAACCAACTTGGATTTGGAACGCCATTCTAAGGTTATCAATCCACAAGGCAAGCCAAGAGAAATAGAGCATGTAACTAAGTGATATAATGAAAGTTAAATAGCTAAAACAAGGGAATCATGCCTGCGGTCCAATGCCGAGTTACTGCAAGAAAGGGTTAGCACGAATAATAATAATAATATCACAAGTGTTCAAGCAACCAATTTCTATTAAGATAAGTACAAACGCCTAAGACATAACACAGAGTCACAAAGAACATGCAAAGGGAAAGGAAAGTGCTGCCAGCAGAAGGAGTAACATGCAAATTCTTATTTTATTATTTAATAATTGAATTAATTGGAACTTAGGTAAACTGTGTGATCCCAGGACAAGGACTTCACCCGAAATTTGGGGTGAATATAGCACACGGCGTAGTGGACACGGGCACTGTACAACACCGGGCCTCTAAGCTCACCCGTCCCTGGACGGGGTGAGGCTCTCCATATAATAACACAACCTCCGTATGTCCCCTCCACTCCCAGTAAAGGAGAGTGGGTAAAAATATCACATATCACATAATCATTTCTCCCAACTTCTCAGTCCAGGCCTCATATCCACAATTTACTCAAATCCCCCCTAAAACCCGGGTTTTGCTAACTTACCCCCTTTGGAGGGGATTGAGACATTTTCATTCATCAATTGAGCATTTTAAGCTTCATTATAGGAATCATGGTGGCATGGTACACGTTCAGTAACTTCCTTTCATCAACACGGGTCATGCACTTAAGTGCAATGCCCTCAGTCATCACATCATCACATATCATTCTGGGTCATGCACTCACGTGACATGTCCTTCATCACATCACATACACATTCATGTATAATAGTGTATCCATGCCATCCATGTCCCCAACATCATCAATTTATAACAGGGTTCTTGATACAAGAGCATATAGGCCCAATTTCCATGTTTCTTTAACTTCACATTCATTGGGACATTTCAACAAACACGTAGCATGCGCCATATAAACGAACATTGTCACATTATCAAATGTAATAACAATAGCGTAACTAAACATTCCATCATTAGCACAACATCCATGAATAATGGGATGGGGAAATTAACATCATCACACGTTTTAATATTCAACCAACACTCCAACTTGCTAGAATTGAAAGAACATCCATAAAGATCAATACATTTCATTCATTTCTCTAGGGAATTTGACACAACTTTATAAATGAAAGTTGAATATATGGCAATTATGGATTTATAAATAAAATTTCATGCAAAAATATGAAATATATGATTTATGGTGAATTAATTGGTGAAGTGTGTCAATTCTGTTTTTTATACAGATTTCAGGGTCTGTGTTGGAAGACAATTTTGGGCATGTTGGAGCCAGAAATTCGACATATAAGCACCCGGTGAATTTTTAGAAAAACTTGTTAAATTTTCAACAAGACCAAGATCATAAAATTCCATGATGTGTGCAGGTGTTTAGGCCAATTTTACTAAGCCGTGTCAACACTGAAATCAAACAGACATGTTGTAAAGATGGATTTATTGCTCCTAATTTCTGAATTGAAACAATGTCAAAATTTATATGATGTTGGGGTAGCACTTCAAGATCTACAAGATCATATTTTTTTCGAACCCTAATTCGAGCTACAGTAACCACAATCAAGGAAAAATTAGACATCAAGATTTCTGAATTTCAAAAGGAGATGACTTTGCTAAGAATTTCAAAGGGAAATTGTGAAATTGAGCCATAGCATGTAAAAATTGACCATCCTTATCAAATATTGGATAAAACATGCTATAAAAACATATTAGCAAAAATTAATTTGATGGAATTCCTAACCAAGAGAGTTCCTACCTCAAAACTTGAATTTTTCCTCCTCCTCTTTTCTTCTCTACTTCTTTCTCCCTTAAAGCAAGCTTGATTTCCTTCCATTTGGGCATGAAATTTAGGGTTTTCACTTGATGAAATAGGGGAAAAGAAGGGTAGGGTGGCTGGCCTAGAGGGGATAGGGAGAGGGGTAAAGGAATGAAAGAAAGAAAAGAAAAGAAAGACGAAGAAGATGGAAGAAAATTCCTAATAAATATCTAACTCTAGAACCTCCTTAGGATAAGCATGTCACATCTTAAATGACCTAAATACCCCTCCAAAAATACCCCTCAACTTTTAGGTATTTACAAGTTTGCCATTACTTTATGCACCGACCACTTAAGTATGTACGCACAGCAAATTTAGTCCAAATGACCATTTTGCCCCTCGCCTTTCTAAAAATTTACGGGGGTTGCATAAAACCCCTTTCACACTTGCATGGCTCTTCCTACACACATCCACCCACATCCATACATGTATACATGATCCACACACACGTCTAACACATTCCTGTTGTTTACACCCACGATGTCATTTGCACTTCTCCCGCATTCACATTTCGCATTCGCTTCCCTTAGCCACGTTTTACGGCATAATCTCCCTTGCACTACGTTACATACATCAATATCTACGTTTATTTCATACTTACGTTTGCATCGAAGGCAGAAATATCACGTGTATACGGTAGAATACTCGTATAGTTCAAAATAGGGCATGACATCCTACCCACCTTAAAATAAAGTCCGTCCTCGGACTTCCTAGGGCGTGAATACTTCCCAAGGTCAGCTAAGTATGATGGTCTCACTGCTCATGAAGTACAAGCAAGATTACATACTTACGCCACGCGTATATACACTATATATTTCACTGTCATCCATACACATCCGCATCACATACATATCACGGATACATCCTACTATTTATCTAGTAGCATATCCACATCGCTATGTGCACTCATTACATACATATACGCATATGTTATTCACATAAACAACTAGGCACACATATTCACACATTAACATATACATCACATACCACAATTAAGTTTATATACGTATTATTACACGTATTTAGATTACTACTCATATCTACACGCATAGGACATTACACTAGATCCGTATCACGATACATAAGGTATTCATACATAGCATGCTTTCATATACACCATAATACATTCTGGTATATTCGACGTACATCTACCTGTATATATATATATACACATATACGTCTATATCTATGCACAAACACACAACTACACACATTAATCAACACACCATTACTTGATGAATATGGTCATTGTCACGGTGTCACACCATATGTACACCAGATTCCTACACTCTCAATACTTAGTCATATAAATTCACTACATTTACAGGCACGTAAATATCTATATACACACAACATTTAGTCACATTCGTACTTACACCTACAGGCACGTACTTACACACGCACGATCAAGTCACATAGGGTTTACAGTCATAACTTCGGATAAATACATACATAATCTCACATTCATAGCAATGCACCTACTGCCTTACACAGATAGGCACATATACCACACACAATACACACAAAAGTGCACAAACATAATATGTTCCCTCCCATATGATATATATATATATATATATATATATATATATATATATATATATATATATATATATATATATATATATATAGCCATCCTTGTATATTCTACGCACATACAGCCATAATAATCAAATAATTATAAACATCCATCTACACCCCCACACACGCGTATACATATAAATATGCAAACAAATACACACATTCCAATACCCATATATCAAACAGTTTCATTCACTTACGTTTATCAAACATATATACACATATATTTCATACCTATCACATTTACATCCACATTACACATGTCTATACATACACATATGCTTTGGTACTGACCTATACATATACGCATACAAGCAGAAATACATTTATCCAGGGCATACCGAGATACACCTAGATGGACAACTCTATAGGATAAATCAGCAAGTAAACAAACAAGATATGTATAAGTATATATATATATATATATATATATATATATATATATATATATATATATATATATATATATATATATATATATATATATTCATTCATCCAATATACACATCATTGCATATACTCCTACTACACCTTACACATACATGAACACATTCCTACACTCGATTGCAACATGTATAATAGAAATTCATACATCTATGATATATATTCATGTCTACTCAACAAACAATACCCTACATAGATACTCCACAAGCACATACTCATTATACACCACAGATGTACAAGTATCAATACCATACATAGATTTCTGAGTCTACATATAGCCAAATGCATGCATGCTTATACACACAAGACTATTATTCCAATAGTAGGTATGGACACAGACACGCATACATACTTATTAGGATCCACTCAACCATGAACATACATTCCCATGTGTGGACACACTCATCCATACACATATATTATACATATCTTGCTATTACACACCCATACAGTCGAGCTACTCAAACTACACTAACAGGTAGTCGGTAGCTACCTATACCATTATATACATAACATCCAATATATCCCCACTTTTACTAGTATACTAGTACATACACAAATAAGTGTATTTCAATATTCATACACATTCGATAGTCACACCCAATATACGTACACAGCCATATATTGATACATGTGTATCAGAATAGGGATCATTCACATACATATACATATAACCACTTATAAGACATACACCAATACACGTCCAATAACACATATACACAGTCACACCACACTGGCTAAACCTACACACATACAGGTATCTCATATACCAATACACAATCCCCCTCATACCACTATATACGGAGGGGTACATGCACTACATATACATCCAAATGGTCCTACAGGAACCATTATACGAGTAAGCGTATACACACATACATTCATATACCATAACTCCACTTAACCGTGCAAACCCATAGCCATCCCACTTATACATGCACTGTATAATCTCAAATTCTTACATTCATCACATTCTACATATGATATCCGTTATACATACATCCCTATTCCATAATAGGCACGGTATAGTGCTGAAGGGCCTAAATTTAGGGTGGACGGGTCTAAAACACCCCTACCCACCTTAGGATACATCTACTCCAAACACTCTGGAGCATTACTCATACTGCCCGTGCGTCCATTACTTATCTACATCGCTACATACTCACCATACATGGCCACAGCACAACACTTATCTTCACGCAATAATACAACCCACGACCATATACCAAAGTAAATCAATATACTAACTCCTATAGGCATATAGGCAGCAGATACATATACTCAATGCAACACTCGTGATATATATACACTAACCTTCCTCACATATATCTACACCCACTACCTATACAAGCTTACATATATTCACACATATACACTTCCCCCCATGACCAAAGACTATATAGACATCTCACTACTCTATCCATACAAGGATAAATGTACACATGTTGGTGCATTCCCCATATGAAACACAATTATAATTTAATAGATAATAAACCGCATACTTGCACTCATATCACATACGTACACACCCTCAACCACATCTCTACAAAACAACATATATATATCTCTCCAAGAGCTAATAGGTATCCACCAGTATACATCCACTAATAAACATATACATATCACTTATACCTCAGAGTCACACAAGTATACCACATACCTACACACATATTCGTATCATGTAGCTATACAGAGACATAGCATATACATATACTCAAGTACTCGCACACCTAGTATATACGCCATACATGCAACTTTCATGCTATTCAAATATACAAGTATACCGCAACATATATAATTCAAATATCTAAGCACAACAAATGCACTTATACATGCAGATTCACACAATTATAAATGCACCCGTATATCCACAAATACTCATCTATAGTATAATAGATCGCAGGAAGTTCATCCCGAACTCCCAAAAGCTAGGGGTTCAATGGTGGATAACTTAAAATTCTATGGTCACTAAAGTCTCTACCCACCTTAGGGGTAATCTATCCCAATCAAATATTGAAGCATTACATGTACTATCCTTACGCACATCGCAGTGCGGTGACCTGCATGGGCGCCAAAAACTGTCAAGCCCCGTTCCCCAGAATACCCAGCATTTAAAATTTTTTTTCCAAGTATCCTGAAGTGTGAGGGTGATGAGAGAGGAAAGGAGAGAGAAGGAAGAATCTGAATACCAGGCCACTATGCACATGCTGAGATAGTACAAGTGCAGCTTCATTAACATATCAAACAACTCATGAATAACATAGTACCACAACAAATTTATATAACCACTTTCATGTACATACATAGCTCAAGTGCACCACTACACATACACCGCCACTCTCCACCTCCCAAGAAAACCATGTCACGCCACAACTACAACTCATACTAAGTGCTATCCATGAAACCCGACTCCAGGTTACCATCAGCCATGCTGCCCCTGCTACCTGAAAAATAAGAAGGAGCATATCAATGTGTGCCCCAGTAGGAACCAACTTGGATTTGGAACACCATTCTAAGGTTATCAATCCACAAAGCAAGCCAAGAGAAATAGAGCATGTAACTAGTGATATAATGAAAGTTAAATAGCTAAAACAAGGGAATCATACCTGCGGTCCAATGTCGAGTTACTGCAAGAAAGAGTTAGCACGAATAATAATAATAATAATAATAACACAAGTGTTCAAGCAACCAATATCTAATAAGATAAGTACAAATGCCTGAGGCATAACACAGAGTCACAAAGAACATGCAAAGGGAAAGGAAAGTGCTGCCAGCAGAAGGAGTAACATGCAAATTCTTATTTTATTATTTAATAATTGAATTAATTGGAACTTGGATAAACTGTGTGATACCAGGACCTGGACTTTCACCCCAAATTTGGGGTGAATATAGCACACAGCGCAGTGGACACCGACACTATACAACACCGGGCCTCTCCGCTCCCCCGTCCCTGGCAGGAGTGAGGCTCTCCACATAATAACACAACCTCTGTATGTCCCCTCCACTCCTGGTAAAGGCGAGTGGGTATAAATATCACATATCACATAATCATTTCCCCCAACTTCTCAGTCCAGGCCTCATATCCACAATTTACTCAAATCTCACCTAAAACCCGGGTTTTGCTAACTTACCCCCTTTTGGAGAGGATTGAGACATTTTCATTCATCAATTAAGCATTTTAAGCTTCATTATAGGAATCATGGTGGCATGGTACACGTTCAGTAACTTCCTTTCATCAACACGGGTCATGCACCTAAGTGCAATGCCCTCAGTCATCGCATCATCATATAGCAATCTAGGTCATGCACTCACGTGACATGTCCTTCATCACATCACATACACATTCATGTATAATAGTGTATCCATGCCATCCATGTCCCCAACATCATCAATTTATGACAGGGTTCTTGATACAAGAGCATATAGGCAAAATTTCCATGTTTCTTTAACTTCACATTCATTGGGGCATTTCAACAAACACGTAGCAGGCGCCATATAAACGAACATTGTCACATTATCAAATGTAATAACAATAGAGTAACTAAACATTCCGTCATTAGCACACCATCCATAAATAATGGGATGTGGAAATTAACATCACCACACGTTTCAATATTCAACCAACACTCCAACTTGCTGGAATTGCAAGAACAACTATAAAGATCAACAAATTTCATTCATTTCTCTAGGGAATTTGACACAACTTATAAATGAAAGTTGAATATATGGCAGTTATGGATTTATAAATAAAATTTCATGCAAAAATATGAACTATATGATTTATGGTGAATTAATTGGTGAAGTGTGTCAATTCTGTTTTTCAGACAGATTTCAGGGTCTGTGTTGGAAGACAATTTTGGGCATGTTGGAGCCAGAAATTCGACATATAAGCACTCTGGTGAATTTTTAGAAAAACTTGTTAAATTTTCAACAAGACCAAGATCATAAAATTCCATGATGTGTGCAGGTGTTTAGGCCAATTTTACTAAGCTGTGTCAACACTGAAATCAAACAGACATGTTGTAAAGATGGATTTATTGCTCCTAATTTCTGAATTGAAACTATGTCAAAATTTATACGATGTTGGGGTAGCACTTCAAGATCTACAAGCTCATATTTTTTTCGAACCCTAATTCAAGTTACAGTAACCACAATCAAGGAAAAATCGGACATCAAGATTTTTGAATTTCAAAAGGAGATGACTTTGCTAAGAATTTCAAAGGGAAATTGTGAAATTTCACATATTGGATAAAACATGCTATAAAAACATATTAGCAAAAGTTAATTTGATGGAATTCCTAACCAAGAGAGTTCCTACCTCAAAACTTGAATTTTTTTCCTCCTCCTCTTCTTTTCTTCTTTACTTCTTTCTCCCTTGAAGCAAGCTTGATTTCCTTCCAGTAGGGCATGAAATTTAGGGTTTTCACTTGATGAAATAGGGGAAAAGAAGGGTAGGGTGGCTGGCCTAGAGGGGATAGGGAGAGGGGTAAAGGAATGAAAGAAAGAAAAGAAAAGAAAGATGAAGAAGATGGAAGAAAATTCCTAAGAAATATCTAACTCTAGAACCTCCTTAGGATAAGCATGCCACATCTTAAATGAACTAAATACCCCTCCAAAAATACCCCTCAACTTTTAGGTATTTACAAGTTTGCCATTACTTTATGCACCGACCACTTAAATATGTACGCACAGCAAATTTAGTCCAAATGACCATTTTGCCCCTCACCTTTCTAAAATTTTACGTGGGTTGCCATTGAACCATAACCCCTTTCACACTTGCATGGCTCTTCCTACACACATCCACCTGTTGGATCTGGATCCTAGCCTAGAGGGGGGGTGAATAGGCTAATAAAAAAATTCTCGTGCAACCCACGAGAAATCACACGCAGTTAAAAGCACAACCAGAGCAGACACAGAGTACACAGCAGATTTACCCTGGTTCGGTCATCCCAACGACCTACTCCAGCCCCCAAAGCTAATACTAGATTGAATAGTGCAATAGGTACAAAGTCACAAGTTAGAGCACGCTCAGAGCACTCTCTACGCCTCTACACTCGCCAGACTCTCAGTACCCCACACACAGTGTTTCCTCTCACTATCAATCCTAGCAAAGCTTTCTACCAGCTAGTCCCAAACTAGCTGGGTCCCACTTGTCTAGTCCCAACTAGACAAGTCCCAAAATAGTCCACAAAAATAGGTAAAAGTTTCCTCACAGAGAACGTTACACTAAGACACAAATAAAAGAGTTTAAGAGTTTAGAAATGCTCAGTTTGTGTCAGTGTAGGCGTCTCTGTCAATCAGCACGTCGTCAGCTCCAATCTGACGCAAATGGTGTCTCAATCCGACTCCTGGATGTCAAGATACACACTGGTCTGTGTGTAAAGAAATTCAGTTCAATCCTTTATAATCTGTCGGTCTGTGCGCGTAGCCGCTCCTTAAAAATAGCAGTCGGTGCGTGTAGCAATTCAGTTCAATCTTAATACTTAAGCGGGCTGTGCGCAAAGCAATTGACTTTAATTAATTCCGCCACGTCAGCACGTAAAGATTTTCTCCACCTCCGTTTGATTTCGTTTCTTCGCACTCGCCACGTCAGCAAGCAGGATCAGATCGGCGCCGTCGGTTGATTTGAAAAGCGATCTCAGCCGTCCGCTTTAAACTCGATCCATGCAGCAGTTCGCATCGTAGGCCATTTTCGTCTTCGTCTTCGGCGGTGGCTCCGGGCAACGACTCAGCGGCGGTGTTGTGACTACGGCGATGCAGCAACGCTCGGTGACAAGCTCGAGGGTGGCGGCGACCTCGTGATGATGAAGAGAGCAGCAGCGACGTTGACGGTGGATGACGACGACGGCGAGTTCTTCGTGCAACGGCGAGCAACGTCGTTCTCTCGTTTCAGCGGTGGCGATGGCGTACAGCAGCGGCGGTGTTCGACAGCAGCTCCGGTGACGTGCGGCGAGCTCTTGAACGGCGAATTCTCCTTCGCCCACGACGGCGGCGGCCTCGTCGCTTGGCAGCAGCAACACAACGGAGACGGCAACGGGTCACGCCATCGACGGTTTTGGGCTTCTCCTGTGATCTGTCTTCTCCGATGAAGAGCTCGGGGATGTTGACAGCCTGATTCGTCGACAGCGACGACTTCTTCACATAGATGGTGGTGGCGTGTTCTTCGGAGGCGACGGCAGCTCTCTCGACGGTGAGGATTCTGTAGCAGCTCTCGTCGGAGATGCTTCGTGCAGCGACGTTGACGGCGATGACAGCTTTGACAGTAAGGCTTCGACGGCAAGGACTTCTCCTCTACACCGGCGTTGGTCGTGAGGGTTCTCTTCTCCGTCGATCTTCACGGCGATGGCGTTGTTTCTGATGGCGCTTGGCGAGGACCCGTTCTTCTTGCCTTGATGGACACTTGACTTGATGGCTTGGAGTTTTAGTTTCTTGGTTTGCGGCAGAGATATGCGATGTTTTGGGTCGTAGGTGAAGCAACTTGGCTATTGGTTTATTTTTTGTAATGTCTTAGGGTTTTGCACTGTTATAATTTTTTTTTTGCGTGACTTCTACCAAGAATATTTGGCTTTCTCCTCTAATATTTCATAGCCGCCCTTGAATAAAAAATGTAGCCTCTTTTATTTAATTGATTGCCGCATTTTTTATGCAATAGGCGAAAGGGGTTTTTATAATAGGAGAGCTAGGGTTTTGAAGTTGGCAAGGGTTAGGGTTGTGCCAACCGCTTAGGGATTTGGCACAATCAATATGGGATTTGATTAGGTGTTTGAATAGGATGGGTAGACACAAATCCATCTAATTGATTTGATCAAATATTAAATTGATTTGAATCAATCTAATCTCCTAATTTGACCAAGTCCAACTTTGCTCTCCATTGACCAAGTCAAACTTCTTTGTGCACACACACTGCCTTTCTCCCAATGTGCTATACGAATAGCAATTCCGCCAAATAGCCTAGATATATTGTTTCACCAAGCCTGAAACACACTAAGCACACACATTAGATATACCGACACGTTTGTCATCATCAAACCAAGATCCTAGATCGTTGCTTCCAACAATCTCCCCCTTTTGGTGATGACAAACCCACAAAAGATTTTATCAATAGGAATGAGTGTGTGAAGTGTGTTGAAGGATGTGTAATGCAATATGGACCATGAGATGAATATTCAAGCACTACAACATGGCATGCACAGACTTATAACAAATACAATAGCATGCTCCCCCTTCTCTCAAGCTCCCCCTTCAACAAGTATTCAAGAATATTTCATGCTCCCCCTTCAACCAATAATACCGACATCAAAGCTATCAAAATCACCAATAATACCGACATCAAAGCTATCAAAATCTTTTCTTTTCTTTCTCCCCCTTTGTAATCACCAAAAGTGGATTAATGAAGTCACAAAAATATCCCATGCAAAAATAAATCATTATTAGAAATAGCGCGTAATTTGCATGAGTATTCCAAATAATAGACAAGTCAAGTTCATAGAATTTCATACCAAGACTTCTTCACCTTTGTGTAAGTGAAAAGATATAGACAATAAAGTGCAAGAGGAGATTCAATATCAGAAAATCAACCAAAACAATCCACATTTTCCATTTTTCATGAATATCACTAGGATTGACTTTTCCCACGTCACCAAAGATGAGTTCAAGTTACCGAACCCCAAGACATAGCCTGAAAGGACTTTTAAATGTGGGGATGGCATTGCTTGACGAGTTATATACACCAACGCTAATGATTACCCATGTAGCACAAGTTGGATACTCGTGGGTTGTGTTTTAGCCATGAAGTGTATCCATTTTTCATACGGAGCAAATATCGTATTGTTGTTGTTTTTTTTCATTCTTTTGTGCTCAATTTTAATTCATGGCTAAACACATCATATCCCTTAGAAATTTCAGAAATTAATCATTCCTATATTCACTTTCCATTATTCTTCAAAAGGATATCCAAAAGCACTAAAAAGTCAAATATTGTGAAAGTGCAAATGTAGGTGTACAAGTCAAGTTTGAAACTTATGAGACATGTCATGGCTACTAAAAAGAATAACATCATGTTCATGTAGCTACAACAATAATGAATTGACTTCTACAAGGGATAGAATTGATCATTCATACAATATCACTCAAGAGATTGAAAAGAGGATACAATAAGCACATTTTTTTTTATTTTTCAATTTTTTTTTCAGAAATAAAAACATTAAAAAACATCCATGCAAACACAAAAACAAAAATAAATCAAGCACACAAAAAAAATCTATGAAGGTATGCAATGCAATGCAAAGAGGGATAGAACATTATACCTTCTCGTCGCTTTTTGACGAAGGAGCTAAAAGGATGAAACATTATTGCTCCTCGCCAAAAACTCCATCACACCTACATGAAAGGTGTTAAGTGTGACCTTGGAATCCAACAAGGTCCACTAGTGTTAGCCAATATTGTTTTAGGAACCCACACTTGTTTAAACTTGATTTTAGTGTTCCTAAATTTACAATAGTAAGAAGTATGGCCTACACTATCACAAGTAAAGCACTTTGCATATAAGTTCTTCGCAATAGAAGGTGCATTGTGGAATTTCTTGAATTTTGGCTTTTCGGCATTTTTCAAACCAAATCCAAGTCCTCTTCTATTATTTCCATATAATTGATTCTCTAAAATATTATCCAACGATTGTTTTCCCATAGAGAATTTCTTAATGGCCAATTCAAGATTAGAGACTTTGGTTTTCAACAATTTATTTTCTTCCACAAGCAATGTGCATTTACTTATAAAAGCTCTCTTGTTTTCCTCTTCCTTCTTTTCAAATTCAACCATTTTTCTTTTAAAATCATTATCCAACATGCAGAATTTAGCATTAAGCTCTCTAATAACATAGTCTTTTTCAGTTTCGAGCTTAATCAAATCAAGTTTAAGCATGCTAATATTATTCATCAAGGAAGGGCAAGAGAGACAATGTGCTTCATCATTAAAACTAGATTTTTCCTTTTTCAGAATATCAATAGTAGAGTCACGTGTAACAATATCAATTTTGAGTTTTTCAATCTCTTTAGACATTTCATATTCAGATTGTTGCATTTCAAAATTCTCATTTTGATAATCATCTATAGTGGATTCAAGCTCTACTATTTTATCTTGCATTTCTTTACAAAGAGTAAGGAGTTCAGTTTTACTACCAGAAGTTACCTCATTGTGTATTCCCATCAATGCCATGCATGAATGGGCTTCGTGTTCCTCCTCCTCGCTCTCAGCTTCGCTATCCATGTCCCAAGTAAGCACCTTGGATTTTCCCTTTTCTTTAGCTACCTGAGCTGTCTCATGTGGGCAATCCCTCATTCGATGTCCTCTTTTCTTGCATTTAAAACAAGTCATTCTATTAGTAGTATTCTGATCATAATTTTGCTTAGAAGACTGAAAAAAGTTAGAGCGATTAAACCTGGGTGCCATTTCTGCTCTTCCTTGCTTGGTCTGGACAAACTTTCTAAAATTTCTGACCATTAGCGCTATGTCATCATCATCATCTTCACTTTCGTCAGCTTTCAGAGCAAGTGGCTTGGTAGCTTTCTCTTTTTCCTCAGGTTTCTCCCTTTCATCAATATTTTGCAATTCAAGCTCGTGGGACATTAAATTTCCTATTAAGTCCTCCACCCTCATCTGTGACAAATCTTTCGCTTCTTGGATGGCAGTGACTTTAGGCCTGAAAGAGCTTGGCAGAGCTCTTAATATCTTCCTCACCTGCTCAAGGCTAGAATATGGCTTACCGAGCGAACTAGACTTGTAGACAATGTTGGTGAACCTCGCAAACATTTCTGATATCGTCTCTGATGGTAGCATGCGAAATCCCTCGTATTCCGTGCTCAGAAGTGCAAGTCTAGACTCCTTCACCTGTGACGTTCCCTCATGCGTCACCTCCAAAGTATGCCATATTTCCTGCGCAGTTAGACAATGTGAGATACGATTGAATTCAGATTTATCTAATGCACAAATAAGAGCATTCATAGCTTTAGCATTTAAAGAATAGAGCTTCCAATCATTATCATCCCACTTATCATCAGGTTTAGGCATTTCAGTATTTTCAATTTTAATAACAGGTGATTTATAGCCTTTTTCAACAATTTGCCAAGCTTTATAATCAATAGAAATCAAGTAGATTCTCATACGATTTTTCCAATAAGCATAGTCTACTCCATTAAATCTAGGTGGTCGGGAAATAGACTGACCCTCAGCAAAAGCACTATCAATGTGGTCCATGGTCAAACTAGGCTAGATCCTAAAACCTGCTCTGATACCACTTGTTGGATCTGGATCCTAGCCTAGAGGGGGGGGGGGGGTGAATAGGCTAATAAAAAAATTCTCGTGCAACCCACGAGAAATCACACGCAATTAAAATCACAACCAGAGCAGACACAGAGTACACAGCAGATTTACCCTGGTTCGGTCGTCCCAACAACCTACTCCAGCCCCCAAAGCTAATACTAGATTGAATAGTGCAATAGGTACAAAGTCACAAGTTAGAGCACGCTCAGAGCACTCTCTACGCCTCTACACTCGCCAGACTCTCAGTACCACACACACAGTGTTTCCTCTCACTATCAATCCTAGCAAAGCTTTCTACCAGCTAGTCCCAAACTAGCTGGGTCCCACTTGTCTAGTCCCAACTAGACAAGTCCCAAAATAGTCCACAAAAATAGGTAAAAGTTTCCTCACAGAGAACGTTACACTAAGACACAAATAAAAGAGTTTAAGAGTTTAGAAATGCTCAGTTTGTGTCCGTGTAGGCGTCTCTGTCAATCAGCACGTCGTCAGCTCCAATCTGACGCAAACGGTGTCTCAATCCGACTCCTGGATGTCAAGATACACACTGGTCTGTGTGTAAAGAAATTCAGTTCAATCCTTTATAATCTGTCGGTCTGTGCCCGTAGCAGCTCCTTAAAAATAGCAGTCGGTGCGTGTAGCAATTCAGTTCAATCTTAATACTTAAGCGGGCTGTGCGCAAAGCAATTGACTTTAATTAATTCCGCCACGTCAGCACGTAAAGATTTTCTCCGCCTCCGTTTGATTTCGTTTCTTCGCACTCGCCACGTCAGCAAGCAGGATCAGATCGGGGCCGTCGGTTGATTTGAAAAGCGATCTCAGCCGTCCGCTTTAAACTCGATCCATGCAGCGGTTCGCAGCATAGGCCATTTTCGTCTTCGTCTTCGGCGGTGGCTCCGGGCAACGACTCAGCGGCGGTGTTGTGACTACGGCGATGCAGCAACGCTCGGTGACAAGCTCGAGGGTGGCGGCGACCTCGTGATGATGAAGAGAGCAGCAGCGACGTTGACGGTGGATGACGACGGCGGCGAGTTCTTCGTGCAACGGCGAGCAGCGTCGTTCTCTCGTTTCAGCGGTGGCGATGGCGTACAGCAGCGGCGGTGTTCGACAGCAGCTCCGGTGACGTGCGGCGAGCTCTTGAACGACGAATTCTCCTTCGCCCACGACGGCAGCGGCCTCGTCGCTTGGCAGTAGCAACACAACGGAGACGGCAACGGGTCACGCCATCGACGGTTTTGGGCTTCTCCTGTGATCTGTCTTCTCCGATGAAGAGCTCGGGGATGTTGACAGCCTGATTCGTCGATAGCGACGACTTCTTCACACAGATGGCGGTGGCGTGTTCTTCGGAGGCGACAGCAGCTCTCTCGACGGTGAGGATTCTGTAGCAGCTCTTGTCGGAGATGCTTCGTGCAGTGACGTTGACGGCGATGATAGCTTTGACAGTAAGGCTTCGACGGCAAGGACTTCTCCTCTACACCGGCGTTGGTCGTGAGGGTTCTCTTCTCCGTCGATCTTCACGGCGATGGCGTTGTTTCTGATGGCGCTTGGCGAGGACCCGTTCTTCTTGCCTTGATGGACACTTGACTTGATGGCTTGGAGTTTTAGTTTCTTGGTTTGCGGCAGAGATATGCGATGTTTTGGGTCGGAGGTGAAGCAACTTGGCTATTGGTTTATTTTTTGTAATGTCTTAGGGTTTTGCACTGTTATAATTTTTTTTTGAGTGACTTCTACCAAGAATATTTGGCTTTCTCCTCTAATATTTCATAGCCACCCTTGAATAAAAAATGTAGCCTCTTTTATTTAATTGATTGCCGCATTTTTTATGCAATAGGTGAAAGGGGTTTTTATAATAGGAGAGCTAGGGTTTTGAAGTTGGCAAGGGTTAGGGTTGTGCCAACCGCTTAGGGATTTGGCACAATCAATATGGGATTTGATTAGGTGTTTGAATAGGATGGGTAGACACAAATCCATCTAATTGATTTGATCAAATATTAAATTGATTTGAATCAATCTAATCTCCTAATTTGACCAAGTCCAACTTTGCTCTCCATTGACCAAGTCAAACTTCTTTGTGCACACACTGCCTTTCTCCCAATGTGCTATACGAATAGCAATTCCGCCAAATAGCCTAGATATATTGTTTCACCAAGCCTGAAACACACTAAGCACACACATTAGATATACCGACACGTTTGTCATCATCAAACCAAGATCCTAGATCGTTGCTTCCAACACCACCCACATCCATGCATGTATACATGCTCTATACACACACGTCTAACACATTCCTGTTGTTTACACCCACGACGTCATTTGCACTTCTCCCACATTCACATTTCGCATTCTCTTCCCTTAGCCACGTATCACGGCCTGATCCCCCTTGCACTACGTTACTTACATCAATATCTACGTTTATTTCATACTTACGTAGCATCATAGGTAGAAATATCACGTGTATACGGTAGAATACTCGTATAGTTCAAAAAAGGGCATGACACCTACTGAGTCGTCAGCCGTAAGTCGAAGGGGCACCCCTTCGCCACTGAACGACCATATCGAGTCATCAGCCGTAAGTCGAAGGGATACCCCTTCGCCACTGAACGACCCTACCGAGTCGTCAGCCGTAAGTCGAAGGGCGAACCCTTCGCCATTGAACGACCCTACCGAGTCGTCAGCGTAATTCGAAGGGCCACACCTTCTCCACTGAACGACCTTACCGAGTCGTCATCCGTAATTCGAAGGGCCACACCTTTTCCACTGAACGACCCACCCGAGTCTTCAGCCATAAGTCAAAGGGGCACCCCTTCGCCACAGAACGACCCTCTCGTGTCATCAGCCATAAGTCGAAGGGGCCACCCCTTCGCCACTGAACGACCCTACCGAGTTGTCAGTCGTAAGTCGAAGGGGCCACCCCTTCTCCACTAAATGACCCTACCTAGTCGTCAGCCGTAAGTTGAAGGGCCACCCCTTCACCACTAAACGACCCTCCCGAGTCGCCAGTCGTAAGTCGAAGGGCCACCCCTTCTCCACTAAACGACCCTCCCGAATCGTCAGTTGTAATTCGAAGGGGCCACACCTTCGCCACTGAACTACCCTCTTGTGTCGTCATCTGTAAGTCGAAGGGACACCCCTTCGCCACTGAATGACCCTACCAAGTCATCAGCCGTAAGTCGAAGGGACCACCCCTTCGCCACTGAACGACCCTCTCGTGTCGTCAGCCGTAAGTCGAAGTGGCATCTCTTTGCCACTGAACGACCCTACCGAGTCGTTAGCCGTAAGTCTCAGGTGCCACCCCTTCACTACTGAACTACCCAACCGAGTCATCAGTCGTAAGTCGAAGGGGCCACCCCTTTGCCACTGAATAACCCTACCGAGTCGTGAGCCGTAAGTCGAAGGGGCCACCACTTCGCCACTGAAGGACCATACCGAGTCATCAGCCATAAGTCGAAGGGGCCACCCCTTCGCCACTGGACGACCCTACCGAGCCATCAGCCATAAGTCGAAGGACCACCCCTTTGCCACTGAACGACCAGCCAACAGCCGTAAGTCGAAGGGGCCACACATCGACACTAAACGACCCTCTCGTGTCGTTAGCCGTAAGTTGAAGGGGTACCCCTTTGCCCCTGAACGACTATCTCGTGTGGTCAGCCGTAAGTTGAAGGGCCACCCCTTCTCCACTGAACAAATCTACTGTGTCATCAACCGTAAGTCGAAGGGGCCACCCATTTGCCACTGAACGACTGTCCCGTGTCCTCAGCCGTAAGAGCCGTAAGTTGAAGGGGCCCCCCTTTGCCACTGAACGACCCTCTTGCGTTGCCAACCGTGAGTTGAGTGAACCACTCCCTCTCCATCGAATGAAGTGACCTATTTCTAACATGGTTCGACGGCTTAACCCTGACCATCTTGAGCAAGGGTCTAACCCGTCGAAAGGGGAACCATTAGGTATTACGGTCACACGGTATGAGCGAAGACAAACAAAGAGATACAAAGACAAATAAAGAGAGACAAGCCAATTCTTCTGGCGCTTTTACTACAAAATTATTTTCGTCTATATCTTATTACCCCCTTTATACATTTGAAAACTATGGCAGGGTAAGATGAGCATCAAAATTCTACAACGAGTCGCTAGGCCCTTGGCCTCCCTCAAGCTCGGCCACATGCCCTAGATCTCCCGAAACACCAGCACCTGCGTCGTCACCCGCCGTGATGACAACCTCGCCAGTATGAGCGTGCGGCCTTCCCTGTGCCCTTACTCTGATCATCATCATCGATATCCGGGAACAACACCGGGATCTAGTCGATCTCAGCGGAGAGGTCATGGAATCGGGCCCTCACTTCCGATCGACATCGTTCATAGCCTTGCGTGTATAGCTCGACGAATTCGAAAAATGAATTATTGCATTACTAGACCGTCCTTTCTGCTATGGCCTCGGTACTGGACTTCTCCTCCAGCAGAGCTTTCTCTGCTCGCTCTTTCGAGGCGGATTGATCGGCTTCTCTCTTACGAGACTCGCGTAACTCATGCTCGAGCTGCTGAATGTGGTTTAGTCTCAGTTTGCACAGAAGCCCTATTCCATCCAGCTCAGCCTGAGACTTTTCCATGGCCCTCTTAACGGCCCCCAGGGTGACTTCGTGGTTAGCCACCAACAGTGCGTGTCAATGCAGTGCATCAGTGGCCACGAGAGCCTGCAAACAAGGCACGATAGTCAACATCCATGCTCGCATCACCTACAATGGAGGCTGGTGTAGTAGTTACCTGGACATTAGCATGGACATCCATCGACGCAAGCCTCTCATAATTGACCCTCTCCATAATGGCCATATCTCGTAGTAGGGTCGTGTTTTCGGTAATCCGAGAGGTGGTCCCACATTCCAGAAGAGCAGAATCATCTCTCCTCATTGTAAACTCAATTTGAACGAGTTCTTCCGCAGGACAATCAAATGGAGCTTGAGGAGATCGAGTCTCTAGCAAAATTGGTCTGAATTCATCAGGAATGTCTTCATACAGAGGCACCGGAGGCAACAGACCTCCCCAAGGCCAGCAATCCTCATGCATAAGAAGCTCCAGAGGGACCCTGGTCTCCCTCGAGTCCTCCTCTAGAAGAGTTTCCCGCTCCTGCTGAGGAATCTGCTCCACGGCTTCAATCGACTCAGATTGCTCCAAGTCACTAAGGCGAAGCCGTTGCCTTCTCTTTCCTCCCTCAACCTCAACCACTGCAAATTCAGTGGGGGCCTTCTCCTTTTCTTCTGCTGGAGGCGGGCCAGCTGAGTTTTCCCATCAGCGACAATGGGTCATTCCTCCGACGATCGAGCCGTCCCTTCTCCCATAGAAGGCACCCAAGGAGGTAACATGCACTCCTTAGCTTCTTTGATAGAAGCCTCGACTCATTCCCTCAGTGCAGTGTCCACCTAGTACTCCAGACCAACCATGCCAGCAGAAGAAAAACATGTTAAGTTAAAGAACGAAGATCGATCAGTTGATGGGCACGAACAAATCGACCTTTCGTCCATACGGTCTGGCACAGCACCAAGTCGGACCACAGCCACTTCGTCTTTCTCACATTCTCCAGCAGATTCATCAATACGTCTGCAGCTTCTTTCTCTGCTCTGGACAAGGGCTTATCCTCAGCGGGTCCTAAGTCAGGGATACCCCATCTAGTGCAAAAGCTCACCTCTCCTTGAAAGACCACAAAAACGAACTCCTCTTTCCATTTAGAATTAGAGGAAGGAAGATCATCAAATAGCTTCATGCCTCGATGGGTCGTTATCATGTACCAGCCCGGAGTCTTGAGAGGAGGAATCGAGAAGTAGTAATTGAACCATCCTAACGACAGTTCAATTCTCCTCATCACGCACAGAGCAGTAAAGCCCACCAATGCAGCTATGGCGTTCGGCATCAGCTGGCAGAGGGAAAGGTTCATGGTGCTCAGCAAGTAACACATGAAAGGATGTATGGGGAATCGAAGCCCTCGTTGGAAGGCTTTGACACACCAACTTCTCAGTCGCGTGGACGATGAACCCTTTTGTCCCTCACCGGCACCCGGATCTGATAGTCAAGCCGGACGTAATTTCTCTGAAATTCAGGGATTTGATCGGCTCCGACTTTCGATCTCAGATTGGCAATCAGACCAGGCTCCATAGCCCTCTCTTTGTTCTTCTGCATGACGGAACCAAACTCCTATCAGAAGCATGAACGGATGATGAAGCCATTTTAGGGATGAAAGCTAATCAGGAATGATGAAGACAATATCTTCAAATTCCCGCGTTGGAACCATCTTATATCGGCAAGACAACAGGGGCATGATGAATCACGGGTCCAATATCCAAGGCTATAAGCATCTTGGATTTCGAACCGGCGAATCATCCAAATCAATGAAGCAGGCGTTTTGGCGCCTAGAACTTGAGTATTAATTCCTCGACTGTCATGCCCCATTAATGCGATGTAACGCTGCGTGACCCCAACAAGCAGCCTCTCTGAGGTCATACGAAGAGGACAATTGTTGAATCATCGGGCCGGTACTCAAGATCGCTCGTCCGACGAATGACTAAGACCCATAGAGCCCACAAGAGAAGCTTGGCGTCGACTCAGTCAAAACCCAACTGCCAGTCGCCTGTTACACTCCCACCAATCGAACTTGGGATAGAAGGCGTGCTCATAAATAGCGAGAACGTAGGCTACGATTACTCTTGCTAAAGGGGGGAGATCATGTCACCATAATTGGTGACCATAATCTCCCAACGTCACTAAAAGGACCCAGGACGTCAATAAATAGAGGAGGTTCCAATTTCCAAGGTATAAGATCTGATACATAGACTCTACATTTTACATCTTACATTTCTTCCACAAAAGAGCTTACAACGTCAGATCTGAGACGAATCCGTGGATCGATCTCAGCTGCTCCAAGCTCCCTCTCTTCCTAAAGCTCCCATTCTAACTTAAGCATCGGAGGGGATTTGTGTCGAAACCCAGATCCGACCCCCCTGACGCTTCCTTGTGGTGCAGATCTTCCAATCTATACCCTATGCGAGGGTCGTTCCAGAGCTTCTCAGCCTCGATCAATACACGAACCGCTCGAAGGTTGATCGAGCATCGCAAGTCAACCATCATCCATCGACAACCCTGGTTCTTCCAACCTAGGGTCCCACTCAACTGGCTGACGAGGCACTGACTCAGCACGAAGGATCCACGTCAGCAACATAATTGGTTCAGTCATTTTTGGCATTAACAGTTCCATTCTAACTTAATCATCGGATGGAATTTGGGTCGGAACCCAGATCCGACCACCCCTGACGCTCCCCTTGTGGTGCAGAGCATTAAGTCTCGATCCTACGCGAGGGTCGCTTCTGAGCTTCTCAACCTCGATCGACCGACTCACGATCCGTCCAAGTGTAGATCGAGCACCGCAAGTCAACTAACATCCATCAACGACCCTGGTTCTTCCAACCTAGGGTCCCACTCAACCGGCTGACGAGGCTCCGACTCCGCAGGAAAGGATCCATGTCAGCATCTCAATTGTTTCGGTCATTTTTGGCCTTAACAGTTACATATTGTTGAGTATTGGTCTCCCCGGATTTGGTTTTGGATGATGAGCAAACATAAATAATTCGTGAACTAACAATTTATAAGTACAGTATTGGAGATCGTCGCCAAATTCACGAGAACAATCAAAGCGACATCTCAAGACTTCTCAAAGCTCGTATTCTATGCATAAAGCTTCATTGAAGCTTTTGGACCGTTTTGGAAGTCATGAAGATTTGATCGAAGCTCTCGAAGACCGTTCCTTAAGGTTTTATTTATAGTCTTTTAGCTTCGATCTATAGAATGTTAAGCCTTGAGTATATCTTACATTTCTATCTTCATAACGCTCCTATCTTAGCTCTAGGATCATTGTAGAAGTCCATTCTAACTTCCTCGAAGCATCGCGCTTCGATTCGGACTTCTTGTGCATGTTAGTTGGTTCAAGAAGAAGAACTGACCGACTAGATGGTGATCTAGTCGGTCGGCAAAGCTTCTTGGACCGACTAGTTTGTTTCCTTAATTTCATGCACTTTACTGTTTACAGTTAGTCGGTCTACGTTGACTCACCGACCGACTAGTTTGTTGACCGACTAGTTGAGCTTTACTGTACATGCTAATTTTCTCCTGAGCTACTGTTTATCGTTAGTCGGTCTAAGAACGTTTGGTGACCGACTAGTTGATAATCTAGTCGGTCAAAATTTGTTCTTGGACCGACTAAATCAATTTGTATTCAGACTATTTGCTTTTGACTCTTAGTCGGTCTGAGTTCGCTGACCGACCGACTAGTTGTGAAACTAGTCGGGCAGACAGTCTTCTTGGACCGACTAGATTTCTAGGTCTGAAATTCAATCTCTTCACTGTTCTTCACTTAGTCGGTCCATGTTGTTTGACTGACCGACTAGTTGATGAACTAGTCGGTCAGTGGTTGTTCTTTGACCGACTAACTGCTTCAGATTTCTAACCGTTGGGATTTGACCTAACTCGTTTTTATGGGACCCTATAAATACGAAGCTTGGTCATTTCTCTAGGTAGAAGAGCTGCTATTAAGAGATTCATTGAGATTGAAAGAGATAGAGATTCTCACTCATTTCCAAATTTCTCTCCCTCACAAGAAATCCATTCTCTCACTTTCTAGATCTAGAATCCATCTTGAGAGAAGTTTGTTCTTGGTGAG
The DNA here is from genome assembly GCA_030789695.1 of Scilla litardierei. Taxonomy (NCBI): domain Eukaryota; kingdom Viridiplantae; phylum Streptophyta; class Magnoliopsida; order Asparagales; family Asparagaceae; genus Scilla; species Scilla litardierei. The sequence goes on along the minus strand of JAULAV010000065.1, from coordinate 30,811 downwards.
CCCTTCAAGCTCTAGCTTGATTCAAGTCTCCAAATCACTCCTAGGCACCCATTGCTGCTCATTTCAGTGGTGCTAGGTCTTGGTGACTTCCTCTTCCACAAATCACTCCTTGCACCTCTTTGGTAAGAATACTCAAGGTATAGGATTTTGTGGTAAGATTGTTTATTTCATTATAAACTCATTTATATTGCTTATTAATTCTCTCGGTTGTGAGAGAAGGTTGTGATCCCGGGTTATGGGATTCACTATTGCCATTGCATGTATGATTTGATCTTGTGAAGGTTTTTCACAAGATATCATAGTGGAAATCTTGGGTTAGGGTTTCTAACCTAAGTATCCGGAGGGGATCCGGGTGGTTGGGACGTAGGATCACCTGGTACAAGTCGGGGAGACTTGGGTGGATCCGAACCCAGTAATATTCTTTTGTTAGCATTGTTTATTTTGTTGTTGTCATCAATTTAAGCTTCCGCAAATTGATTTGGTAGTTGTTTGCACGATAATTAGGAATTGTACTCCTTGTTATTTTTAAAGTACTATTCACCCCCCCTTTAGTACTTGTGCAGTAGCTTGTAGGGCATTACATTTGGTATCAGAGCCAGATACTTAGCTATGTCTGCCAACGACAACAAGACCGTTCGTCCACCTGCGGATTATGGATCCTTCAGGAACCGTGAAGGAGCGTCTTCGGTCATGGAAGGACATTCCTCGACTAGGCCTCCATTCTTCAACGGCGTCAATTATGGATATTGGAAATACCGGATGGAAACGTTCCTCCGGAGCGCCTCCTTGTGGAGAATTACCATGTCGGAGTACAATGTGCCTACCGAAGAAGATTTCGACAAGTGGACTACCGCGGAGGTCGCCGTGGAGATTGCAAATGCCAAAGCAATGAATGCTTTACAATGTGCATTGGAACCCGAAGACTTTAATAAGATATGCACATGTAAGAGTGCATATCAAATTTGGAATTCGCTCCTCATTTTGCATGAAGGAGCGAGTCGGGTAAGAGATTCTAAACTCGTAGTAGTCAATAGAGATTATGAATTGTTTCATATGGAACATGGAGAAAAGATGAAGGAGTATTATGCTCGCTTCGTCGACATAATGAACGAGTTGGAAGCTCTCGGCAAAACCTACACCCAAAAGGAGAAGTGTTCGAAGCTTATCGAAGGACTTCCTTCTTCTTGGGAGAAACGTACCTTCGCCATCGAGGAAGGTAATGACATGAATAAGTATACCGTAGTTCAATTGATGGGTACTTTGATGTCATACGAGGTACGCAAAGATAGCAAGGTGAAGTTACAAGAAAAGATGAAGTCCTATTTGAACCAAGACGTGCCTAAGAAAAAGGCGATTGCATTCAAGGCGGCTTCATCAACCTCTACCGATGATGAGGACTCGGAAGAAGAAATGGACATGGAATCCATTGCACTCATGGCAAAGAAGTTCAATCGCTTCTTCCGAAAGGGTAACTTCAAACAAAAATCTAAATTTACTTCTACTAACGCCTCTCAACCTTTGTGCTTTAAATGCAATAAGCCAGGACACATCAAAGCGGATTGTCCTCAAAACAAGCAAAAGGAGAAGTGGAAGGCGCCGAAGTTCGACAAGTCCAAGAAGTACAAAAAGGGGTACAAAAAGGGACTTGTCGGAGCAACATTCACCGACTCCGAGGATTCCTCAAGTGGAGAGTCGGACGATGAGAAAGTGGAGCAAGCGCACATGTGCTTCATGGCAAGAGAGGAGCATGATCAAGGATCTTCCTCTTCCGATGATAGCGACAACGAAGGCGATGAGGTAACAATGGATGACCTTAGGAATGCTAATTCTTAATTATGGTCTAAGTATACTAAATTAGTAAATAGATATACTAAAGTAAAAGATGACTTAGCTAGCATTCAAACCTCGCCTAAAACTATCATCACCAACAACGACACCGTTGTTGAAGAGTTGAAGAATGAGATTGTTAATCTCAAGACTCAACTTGAACATGTTAGCATTGAGGATCCAGAAAAACATAAGATAGCGGATTTGACTTCTCAAAACTCGACGTTGAGTGTTAAGAATGAGAATCTTAAATCTCGTGTTTATGTGCTCACATCGCAAGTATCTACTTTGGATGCTTCCTTGCGTTCTCTCACCAAGAAATATGAGAACACATTAGGCCGAATTAATAACTTCAATAAGGGTAAGGACCATTTGGATAAAATCCTAAGTGACTTACTTCCGGCCAATCACCACATTGGCTTGGGGTATACGATGAGAAGTTCATCCAAATCGGCCACTACTTTTGTTAGGCCAACTTCCGGTGCTTCGACGAGTGGTAGCAAACACTCTATTGGTAGTTCATCTATCAATGGTGCTTCCACCTCGTCCACACCCTCTTTCGGAAAGAAACCCACTTTGGGTGGACCTCCAAAGAAGGGGCATGCTTATATGTACACAAATACCATGCCACGTAGGAGCACACGTCCTACTCCACCGGCTCACACATATGATGATTTCTATGCTACACGTTCACGGGCACGTGCACACCATGTAAGACACCCTCACGCACGTGTTCCTCCATATGCATATGTTCACCCACATCATCGTATGAATAACTATCCGCATGCACCATTCCATCATGTTCCTTATGCCTATCCACGACATGCATCACGTAGAAACAAACAACGCATGCATGCACCCAATAGGATGAGGGCTCCCAAGATTTTCACTATTTGGAGCCCAAAGGACACAAGCATGGATGAAAAACAAGTTTAAATGAATGCTTATTTTTCGGATGTTGTGCATAGTAGAAATTATGTGGGGAAGTCTAAGTCCAATTGGACTTGGCTTCCAAAGGTCTAACCTTTGAGGACCCAATGACCTTGGGTACCATGATATGAAATTTTCTATTTTTAGGTACTCAAGGAAAAGAAAAAGAAAAGGAGCAACAAATTTAAATTTAGCTCCAAGGGAAATTGGATACTCGATAGCGGGTGTTCAAAACACATGACGGGTGACGCTCAATTGCTCTCCGGAGTAGTTCCCATTGCAAATGGAAACCGCGTCGTATTTGGAGGCAACGAGAGCGGAACCATCGTCGGTGTTGGTAAAGTGGGTAACCCGTCTAAACCCTTAATTAGTGATGTTTATCTAGTTAATGGTTTAAACCATAATCTTATTTCAATAAGCCAACTTTGTGACAAAGGTTACAAAGTTAGCTTTGCGAAAGGATTGTGTCATATTTTGAATGATAATAATGATTTATTATTTTCCGGCACACGCCATAAAGATATCTATATTTTGGATCTTCCTAAGTCATATGAACAATGTCTCGTTGCCAACACAAGTGAACAACACTTATGGCATCGACGCTTTGGACATGTGAACTTTGGAACACTTTATAAGCTTTCAAAATTAAATTCCATTAAAGGTTTTCCGAAGCTCGTTTCTGAAAAGAAAAGTTTTTGTGATTCTTGTCAACGTGGCAAGCTTCCTAAATCTTCATTTAAACCTAAGAAAAGCATTTCTACTAAACGGCCACTAGAGCTATTACATCTAGATTTATTTGGGCCAACTAGAGTTGCTTCCTTAGGAAATGCAAGATATGGACTTGTCATCGTCGATGATTTTTCTAGATTTACATGTGTATTTTTCTTATGTAATAAAAATGAAGCTTTTGAAAACTTCACAATATTTGTGAAGAAAGTACAAAATCTCATCGGAACCACCATTGTCACTATTCGTAGTGATCATGGGGGTGAATTTGAGAATGAGTCTTTCTCAAATTTTTGTGATGATTTTGGAATTACTCACACGTTTTCTTTCCCTCGTGCACCTCCTCAAAATGGTGTTGTTGAGAGGAAGAATAGAACGCTTGTGGAGTGTGCTCGCACTATGCTCGAAGATAGTCAACTTGGTTATCAATTTTGGGCGGAAGCGGTACACACCGCTTGTTAAGTGTTTAATAGAATACTTTTGAGGCCCGGCACCAAACAAACTTGCTATGAATTGTTGTTTGGTAGATTGCCTCAAGTTAAACATTTTCGTGTTTTCGGCGCAAAATGTTTTATTAAAAACACATATGATAATTTGGACAAGTTTGATCTGAGATCGGATGAGTGGATATTTGTTGGGTATTCCTCTCGTAGCAAAGCCTACCGGATATACAACAAAAGATCCTCTACGATCGAGGAATCACTACATGTCTCTTTTAATGAGAATTTTACTACTTCTAGAATTTCAAATGATGATGATTCTATGGATGTTTTATGTGATTCGTTTGAAAATTCTAAGTCTATTGATTCAATTGATTCTATTGATACTAACCCGACTAATGAAGTTGTTGAGAATGTACCTAGTGGTCAAGGTATTCCCAAGCGGCTTCATACCGTTCGCGACCATCCCCATGAGCAAGTCATTGGCAATATTCAAGATAGAGTCAAGACGAGATCGCAAGTCCACCACTTCGCCAATTGTGCCTTTGCCTCATCGATAGAGCAAAAGAATATAGTTGAAGCGTGCGAAGATAGTGCTTGGATCCTTGCCATGGAGGAGGAACTCATTCAATTCGTGAGGAATGAGGTATGTGAGCTTGTTCCTTTGCCATCGAAGAACCACACTGTCATACGGACAAAGTGGATCTTCAAGAACAAAACCGACGAAAACCAAGTCGTCGTCCGGAACAAAGCTCGGTTAGTAGCTCAAGGCTATCGACGAGAGGAAGGTATCAATTTCGAAGAATCCTTCGCTCCGGTAGTGATCACTCCTTATTTTACACTTTTTTACCGCATGTTTGCATGCCATTTAGATCGCCCAAATCATGTTTTTCACGATATATCGACGATATTGCGATGCTTTTCACGATTTGTTGTTTTTGTCGCATTTCAGGTGATTTAGCGCGATTTGGAGTGATCTCGAGATGCGCTTACTCTAGACGGTCACCGACGACCTCCCCGAGGGGTATTTTGCTGTTGGAGAAGAGCGGAAGAAGAACGGACGTCGCAGGAGCGACGAGGAGGCCAAAATAAGCAGATTGGGCATGTTTTGTGTCCCACTCGGCCGAGTGGAGGAGCCACTCGGCCGACCAGCGAGACACCGCTCGGCCGACCAGTTCAGACACGATTCCTATGTGCACTCGGCCGAGCGACGGAGACCACATCGGCCGAGTGACGAGACCACGTCCGCCCGAGTGGCGCCCAGACGAAGCCCTTCAAAAATCGCCAAGTTACTGTTTTTCAGCTACTTGAGCTTCAGAAGACCCACTCGGCCGAGTGGTTAATCCCGTCCGCCCGAGTACCATGAAGCCATCGGCCGAGTGACGACAACTCACTCGGCCGAGCCGCCCCCGAAGTGAAGACCCCTGAAGATCGATACTTACTGGAAAATTACAGGGTTTTCACTCGGCCGAGCGACTTTTGTCACTCGGCCGAGTGCGATGCGCTGCCTGTAGCGAAAATTGCGGAAAACAGGCTACGCAGGGGTATCTTGGTCACAGTTTTTGGACGATTTTGGGGGCTATTTAACCCCTTTTTTACCCTAGTTTTGGGAGCTTCTTCTTAGATTTTTTGCAGCTTTTTAGATTAACTTTTTAGCTTTATTTTGGAAGATTGGAGAAGAGACAAAGTTTGATTTTTGTTGGATTAATTGAAGAACTCCATTGGTTTGCATCTCTTTTCCCAAAAAATTCTATTTTTATTGCATATCTCAATATTGTGATGAATTCTATTGCTTATTTCATTGATTATTTTTGTGATCTTACTATGAATTGCGAGTAGTCGCCACGTCTTGGGGCGTGGGGATGAACCCTACGAGCCCAATTTCATATTTGTGATGAATTAGTAGAAATTTTGCTAGAATTGTTACTAGGGATTAGATTGTGATTGATTTACTACGGATGGCTAGGAATTCACATCGATTGGGATTTGCAAGAGATTGGATCCCAATTCGATAGGAAACCCTAGAAATCCGAATTGGGTTGGAATCGAATTTCCGTAGTATCGGTTTGCAAGAGATTGGACCGATACTAGGGTTTCCGATTCCAATTCCGCGCCAATACCCATTTGCAAGAGATTGGACGGGTAGGAACTATCCCAATCTAGGTCGTGAGCCGAGTTTGCAAGAGATTGGACTCGGTGCGCGATTGGACGATGATGTTGATCCTAATGCTAGCTTCCCTAGGCTAGGGTTTGCAAGAGATTGGACCCGAGCCTAGGATAGCTATAGACCGGCAACAGCGCGAGAGCGTGAGCTTGGTTCTACATTCTGTTGCAACTAGTTCATCCAAAATCTTATTCTAGCGATTTTGATACCGATGAACCACATTCATGAAATACGGTGAGTAGCGGGGATTCCCCATTCCCTAGACGTTCTTTATTTGATTTGATATTTCCACACTTTGTTTGACGATTGTGACAGGATCGCCAAAGGCAAATCTCTCTTCTTGAATAGCCAGGTGGATCGGAACAAGCACGGTCATTCGTCCTCCCTGTGTTCGATAACCCGCTCGCCGCTACACCATGCGCTTGCGGTAAAACTACAACCGTTCTTTAGGGTTACGTCCCGGAGCGATCAAGTTTTTGGCGCCGTTGCCGGGGAGGCGATTGCGTTTGATCTTACCACCCTAGCTATTTCTTTTTTCTATTTTTACTATTATTATTATTGTTTCCAGTTCTTTATTTCTACCTAACCCTTCCACGGTACTAATCATTTCTTTGAAACTCTGTTTTCCCTGTGCATGTACACGAGATCTACGGCGGACCCTGAAGCCATATTATTTGATCCCGAGATCGAACGTACCGCGCGGAGACTTAGAGCGGAAAGGAGACAAAATCCGGAAGGGCGGTTTATGACCAACCCGGAAACTGCGGACCAATTAGCGGCAAGGATGGCGAGGATAATTTCTATTCGAGATAGGCTTCGGCCTAAGACCTCTTCTACGACCTCATCCATTGCCGTGCCGGAGTTGGCGGCCGACAAGAACTTCGAGCTAAAGACTGGACTAGTGGTTCTGATGCAGCAGGATCCATTCCATGGAAATGCCCATGAGAATCCTCACTACCACATCCAATTATTCTTGTCGAAGTGCGCCACATTTCAGATGCCGGGGGTCTCCATCGATGCCATCAGACTGCGTCTCTTCCCCTTCACGCTAAAGGACAAGGCACTCTATTGGTTGAGGACGCAGGCTGACGGAGTCTTCACCTCTTGGGACGAGTTGGCAAGTGCATTCATTGACAAGTTCTATCCGCCATCCAAGACGTTGAAGATCCGGAGCGCTCTCATGTCCTTCAAGCAAGGACCACAGGAGACGCTCTATGAGGCTTGGGAGCGTTTTAAGGATTTGCAGCATCAATGCCCGCATCATAGCATTGAAGATTGGGAGCTAGTTCATAGCTTCTACAACGGTCTCCAACCGGGGACCAAACAAATTATTGATGCCGCGGCGAATGGTGCTATCTTGTCAAAGACTCCCGAGGAAGCTACGGCCCTAATTGAGGAGATGGCCTCAAACAACCAACAATGGGGCGATGAGCGAGGACACTCCACGTCCTCCTTGAAGCCGACTAGTATCTATGAGGCGAAGGCCGTAGCGGAGCTTACAAGCAAGTTTGATTCTCTCCACAAGGTAGTGGAGAGACTGGAGAAGTTTATCACGGAGCCCCAAGGAGCCCCTTCCACCTCCGCTCCAACGAACCAAATGAGTGATTGGCAAGACCAATCTCAAGCCATGTATGTGGGAGGAGAGCAAGGAGAAGGATCCTTGGAGCAAGTACAATATGTCACGTGGAACCAAGGATATTGGGCCAATCCGGCCGCAAGAAATCATCCCGGATTCTCCTACGCCAACAATGAAGAAGCTTTGAACCCGCCCCAAGCACCACCTCAACAAGCTCGACCACCACCACCCCAACAACAAAACTATCCGCCGAGGGGGCCTCCACAACAAAATTTCCAACCGAAGCAACAAGTTCCACCATATAGGCCGCCCGGATACAACCAAGGGTGGAGGAATCAAAATCAAAACCCTCCACAAGCTCAACAACGATCCGACTTTGAAGCTAGAGTGGAGGCGTTTATGGTCGAGCAAAATAAGGTCAATGCTACCTTGAAGGCGGGGCAATACTCCCTTAATACCGTTGTGGCTCAAATATCGGAGCAATTGGCTTTACTCAATCGGAACACTCAACGATTGCCGGCGCAACCCGAGCAAAACCCACGGGGCAACACCGGCCACATCAATGCCGTAGTTGCCGTTACTACTAGAGGCGGGAAGGATACCTCCCCCGCTATGATTCCTACCAAGGAGCCCGTGGAGGAAAGCTTGGAGCCAATTGAGCCGGTAGTTGAAGATGATAAGGAGAAAGAGCCACAAGAAAAGGAGAAATCTAGAGCGGAGCAATTGATTGAGGAAAGGCGCTTCATGCCACCGGTCCCATTTCCCCAAAGGCTTGCTAGAGCGAAAATGGAGAAAAGGCTAGCAAAGTTTCTCGAGTATCTTAGAGGAGTTAGCCTCAACATTCCCTTCCTCGACGCCATCGTGGAAATCCCCACATATGCTAAATTCTTAAAGGATTTGATTTCGGGGAGAAAGAGGAAGGAGAAGATTATGCTAGCCGAGGAGGGCTCTTGGTTCACCAAGAGAGAGAAGGAGCCGGCCAAATTTAAAGACCCGGGGAGTTTTCGGATTCCTTGCACCTTGGGCGGCGTCCCTCTTCAAAAGGCATTGGTAGATCTAGGGGCTAGTGTGAGCCTCATGCCTCTCTCCATGTTCTTAAGGCTAAACACCGGGACGAAGTTGAAACCTACCGACATGCGGATACAATTGGCCGATGGGCGAATAACAAGGCCGGTAGGGATCACCGAAGACATCCCGCTACAAGTCCCGGGAGGAATATGCTTGCCATGTGACTTTGTTATCATGGACGTTAAGGAGGAGGGAGATACTTCATTGATACTTGGACGCCCGTTCCTCGCCACCGCCGGAGTGATTGTCGACGTGCGAGAAGGTACCCTAACTTTGAATGTCGGCAACATCGAGGTGGAGCTTCACATTCCTAAGGCTATGAAACACATGCCTTACCACGAGGAACTTGACTACATGGACCTCCTTGATGAGGTAATTGAGGAGGCGATCCCCCACTCGATTGGCGCTCTTTTCGATGAGGATTTCGAGGAAGGCCCGGATTTAGGCCAAGATGAGAAGATAGATGATTCCCCCGACCTCTCCGCTGAAAATGATGAAGGCGACGCTGATGTCGCAAGGATTCGAGAGCTCTGCAAGCTCTCGAAATCAAAGTCTCCGAAGAAAGCTCCGCCGATACGGAAATCGGCGTCACCGGTGAAGCCGTTGACCGGAGCAAACGCTAGCTTGGGGGAGCCTCCCCCCAACACTATTCGAGACCAGAGACCACCGCGGGAGAACACGCCACCGCAACTTCCGAATCCCAGCGTTCTCCCCGGAAAGTTTGATGGGTGCATCTCATATGCACCAAACATCCCGCATTAATTGAAAATCATAGGGGGTCGAGCTCACGACCTTAAACGAGCACTTTTCGGGAGGCAACCCGACGGTTATCGCTTTATTTTTACTTTTTCTTTATTTTTGTTTTAGAAATTTTTAGTGTTTTGAGTCGTTCGCCCAAAAATTTTGTGATAATGGGTCCTATTTTTCTTGACAGGAGAGGAGATAGGTAAATCCATCATAAGGAGGATGAACGAGATGACGAGGAGCGCCCCAGGAAGACACTCGATGCTTAGGAGTAAGATGAAATCGACTGGAGGAAGAAAGACGGAGTTTAGAGCCCAAAAGAAGACAAACAGCAGAAAACAAGGCTCACTCGGCCGAGTATACTAGTCACTCGGCCGAGTACACAAGTTCGTCCGGCCGAGCCGCTCACGAACGAGGGAAGTCTGCTGTACCCAACTCTCTGTTTATTTTCTTGATTTCAGTATAACTGCTACTCGGCCGAGTATATATTTTCACTCGGCCGAGTAAAACGGATACGCTCCTAGGGCGAGTCTTGCCGAGTAGCTTAAGCCACTCGGCCGAATGGACTTACTCCACTCGGCCGAGGCTGGCAAGGCCACTCGGCCGAAGCGTAAGCGAGGAGGATTTTACATTGATCCCACTCGGCCGAGTGATCGAGTCACTCGGCCGAGTCGTAACTTTTATTATATAAGGCGCGAGGGGGGGCACTTTTTTCGAAAACGCAAAAAACCCAATTTCGCCCGACTGTTCAGCTTCCCTCGCCCGACCCTCGCTCGCTCTCGTCCCCACTCGCCCGACCGGCCACCTCGCGCCGCCGCTCGGCCAGCCACTGCCGGCCGACCACCCGCCGTGACTCGCCCGAGTCGCCGCCGGCGGCCGCCGCTCCGATCATCTCCGGTATCGCCTATTTCGCACTTTTTATCCTCTTTTTGTGTATTTTTAGAGGATCCATGTGTTAAACGACCCCCAAACCCTAATCAATTCCTATATCTATCTATTATACCCCTAATGCCCCATACATTTTGAATATTACCCGCTGATATCGCCATTTCATGCGCAGGTTGTTTTTTGGAGCTTAGGGGAGCCCCGGGGAGCTTCTACGGACTGATTTGGGCTTCGCGCAGGCGCTCTCTTCGCACGCTTCCATTGCTGAGCACTCGCGGCGTGTCTGGGTATACTCCTTCCACTCTTTTGCACACACCGCACTTTTTACACTTTTCGGAGCGTTCTCGGGGCCGATATGCCGCCCCGGACACGGTCGCGGTCGAAGGGAGCTTCCGCCAAGCGGAAGCGGTCGGATGATGCCGGCCCCTCCCACGAGTTGGAGGACTCTCCTCCACCGTCTCCCACACACCCCATCCACCCAGCACGGCCTGCAGGCCCCGCACACCCCGCACAGTCTGCAGCGCCCACACTGCCCGCACAGCCCGTACAGCCACTCCCCACCGCTCCACAGCCACCACCTCTGGCTCCACTGATCGGGCCGCTCGGGATTACGTTCCGAGACGACGCACACCGCGCCGTCTTCGAGCGTATCTCCCAGCGCTCGATCGTACCCTCCAGGTTTGCACACCTCGCTGACCTAGGACGCCTGGGGGTACTAGAGGGGATGCTCACGTTGTACGACAACGTGGGCTGGCGAGATTTCTTCCAGGTGTCGGCGGACACGTTCACCCGCCCGACACTTGAGATTCTTAGTTCGATCGCCCGGACCGACGAGGGATGCTCGTTCCGGTTCATGGATCGGGAGTGCCAGGTCACTCTTGATATGATGAGAGCGTTTTTCTCGTGGCCCGCTGTCCCCGGTGCCGATCGCGGTTACGGCCCCACCCATATCCCCCCACCTTCCTTCGACGTCGGTGCCTTCTGGGCCCGGATTACGGGTCTTCACGCTGCCTTTGACCCTAGTAGGGCCAAGGCCTCGGCCATTGTCCATCCCTACCTCCGCATTGCTCAGCGCCTTATGGCGACGACATTTTTGGCCAGATATGAGCCGGGCACGATGTCTACGCCGGAGCTCTACATGCTCTACGCAATGACACGTCCCAGAGCTCTATCTAGGGATGGCGATGAGCTGGTCCCCGCCGTCGTGATTGATGTCGCGGCTTGGTTTTTAGACCGCATCATTGTATCGGTGGGCGCTCGCTCACCGATATGCTGCGGCGGCCTGATCACCTTGCTTGCACTTATGACCGGCGAGGACTTCCCTGACGACTTGCGACGAGCACCGGGCCCCACTTCTTTGTCGATCGATGTTATGGCCCGGATGAAGATGCTTCGTCCGCACGGTGAGCGTCACTGGGTCTGGTTGCACGGCCCTTACGGGGCCGATTACATGATTCTTCCGAGCCCAGCTCGGACTCAGATTGCACCAGCCCATGTCGACTGGCTCCCTGCGATGGATATTCTCATCCCAGCTGCTTACGTGCTCGAGGCCGAGGAGGCCGAGCAGGCCCACGCTGCCCACGCTGCCCCCACAGACCCTGTAGCCCCTGCCGAGCCTGCCGCCCCTGTTGACCCTGTGGCCCCTCAGCCTATCCCTGATGTTTCCGCTGCTCCTGACACCTCTGTCCCCACCTCTGTCGGTGTCGCGAGTACCTTAGCTGAGCCCACCTCCACTGCTTCCGCGGCTGTCACCACCACCACCGGCCCTCTGTCTGCTGAGCATGTTTCTTCTGCACCCCCTGAGCACCCGCCGACCGTAGTTGAGTGCGGAGAGCCCTCTGTATCCACTGCTGCCGTATTTTCCGAGAGTTTCGTGGCGTCTGTCCACACTTCTGTGCCACCGACCTCTCCGGTCGCCTCGCTGCCTCTTTTATACTCTTCTTTCGCTGCTGCTGCCTCTACTTTTCACCAGCCGGTGCCCCGGCCTCACACCGAGGCCAGGCCCACATTTGCGAGCGCAGCACCTTTTGTTCCCTTCCCCGCTGAGCCCGTCACATACGCGACTCGAGTACGCCAGCCACGCCCTGCACAGCCCCGACCGGTGCGTCCCTCTGCACCACCTCCCCCCGACACTGTACTTCAGAGCATTCGTGCTCTAGAGGGGGCGGTGAGTGGCCTCAGAGGCGACCTTAGGACCCTTTCCTCCACCGTCTCTGCAATGGCTGACCGCTTTGACCTGATCCCCCAGATTCACTACTGTCTTACTCAGGTCCTGGAGCGTCTCCCGCGCGTACCCCCACCCACCCAGCAGGTTCCCGCCCACACTTCCACACACACTCGACCTGCTACCACTTCCACACCCACACCCGCTCAGCGGCCTGTCCAGCCACCACCACCACTTCCGCCTCAGGACGGAGACGGTGCAGCACCACCTTCCTAGGCACCCTTGATGCCATCGATTCCTTTTTCCGTTGTGCTGCCCGTTTCTGCTGGGTCCTGTTGCAGTTTTGTCCACCCTCCCCTCACCTATTTTGGGTTTCTCATTCAGATCGTATCCTTATATATCTTTTCTGGGAGAGAGGGAGGGTTTTTGGTGACACTCTTATATATCTGTATCACTCCTATCTGTGCATGCATCATGTCCGCATCATATTTTCATTTCTTTATCTTTCTTTTTATTTTCATTTTTCTTTTCATCATGCATGCATCCTCACCTTCCCCTCACATTTCTTGTCTCTCGGTGTGCCACACTTTGCACATTGAGGACACTGTGCCATTTAGCTTGGGGGAGTGAGTTCTCACGTTCTTTTTCGATTTGCCACCTTTATTTTTAGTTTTTCACACCATTTTTCGCTTTTGCACTTATTTTTCATCATTTTTCCTTTTATTTTGCCATGCATCACGTTTTTCTTATTTTTATGTGTGCCGCATTGTAAATAGTTCTATTTTCCCTTTATCTTTATTTCTTTCTTTTTCATCTCATGCTAGAGATGACTTTTCTGTGATGATGATGACGTGGTGTTAGCTTATTCTATATGCATGCTATATTTGTCATGTCTTAGATTTTATTTCTGATATCATATGCTATGACTTGCCTTGCATCTAGAGATAGTAACCCACACTTTTTCCACATGAAAATGGATGAAATTTTACTATTAGCTGAGTCTGAATATTCATATGTATGCTATCACAGAAAACACACCAAGATTCACGCATTGAATGCTTATGTCTGGAGTACTGATTTCTTTTGCTATATCACTTCTATATGCATGAACTGTACACTTCACTTCAGGATGATTGAATGAGTTAGATATGATAAATTTGGATTAGTTAGCTTTTTTGTGATCGAAACTGAGTAGATTAGATTACCCTGCTGAAGTTGTCGTGCATGTCTTATAGAGTGAACCGAGTGATATATTTATTTCTTTCTCCACAAATCTTGAACATCATTTCTCTACTTTTAAAATCATTGGTGAATCTCCCCTTAGCGATTCTATTATATGGCATTTCCCCCGCTATTAATTCCTAGCTCCAAATTTCTTATTCAAAAAAAAGATAAAATATTCTTGTATATCATTATCTCTCTTTGAGTTGGGATCGTTGTGTATTTATGTTTTTGCATCAAAAAAAACAAAAAAAAAGAGAAAATATTCTTGTATATCATTATCTCTCTTTGAGTTGGGATCGTTGTGTATTTATGCTTTTGCATCAAAAAAAAGAGAAAAAGAGAGGAAAAATCCTCAATAAAAGATCCCATCTCACTTTCTTTCTTTCTCTTCTCTTTTCATTGCCTTTGGAGCTTTATAGGAATGGGGATGTAAATATTTTTTTATGCCATCACGCTTATGGATAAGCTTGGGGGAGGGGATCCATTGATGTGTGAGAGAGTGACTACTTGACGTTGCACGACAACCTAGGCTAAGTAATATTCTATACTCTGTGAGATTATTTCTAGCTTTACGAAATCCAGAAATCTAAGCCTAGCAATCATTTCATGAAATCCATACTTTTCTATTCTCTCTATTCTATAGTGTGATACTCTTATACTCCTGATAGAAAGCATTCAATTGAAAAGTGTGTGATCTGTGATTTGTATACCGCTTTAAATGATTCAGACGATGTTAATTATAAAATTATTCCGTTTTTCATGATTATATTGTTGTTCGTGGGTTTTCTATTTCTATCTGCACTATTATACTATGATATCAAAATAAAATTCTTTGACATGTGTTTTTCATTCAGTGCATGTTATAAGAGTAAGCGGAACCCACGTCCTGAGAAAATGATCTAGTAGCTTACCTCTTCGCTTCTTTCTTTCTTCTTTATTTTTATTTCGTTTTTTTTTCACTCTTCTCCGTTTTTCATTCTTCATTTTTCGCCGTTTTCGTTTTCCGAATCCACCGGGTTCACCTTTTACTTATCTTCCTCGAGGACGAGTAAGAGGCAAGCTTGGGGGATTTTGATCACTCCTTATTTTACACTTTTTTACCGCATGTTTGCATGCCATTTAGATCGCCCAAATCATGTTTTTCACGATATATCGACGATATTGCGATGCTTTTCACGATTTATTGTTTTTGTCGCATTTCAGGTGATTTGGCGCGATTTGGAGTGATCTCGAGATGCGCTTACTCTAGACGGTCACCGACGACCTCCCCGAGGGGTATTTTGCTGTTGGAGAAGAGCGGAAGAAGAACGGACGTCGCAGGAGCGACGAGGAGGCCAAAATAAGCAGATTGGGCATGTTTTGTGTCCCACTCGGCCGAGTGGAGGAGCCACTCGGCCGACCAGCGAGACACCGCTCGGCCGACCAGTTCAGACACGATTCCTATGTGCACTCGGCCGAGCGACGGAGACCACATCGGCCGAGTGACGAGACCACGTCCGCCCGAGTGGCGCCCAGACGAAGCCCTTCAAAAATCGCCAAGTTACTGTTTTTCAGCTGCCTGAGCTTCAGAAGACCCACTCGGCCGAGTGGTTAATCCCGTCCGCCCGAGTACCATGAAGCCATCGGCCGAGTGACGACAACTCACTCGGCCGAGCCGCCCCCGAAGTGAAGACCCCTGAAGATCGATACTTACTGGAAAATTACAGGGTTTTCACTCGGCCGAGCGACTTTTGTCACTCGGCCGAGTGCGATGCGCTGCCTGTAGCGAAAATTGCGGAAAACAGGCTGCGCAGGGGCATTTTGGTCACAGTTTTTGGACGATTTTGGGGGCTATTTAACCCCTGTTTTTACCCTAGTTTTGGGAGCTTCTTCTTAGATTTTTTGCAGCTTTTTAGATTAACTTTTTAGCTTTATTTTGGAAGATTGGAGAAGAGACAAAGTTTGATTTTTGTTGGATTAATTGAAGAACTCCATTGGTTTGCATCTCTTTTCCCAAAAAATTCTATTTTTATTGCATATCTCAATATTGTGATGAATTCTATTGCTTATTTCATTGATTATTTTTGTGATCTTGCTATGAATTGCGAGTAGTCGCCACGTCTTGGGGCGTGGGGATGAACCCTACGAGCCCAATTTCTTATTTGTGATGAATTAGTAGAAATTTTGCTAGAATTGTTACTAGGGATTAGATTGTGATTGATTTACTACGGATGGCTAGGAATTCACATCGATTGGGATTTGCAAGAGATTGGATCCCAATTCGATAGGAAACCCTAGAAATCCGAATTGGGTTGGAATCGAATTTCCGTAGTATCGGTTTGCAAGAGATTGGACCGATACTAGGGTTTCCGATTCCAATTCCGCGCCAATACCCATTTGCAAGAGATTGGACGGGTAGGAACTATCCCAATCTAGGTCGTGAGCCGAGTTTGCAAGAGATTGGACTCGGTGCGCGATTGGACGATGATGTTGATCCTAATGCTAGCTTCCCTAGGCTAGGGTTTGCAAGAGATTGGACCCGAGCCTAGGATAGCTATAGACCGGCAACAGCGCGAGAGCGTGAGCTTGGTTCTACATTCTGTTGCAACTAGTTCATCCAAAATCTTATTCTAGCGATTTTGATACCGATGAACCACATTCATGAAATACGGTGAGTAGCGGGGATTCCCCATTCCCTAGACGTTCTTTATTTGATTTGATATTTCCACACTTTGTCTGACGATTGTGACAGGATCGCCAAAGGCAAATCTCTCTTCTTTGAATAGCCAGGTGGATCGGAACAAGCACGGTCATTCGTCCTCCCTGTGTTCGATAACCCGCTCGCCGCTACACTGTGCGCTTGCGGTAAAACTACAACCGTTCTTTAGGGTTACGTCCCGGAGCGATCAGGTAGCTAGATTAGAATCAATTAGACTATTATTGTCTTTTGCATGCCATAAAAATTTTAAATTATTTCAAATGGATGTTAAAAGTGCATTTCTAAACGGAGATGTCGTTGAGGAAGTTTACGTTTCTCAACCTCCGGGCTTCATAAATGAAAAATTTCCAAATCATGTTTTTAAACTAAAGAAAGCTCTTTATGGTTTGAGACAAGCTCCTCGAGCTTGGTATGATCGCCTAAAGAATTTTCTTTTGAATTTGAATTTTAAAATGGGCGAAGCCGATTCTACACTTTTTGTTAAGCATGCGAATAATGATATTTTATTAGTTCAAATTTATGTTGACGATATCATTTTCGGTGCTACTAACTTCACTCTTTGCGAAGAGTTTTCTAATGTTATGAAGGAACAATTTGAGATGAGCCACATGGGCGAACTCAAATATTTCTTAGGTCTCCAAATTCGCCAATTGAACGATGCAATCTTCATCCACCAAACGAAATACACGGTGGAGTTGCTAAAGCGATTTGGAATGGAGAATGCCTCCGGGAAAAAGACTCCTATGAGCACTACAACGCATCTTGATAAAGATACGGGCGGAAAAGATGTAGACATTCGTCTATATCGAGGTATGATAGGTAGTTTACTTTATCTTACCGCAAGTAGGCCCGATATTATGTTTGTCGTTTGCATTTGTACTCGTTATCAGTCTCAACCTAAGGATTCTCACTTAGTAGCGGTAAAACGTATTTTTCGCTATCTAAGTTACACTTTAGATTTTGGATTACTTTATCCGAAATCTAGCGCATATGAGTTAGTCTCATATAGTGACGCTGATTATGCGGGATGCAAATCCGACATGAAGAGTACTAGTGGCACTTGCCATTTTCTAGGAAATTTCCTTGTCTCTTGGTTTTCCAAGAAGCAAAATTCGGTATCACTTTCAACCACCGAGGCGGAATACATTGCCGCCGGTGCCGCTTGTGCCCACGTTCTTTGGATGAGACACACACTGAAGGATTTTGGTATTCATTGTGATACTAGCCCTATCATGGTGGATAACCAAAGTGCTATTTGTCTTTCAAAGAATCCGGTGCACCATTCCCGATCTAAACACATAGATGTCCGACACCACTTTTTAGATGATCATGTTGCTAAAAAGGACATCATTTTAGTGTACGTTGAAACCCAAAAGCAAATCACCGATATTTTCACGAAACCCCTAAAGGAGGACTCCTTTGTGCGGTTGCGTCGAGAATTGGGGATTATGGGTGAATCCGAGATATAGGATTCATGTTTCATTCAATTATCTTGCATGCTATTATATTTCGTAATATTTCGTCATGCTAGACTTATTGAATTTTTCGGGATTTTATGTGATATGTTTGAATTTTTTTGCTCGAATTCATATTTGAATGTCGTATTTGAGATTTCGATGTTTTATGGGGTAGTTTAGATGACTTATGAGAGGGTTAAGATGTTTCGTCCAAGTGTTTTGTGGAGAGATCTTATTTATCATCTTTTGGACTCTTCTAGTCGGTTTCAGTTCATCAGCCAACCGACTAGATGCACATCTAGTCGGTCAGCTAGTGAACTCAGACCGACTAGTTCAAGCTTTGAACTTTCCTTTGTCATTGACTTCTTTTAGTCGGTCACAGTTCACTTACCGACCGACTAGATTGAAAACTAGTCGGTCAGTTATTGAACTGTGACCGACTAACGCTAGCCCTAAAATTTTCGATTTGCCTCTGTTTCGACTTAGTCGGTTTAAGCTCATTGACCGACCGACTAGATCGTAATCTAGTCGGTCAGTGCTTGAACTATGACCGACTAAGTGCTCAAGGGCAGTCACGTCTTTTCGCGATTTCGACCGACTTATACTCATTCTATCCGATTGTTTCTCTTTTTAGTCGGTCTCCTTCGTTTCTCCAACTCGAAAACCCCAAGCCCAGCTCGTGACCCTTCGACTTCCGTCGATCTCCGGCGCCTTTTCCGACCATCCGTCGCCGTCGATCACCCTCCTCTAGGTATATCTCCTCCTCCTAGGTCGTTTTCAACTTCTAGGGCTTCATTTCATCTCCTAGGGCTTGATTTCTCCTCTAGGGTTTCGAATTTATTCTTAGGGCTTGTTGATTTCGGTTCTAGGGTTTGAGCTTAAGTTGGTTGATCTTTTCCTAACGCTTGATTGATCTCGTCGTGCCACGATCATGGCAAAGACGAGGATTCCTATCACTTCCTCTGGGGCGTCCCCCATGACCGTAGAGCCTTCTAACCCTAGGAATCCGTCTAAGCCCAAGCGCCGTGCTAAATCAACCCAAGCCTCTCCGTCTTCGCCTCCTCTGAAGAAACAGAGGACGGCGACCGTCAAACCCGGTAAACAGTCTAAGTCTAGAAAGCCTATTCTCCACACTCCCTCTACTCCTCCTGATTCCGATACTGAGTTTAGACCCGAGGATGAGTCTGGCCATAGGGAACCCACTCCTCCACTTCGTCCTAGGACTCGCCAGCCTAAGGGAAAGGGCCCAATGCCAGCTGGTGGTGTTGACATATCATTGTGTCGCGACGACCCTTTGTGTCTAGCGGCCTACAACCGTATTGAACACTGCCCGATGTTATTGGAGCACTATGTTCAGTTTTCAGATTTCCTTGGCTTAGCTGATCTCCTATCCTATAGTGGGCTCCTTGACTACCTTCTCTTCGACCCTAAGGCGAACCCTCGACCCTATCCTCGCCTGGTCAAATTATTCTATTGTAACCGTGTCCGGGGCCACTACGATGAGAGTCACTCCATCGAGACTACTGTCTTGGGAACTCCTATAGTTCTCACGGCAGAAATCTTGGGGGAGGTGCTTGGTTGTTCGTCGTCTGGTCTCCTCCCGTCGGACATTTCGGTTGATGATATCTCCTCCTTGGATCAGTCTGTTCTATCTGATATCTTCCATGTGATCCCTCCTGTCTTCATTGGTGTTCCTTCGAAGTCGTTTAAGCCAAATGCTTGGGTGCTCAATCTCATTCTGAAGTCGTGCTTGCTTCCCAAGTACGGCTCATCTTCTCTGCCATCCCAGCCGTTCCTCAAGTTGATTTACGCTCTTTTCTTGGGTTGCGAGATTAATTGGGCTCGCGTTATACTCGATAAGATGGACTCTTTCGAGTGTATTCGCAAGACCACTAAATCTGCGCATATCCCTTATCCGTGTCTGTTGACCATGGTATTCCGTCATTTTCGTGTTCCTCTGCCTCCTGACGATGAGCGTCCTCTTGGTCCTCCACTGAACGCGACGGCCGTAAAGAAATCTCTTGCGGCACTCCGTCACGTGCAGCAGACGACTCCTTCTGCTTCTCAGGGCACTACTTCTGCAGCTGCTGCTTCTCGACCTCCCACCACACTTGATGATGTCGTTCGGTTACTTCGTCGTCACGAGTCTCGTTTGGCTCGTATCGAGGAGGTAGTTTGCCGTATGGCTAGTTTGATGGGTGTTCAGCTTCCTCCTCCTGTTTCTGAGGATGAGGAGATGGATGATGAGGATATCGATGAGCTTGTCACCTCCATTGCTCGTGGCGCTGAGGCCACTGCTGCTGCTGCTACCACATCTGCTCCTGGAGCTGCCACCTCTTCCGGTGCTCCAGAGACTTCTGCACCAGTGGATCAGACTTCTGATGCTGCTGCTGCTCCCGCAGACGTCTCTGCTCCAGACTTGCCTGCTGATGTTCCCGTTGATACCCCAGCCGTTGAGCCAGTCGTCGTTGTTTCCACTCCTGCCCCGACGATCCCTTCTGTTGACACGCCTCTCCTTGCAGCGGAGCCTGAGTCCACTCCCTCGACTGGACCCACGGAGACTGCTGATCCGGCCACTTCCTCGTGAACTTATGTTTCGAGGCCTCTCCTATGATCTTTGGATGATGCATCTTATTGAGAGTGTTTTGGGTTAGGATGGAGTGTTGGCGTTGTTTTGATGTGTTTTGATATGTTGGATGTCGGTGTACTTGTTGTACTTTCATTCTGTAGGATGGTTGATGATGATGGTTCGATGACGTATGTTGTATTTTTTGATGCTGATATATATGTTGCACTTGATATGATGTAGTCGATGTGATTTTCGGATGTACTCATGGTATTCATATATATATATATATATATATATATATACATCGATGTTCTCTTTACTTCGTCGTGCACGTTTAATATTCATTCAATGTCTATGATATGTGAATTCCTCGCTCGACGCTAAAAAAAACTTGGTTAAATAGATTATATTTCTATGATTGTATAGAATTGTTTTCCATGCACAAATTTAACCAAGCATATTGAGTATTGGAGGGTATGTTCCTTTATTCAATAAATGAATTTATATTTGGTATTTTGATGATTTTAATTTCCGCTTTTCGATAATGGACAATTTGGCACACTTTGATTTGATTTCATCTCTTTTCCCTTGGTGTCGTATTCGGTCCATCGTCAATATCTAAGACTCCCGATGTTTAATTTTCCTTATCCTAGTTGTTGTCGTTGTATGCCCCCCATTTTTGGGATAATGCCAAAGGGGGAGAGATAAAGATAATGATTAGGGCAAATGAAAATTTAACTCAATTTCCAAGAATCTAATTTGATATGTTAGATTCAGGGGGAGTTAACATATATATAAGGATTTTCAAATCCGATATTTCAAAATTCGATTCTCGTTATATACCTTACTCGTCTGATTGATGCAATTTATTTATATTCAATTTGGAATTAACGTGTCATCAATGCAGGGGGAGTAAGTATTTTACATTTGAATCATTATTTTTTATTATTATTTATGTTGGTTTGTCATCACCAAAAAGGGGGAGAATGTTGAGTATTGGTCTCCCCGGATTTGGTTTTGGATGATGAGCAAACATAAATAATTCGTGAACTAACAATTTGTGAGCGCAGTATTGGAGATCGTCGCCAAATTCACGAGAACAATCAAAGTGACATCTCAAGACTTCTCAAAGCTCGTATTCTATGCCTAAAGCTTCGTTGAAGCTTTTGTACCGTTTTGGAAGTCATGAAGATTTGATCGAAGCTCTCGAAGACCGTTCCTTAAGGTTTTATTTATAGTCTTTTAGCTTCGATCTATAGAATGTTAAGCCTTGAGTATATCTTACATTTCTATCTTCATAACGCTCCTATCTTAGCTCTAGGATCATTGTAGAAGTCCATTCTAACTTCCTCGAAGCATCGCGCTTCGATTCGGACTTCTTGTGCATGTTAGTTGGTTCAAGAAGAAGAACTGACCGACTAGATGGTGATCTAGTCGGTCGGCAAAGCTTCTTGGACCGACTAGTTTGTTTCCTTAATTTCATGCACTTTACTGTTTACAGTTAGTCGGTCTACGTTGACTCACCGACCGACTAGTTTGTGAACTAGTCGGTCAGTGATGCTTCTTTGATCGACTAGTTGAGCTTTACTGTACATGCTAATTTTCTCCTCAGCTACTGTTTATCGTTAGTCGGTCTAAGAACGTTTGGTGACCGACTAGTTGATAATCTAGTCGGTCAACATTTGTTCTTGGACCGACTAAATCAATTTGTATTCAGACTATTTGTTTTTGACTCTTAGTCGGTCTGAGTTCACTGACCGACCGACTAGTTGTGAAACTAGTCGGGCAGACAGTCTTCTTGGACCGACTAGATTTCTAGGTCTGAAATTCAATCTCTTCACTGTTCTTCACTTAGTCGGTCCATGTTGTTTGACTGACTGACTAGTTGATGAACTAGTCGGTCAGTGGTTGTTCTTTGACCGACTAACTGCTTCATATTTCTAACCGTTGGGATTTGACCTAACTCGTTTTTTTGGGACCCTATAAATACGAAGCTTGGTCATTTCTCTAGGTAGAAGAGCTGCTATTAAGAGATTCATTGAGATTGAAAGAGATATAGATTCTCACTCATTTCCAAAGCTCTCTCCCTCACAAGAAATCCATTCTCCCACTTTCTAGATTTAGAATCCATCTTGAGAGAAGTTTGTTCTTGGTGATCCCTTCAAGCTCTAGCTTGATTCAAGTCTCCAAATCACTCCTAGGCACCCATTGCTGCTCATTTCAGTGGTGCTAGGTCTTGGTGACTTCCTCTTCCACAAATCACTCCTTGCACCTCTTTGGTACGAATACTCAAGGTATAGGATTTTGTGGTAAGATTGTTTATTTCATTATAAACTCATTTATATTGCTTATTGATTCTCTCGGTTGTGAGAGAAGGTTGTGATCCCGGGTTGTGGGATTCACTATTGCCATTGCATGTATGATTTGATCTTGTGAAGGTTTTTCACAAGATATCATAGTGGAAATCTTGGGTTAGGGTTTCTAACCTAAGTATCCGGAGGGGATCCGGGTGGTTGGGACGTAGGATCACCGGGTACAAGTCGGGGAGACTTGGGTGGATCCGAACCCAGTAATATTCTTTTGTTAGCATTGTTTATTTTGTTGTTGTCATCAATTTAAGCTTCCGCAAATTGATTTGGTAGTTGTTTGCACGATAATTAGGAATTGTACTCCTTGTTATTTTTAAAGTACTATTCACCCCCCCTCTAGTACTTGTGCAGTAGCTTGTAGGGCATTACACATATTACTAACTCTTCACATGTAGGCTAATATGAATTGTTTCAAAAATATCAGGGGTCAATCGGGTAAACTAAGGGTGAGTGAACAAAACTAATATAAATTGCAAGTGTGTACGTTGTAAAAATATATAGCAAGCTGGCTAGTACCGTCTGTGTCTGTGTGCATGTGTGCGCGCCTAGCTATAATAAATCATAATCGATGATGCAGAGCTGTAGTTTCGGTACATAATTTTCATGCTCGGAATTGTTGGACTAGCGTGTCATTTAAGGGCACGTTCGTTTGCTTGAAAGTTGTAGTTGGAAAAGTTGGAGAGTTGTAGAATCTGAGGAGAGAGAAAATGGAGTTTTGTGTTCTTTTGGGTGGAAAGTTGTATGGAAAGTGCGGTTGGAAAAGTAAAGTGGGGTCCACCACACTTTCTTGTGTTCTTTTGATTGAAGAAAGTTGAAATGAGAAAGTGGGATTGTGGAGAGAGAGAGAGAGAGTTGAGATAATGGGCCCCACCAAATGCAAGGATTCCACAACTTTCCCCACAATTTGGGGGGAAAACGAAAGGCCGTCAGGATTCTCAAAACCCCCCACCACGTAGGACCACTTTTCCGATGCAACTTTCAACCAAAAAAACAGGTTTTGAGAAAGTTGGGAGAGATTCCACCCAAATAATGTATCAACAGTGCTAATATCCCACTTTCTCTTCAACTTTCAACCAAAAGAACATGCCCTAATATATGAGTGACATTGGAACGGACAACCTTGGCTACGTTATACATATATTATATAATTTTAGATGGAATTGGATATCACAGAGAATAATGTTGATGGGACCCCAAATCTACATATACCTTAATATGTAATCAAATATGAAATGATTGATTAGTGTATAGATAGACTAAGGTAATCCTTCGTAATCAGTGCTTTTACTTTTTAGTTTTTGTTGCAGATTTTGATTAAACAACACATACCAAATGTGTCTAGTTGGTAGTAAGCGTGACCTTCACCAATATTTATATGATTCCTTAACACGCAATCCATAAACCCCTTCACTCCACATAAGTGTTTAAACGTCGCCCCTTCACTCGTCATGCGTAATTTAATAAAGGTGTTAAGAAAACAAATTAAGTACACGTTGATGGTGTAGGTAACGGGTTGGGCTTGGACCGCTTGGTGAAGGTTGTGGCACGTGAGGGTTGGAGAAACTGTCACGTGAGGCATTTTCCCGACGGGGCGGGGAAGCGCGGGGGCCTTCCTTTCGTGTGACGACGATTGAGCCACGTGTCGGGAACGACGCCGACAGCCAACTGGCGCACGACTAAACTTTACAACTATTAATCATCATTATTTGCTTTTAATTCATATTTTAACGGTGGTTAGGTGGAGGCTCATGACGGCGTCAAAGATACCGTCGCCTTTCAGTGGGGAAAGCTAAGGGGGAAAGGACAAGGGCGGGTTGGGGGTGTGGGGCCCGGCAGCTGGATGCCGTTTGATTTGCCACCTCGTAAACGCCCAGTGGGGCCCCAGCCATCCTTCCCCTCCTCTCCGACGGCCACTTCTTTCCATCCGAGCCCCGCGGCCCTGGGCGGGACCACAGCGCATCCACTTAGCCGGCGGTGGACGCCGACACTCGTCTCCCCATTATTTCCCTCCAATCCTTACTATTTGCTCTAACCAAATCATTGGGCATTCCTCAATGCATGCAGGACTACTCCCATGGGCCTCTTAATTAGTCATCGCAAATTCAACGCATCTGATCTTGACTTGCTTCCTCAAGCGGCAGTCTCGGATCCACCGCCGACATTGTGGGCACGGTCAACACGTTCTGGTTGGATGTGGACTCCGAGATGCAAGTGAAGGTCTACTATGCCCGTGCGACAATCCATATCGGTTATCATCGGCCTTTCCTCTAGGTTGTGCGGCCGGATGGCGTTGAAAAATATGATACCATAAGATTAATCTAGAATTTATAAGGATTTTTGCAACACAAAACACTGTCCAGAAACCAATTTTATCATGTCCACTCTCAGAGCCACACATCTCTACGAAGTGGTGGAGTACTGTATACATCTTAATTTCCAAGCAGCTCCACCACCACCTGCAGATGGCCCTCTTTTCGGGCCCTGAATGCACATCCGTTCATGCTGTCGTCAACATCAATGCTCATCGCCAACATTGACGGCTAATGCATGTGCTCGGCGAGATCGTTCATCTTCGCCACATAATTCCCACCCTCCCCTTCGAGGGGCTTCAAGATGACAGACATGAATTCTCAATGTTGGAAGTTTTAACTTTTCATGAAACTGTCCAAATTCTACCTCTTGAAGAAAGACCAAATAGTTAGATACCAACTTTCAGTATTTATCCTTCATTTTTATATCCGTCTCTCCAATAATCTATAGTGGACACTTAGAAATGTCTAAAACTTAAGAATACAAAAACATCCAAGAATGAACAAGCTATGCACACAAATATCTTAAGAATCTCCTAGACAATGACATCGCATGAGCCCAACAGACACGAAGTAGGCGATGACAAAGTGTCTGTCTGTGAAACTTGTCGTTGGTAACTTGCTGATTTCCTTGCTAGCTAGGTCCATGTTGTAACGTGAGCTACAACCAGATTCGCTCTTCATCCTCATGAGCCTATGTGGGAAGGGAAAGCTATTGTGTTGGATGTGCTATATACTACCAAAAAATCTACAGAAATTTTATAGCTTGGAACCCTTTAAATAACTAATTAACTTTATAGATGATTATGCAAAACTTAGCAGGGTTTTTAAGATATATTAATTAATGATATAGATAAAGGAAGAAGCAAGAGATGGAGTAATTTCTGCCCAGAAATTGGCGAGAATTGATTCTGACATCTCATCCTCCTCTTTGTTGTTGTTTATACTCCATATATTTTAAGTTTCTTTCTTGCCATGGCTTTTGCTCAGAAAAAAGTTCAATTACAAACTGAAGATTTAAGATGGAACATATATATCAATTGAAGAATTTTGATGCAAAAACGAACTAATATCATACTATTATTTCATTAGCATTTTTTAACTAAAGCAGGTGACGATACTTTAATTTTTTTTTTGTGGAAAAAAATTTAAGACATCATCGGGAAGCTATCATGTTTGGTGCTCTTCCTTCGGTTGAAGGGTCGAAATCGCAACACATCACCCGCCACCTCAACCGTCGCAGCGACGATCTTCTTCAACAGTGACGCCCCCCAAACTAACAGCGTGAAGCAATCTGAAACCTATTGAGCTGATAATAATAACAATAAGGGGTAGGATCATGAATATTTTTCTCCTTAGAAAATGTTTGGATGGAGTGTGAGATCAGAGTGACTATGGATAGAGTGGAGTAGTGATCTATACAGTAAAAAGTTGGTACGATGAACTGTCAATGTTACTAGCTAGTCTCCATCTCTCTCTCTCTCTCTCTCTCTTCAAATGCCATACATTAACATAGGATTCTCTGCTGTTGATCTCAGGATGATCACACATGGATGGTTTCGATTCT
Source organism: Scilla litardierei (assembly GCA_030789695.1). NCBI lineage: Eukaryota > Viridiplantae > Streptophyta > Magnoliopsida > Asparagales > Asparagaceae > Scilla > Scilla litardierei. The sequence continues at coordinate 4,094 of JAULAV010000065.1, read as the reverse complement.
CCCTACCAACTACTGATTGGAGAAGGCCCGCCACACTTTTTTTTTGTCTGGTGTCTTCCACTTTCAATGGCTGCAGAAATGAGCAACCAAAATATCCTACCCCTTGGGCATAATTAAGTGCTTGATGTACACAGTGCCTGCTCCAAACATCTCTCCGTAACTGGGATGGATTAAGACAAAAAAAGCAGCAAAACATGCACCCAAAAAGCATTAATGGATGGATTTACAATGAAAGATGAATGGTTTATATATGGAATTCGACATCCCTAAGACACTATGGATAGGTGTTAAGGTTCAAACTACCCTCTCTCAATAAGGTTGTCTCCCGTATATATGCGGATATCGTTCTTAATAGAAAGGCAGATGAGACTTGATCCTTCTCTTTCAAAGGTATTTTGCTCGATGGGGCGGTCCCAATCAACAGTCATGTAAGCATTTTGAAGTCAGATTCAAGTAGTTAGCCATCGTGGATGTCCTTCTTTTATGAAGGGATGAGCTCAAGAATGTATCAACTAACAATAAAACCATTTTGATATTCTGAATCCACTATAGTCTTGATTATTTGAACCTGTCGGTGCATAAAAAGCACGTACCAACTATTTCGGGACGTTTTCTCACCACAAATGTTGTTGAAAGATGACCCAAGGGGTGCTGTTGACGTGGATGACATGGACAGCCTTCGAGGTGCTGGACGAGCTAACTTCGGGCTTAAGGGACTCCTGGCCGAGCTGTGGATGTCAAACCGAGTTGTGGCCTAGCTAGTGATCTCTGCAACACAAGAAGTCCGTCAGGGGGTCAGATTTGGGTTCCGACCAAATTTCCTCAGGTACTTAAGTCAGTAGATGACTAAGGAAGGCTCGGTGAAACTATATCCGACCTATTGGGAGGTCGTCCGCTAGTTCTATGGTCGAGCTATGGGGAAGTATAGTATTTGGTGGAGCATATTGTGAGTATAGAAATATCTTAGTGTAGGATCTCGGAGATTCGTTCCCCTCTCCGTGGTTCAGAGATACTATTATGGTTCCGAGAATGCTTATATCGAGTAACCCCCGAGTACTAATGGTGCTTTATTGTCTTTGACCTGTGTTATCGGTATTGATAACGATTATAACGATCGATCATTGATCTTTCGGTTAATGGACAGTAACCACATGAGGCTAAGAGTCAGTCGAGTCGCCATAAATGAGGAGGTGATATGCCGCACGTGGGGGTTTTTGGATTGATGGGCAGAAGTTGTGGGCCCTATTGGGCTTGTCCGCTAGAAATAATTAACTGAGCGGCCTTCTAGGCCGGCCAAGGGTCGTTTCAAAGGCCCCCATCTCCCGAGCTTTATTTGATGTGGTTGTTGAGGTTGGGTGATGTGATATGTAGAGATTGGGCATGCGCAGCAGTTGACACGATGCATGTAATGTTGGTCGCCAGAGCTCGATGCCCTAGGTTTTGCTCCTCAAAAAACATAGAATTCGAAAAGTCGATGCCTCAAGATGTTCACATGTGTGTCCCTTTGGACGGGGATGCAACTATTCGTATAAGATAGAAATCAAGAGGGGAGAGAGAGCTTTCTGACTTGCATTCAGATAATCTCGTATTCGTTCTTAGACAACTACCAAATGGCCATGTCAAGCAACTGTAAAAGCTGACACACCAGACGTCTGGTAAAGTCATACCAGATGACAGATCCTACACCAAAGACACTATGAGAAGTGCTTTGGGTCAAACGTCTGGTGAACACTTACCAGGCTCCTGTCCTGCTCATGAAAACACTATAAAGAGTGTTTTGAGTATATGATCAAGTGCGATGGGTTCAATATGAATTCTCAGGAACCCTACGATGGAAATGATACAGAATGTGAGTTTGTGTGCATCTATTCAATGCTACAAATAAGCTATGTAACAAAAGAAAAAGTACATGAAGAATAAACTAATAATACTCTTGAAATCTTCAAGCTTCATGCAATGCTTTGCTCCATAAACTTGATCTATCATCCTATCACCTATTGTTTGTCTCCTCATTAAGATAATCAAATGTTAAACCTGAGACAAACAAATAGAGTCATTAGTAACTACATAATGAGGTGATCATCATCAAAACAAAACTGGGCCAATTGGCCAATATCCAACAATCTGCTCCTTTTTAATGATGAAACCCATTATGTGAAAATAAAAAAATTATCATTAAGCACAAGCTAATGGCTCCCCCCTACTTATATGCATATCAATTGAAATTCAATATGAATGGAAAAATACAATGCATGTAAGTGATATTATGTAAAAGTGATGCTAAAATGAAATGAAATTATTCACGCAAGCATACATTTCACATAATCCAAATAGCTCTCACCCTTGTCATTATCAAAAAGTTGGACATGGAAATATTATTCCCCCTTGACATGAAAGTCAATTACCTCCAAAGATGAAAAATGACATAAAGGAAAATAAAGTATTTGATATCAAATGTATACTATAAGAATGTGTATCATTCATTCTACCATGCTCCCCTAGATCACTGAATAGGTCAAAATTTGACTCAATGAACTAAATACAAATTATGGAGTCATGGGACATATCAATGCAAAATCATTGAAATTAAGCTTATGCATTGATAATTGACATTGATATTTTAAAAATAATCACACTAAGAATCGAAGTCAAATGATGAGATCTAAGCAATATCCAACAATATTTATTGGAAAAAAAATCCCAAACTCATCAAATAAGTAAAGATATGCTTCAAAATGGATTTTGGAAATACATAGCATATACAAACTGCTCATATGTCATATATAAATGGTTTCGTGAGTCCTCAGGGCTATAAAATCGACGTCCAGTCTAAGTAGGATGGACGACGAGATCAAATTAAGCAGTAGAAAAACAACTTAAAACTATTTTAAGTATAGAAGAGTTAAACCCTAGCCAAAATCTGTACTATCACAGGGTTGGATCCGACCAAACTCTAATGATAGATCTATCAACCTATTGCAATTATAAACGCATGTTACAAAGGCAATGTTTGGTCAATTAAATCCCTCCAACCATTGATCTCCAAGAGCGATGTCATACATCGTTGCAAAGAGGGCTGAATGGTGAACGCGTAGGAAAAAACGACGCTCCATTCCGAATCCGTTGGTCCCCTCAAACGAGCCCCCAAAGTCAGCTAAAAATTGCTTTACGCGTCGACCCAGCCACCATAATAAAACCCCTAGGGTTTTAAAATATGTGGGCCCCACAGGGGGCCCACCATTTACACGTCACGGGCTGGGTGCCCGCCCGCAAGTGCGGGCAGGCCCCAGCCCGCTATGGCAGCCTTGACCCTCCCAGCGGGCGTTGGCTCCTGCTGGTGGGCGGGTCAGGCCGCGTGCGGGTCAGGTGCATGCGGGCACGTGCCCCGACCCGCAATGCTTTAACTGGGCCTTTTGTCCGGTTTTGGCTCTAACTTTCGCGTTTGGAGTCCGTTTTGGATGTCGTTCGAACCTGGGTTTAGACCGAGACGTTCCCGTCATCCAGATACATATCTCATGTGTTTATTCTATATAAAATATGCTCGTAAACATTTTACGACATATTCAAAACCTTTTGCATCATATGCAATTTTCCACATTCTTAATTTTCTAAAACTTATATCACAAACTATTTGCGATGCATTAAATTCCTATTTAATATTAAAATCCAATTGCATCAAATGCAAATGAACCGAGGGCATACATCCCTCAACATCTCCCACTTGTACTCAGGATCATTTATCCTGAATCCAAAAGCTAAATGCAACCTCTTTGCAGTCTTGCATCAAATGCATTTTCTCCCTTATCATACCTATAACTTAACAAAGGACTCACTCTGTGTGAGACTATACAGCCTGACCCTACTACATGTGGGGCTCAAAACCTCAGACGACAGTGACCACGAGCAGCAGGTGATGTCCTTGTTTCGGTATTATAATAATGTACTTAACTCATCGACACGAGTATTCTCGGGACCACCTGACTATGTTCGTGATGAATACCGCAGTTTTAGTCTCTTCGTCAAAACTATGCCGATGAGTCAAGCCTAGGGTATGGTCAACTGTCAACTCCAATAGCTCAAAGCCGGTTAGTTTG
>JAULAV010000064.1:0-269823 GCA_030789695.1 Scilla litardierei | reverse complement strand
TTTATCTCATAAGTTTAAGTTACACAAAATTAATTATCATTATATAATAATTAAGATCTAATTTAAAAATTATCAAATGATTTTAAACTAGATCTAATTTTCAAAACAGTTTTACGAAAATAAAACGTCACATGGGAACGACTATAACTTAAAAACCTTCATCTCATGGAGAAATATGTTGCTTTCATATACATTTTATAATTGCAAATAACATAGATCAAGTAGACCAGGCTCTGATACAAATGAAGGGTTTTGTGGGTTCTTAGGGCTATAAAATCGACGTCCAGCCTCAGTCGGACGAACGGCTAAATCAAATTAAGAAGCGGAAAAACAACTTAAAACTATTTTAAGTCTAGCCCTAAAGAGTTAAACCCTATCCAGAATCTTTACTATCCCGGGGCTGGGTCCGACCAACCCTTAAGGATATATCTATCAACTTATTGCAATTATAAACGCATGTTAAAAAACTACATACATTTCACTTCGTTGCCACAGAAAACAAAGGGTCGTTTTTAGCAACATTTCTTTGACTCCGAAGCGATGCCCCGATCCGCTTATCCCAAGATGAACCACGCGTCCCAATCCGAACCGCGTCTTAAGTCGAACCGTGTCCCGAGCCGAACCGCATCCCAAACTGCACTGCGTCCCGAGGCGAGCAACACACCTGTTGCCGAGCCAACCACGCACCGAAGAAAGTTTCACCTTGAGTGGATCCTCCGTCAAGACTTCGGATCCGATTCGAACTCCTTCGTAGCTGTTCTAAAGCCCGATCAGGAGCAATGAAGAATTTAGGGAGAAGTGGGAATATTAATTTAAGCTTAGATCCGAGCTTGCTCACGTTTAATGGAGCTACTTAGATCTTGAGCATGGTGCGAGTTTCAAGGGTGGGGTAGGCTCCTATTTATATAGGCGGCTGACCCCTCCCATTCTCTCCATTTACGATGTGGGACTAAATGTGTTGGGAGAATTTTCTCAACACACTACATGCTTTTCATAAAGGCAATATTTGGTCAATTAAATCCCTCCAACCATTGATCCCCGAGAGCGATGTCATATATCGGTGCGAAGAGGGTTGAATGGTGAACGCGTAGGAAAAAACGACGCGCTCTTCCGAGTCAATTTGACCCCTCAAACTGAAGGGATTAAGGGACCCTTAGTGCATAAATTCTATGCCCATCATACGTTGGACAGACGATAGATGCAGAAAAGAAGGCAGCTAAATAAAACATTAAACTATTTAAAGAGCCCTAAGGATATCATAAACCCTAGCCAGGAAATCTATTATCTTGGGGTGGGTCTGACCAGGCCCAAAGATAGATCTAAACTTACTGCAATAATATATGAAATCATAAAAAAACATACCCGAAACTTCGCTTCCGCAGAAAATGAAGTGTCATTTTCAGCAACTATCTTTCGCTCCCCGAAGCAAGCCGCCTCCGCACCTCCAAGACTAGACCACCCGAAGCGAGCCGACACCGTGCCTCCGAGCCAATCACTCACCGAAGAAAGTTTCACTTGGTTATGATCCGCGTCAAAGACCTTGGATCTAATCAAATCCTCCTCATTGTCTTGCTAGGACTCGAACGGAGGAACAAAAGAATTAAAGGAGGAAAGAATAATTTTTGTCTCGGATCGAGTGTGCTCAAAACTTTTCGGAGCTACTCGAATCAGAGACTTTGTGCTAATTTTCCAAGGGGGGTTGGCCCCTATTTATATAGGAAGCCGGACCCCTTCCTCGTCTTACGAGCAATGTGGGACTAAAGAGATTTAGATAGAAACATTAAATTAGTTTGCCTTACACTAAGGCCACACTTCAACTAAATGTTTCTCCCTCACCATTGAGCTTCGCAAGTGACACTACCTATCAAATCGAAGAGCACTGAACGTTGATCATATAGAAACAAACGGTGCTCCAATTCGACTTCGTTTGACCCCTCAAAAGTTGGATCAAAGTAGCCCAAAAAATCACAAAACGCTTAAAAGCGCAGCCGTCGTTACGGGTTTCAAAAAACCCTAGCATTGGGTCCCACAAGTGGGGCCCACTGGTCTGCTGGGTGCACCTGCCCGCGCGGGCGGGTCTGACCCACCCGCTGGGTGGGTGGGCTCTAGACAGAGCCTACCATGCGGACTCTGACTCGAGCCCACCCTGGCGGACTCGACTCGCCCGCAAGAACGGGCGGGCTCGACTCAGAGCCCGCATGGGCAGGCTTGACCCGCGCACAGCTGGACAGGCTAGCCCAGCCTATATGGGCTAGGTTAGCCCAGCCTAGCTGTGTCAAGCCCAGTTCTGGCCTTTTGAGCTATTTCTTGATCTTTTGAGCTTTGTTTGTGCCTATTTCGGATCCTTTTAAAAGCAGGGTTCGAATGGGACTATCCCAAGAAGCCATGTAACCTTTTCTATGCTTTTATTATGCAAAATATTATCGTAAATATTTTACAATATATTTTCAACCCTTTTGCATCATATGCAATAATCCCTCATAGCATTATTCAAATGCTCATATCGCAAACCTTTTGTGACAATATTAAATTCCATTTAATTTAGACTTATTGTCACAAACTCTTTATGACTTTAATTATTCTCGTGCACCTGAGTGCACTCCTCCCGAATCCTTCCTATACTAAGACGCGAATCCTACTCGATGTGAGACCCTACAGCCTGACTCTACTGTTGGATACACCGATCTAGGATCTCTTGTTTGATGATAACAAACGTGTAAGAACTATTTAACGTGTGTGTTAATTGTGTTTCAGGAATGGCAAAGTAGTAAATCTACATTTAATGACTTAGTCAACGCGATGGAGAAATTGCTATTCATATAGCAACTTGGACTTGGTCTTGATGTTCGATCCCGAAGAGAAGGAAAAGATCTTCGAAAAGTGGGTTTTTACGATCCGATACAGAATCAAACTTATTTAAACGTTCCTGCTATTCGTTATTTCCTTGAAAAAGGTGCTCAACCTACAGGAACTGTTCATGATATTTTAAGGAAGGCAGAATTATTTAAAGAAGAAGCTTCGTAAAGAAATAATAATAATAATAATAATAATAAAGGTAACTAGTATCTATTTTAATTATTTACCCACAATTTGCTCTTTTCTTGTTCTATTCATACTTTTTTTTTACTTTTTTTTGTTGTGGGAATCCACCAATAAACAAACAAAGGACGAACTTTGCTTATTCTATCTCTATTGATTTTGAGTAAACCCGACATTTTTTCTCTATCTTTTCTACAAATATTGGACCAAGTCAAATTGGAGAGGATCTTATTCAAATCAATTTAAGATTGATTCAAATTCCCATTTCCATTCTAATCCTATTCCAATATGGAGAGATATGGAGTATCGTTTTCAAATCTCCTTTGATTGATTCAAATCAATTAAAGATCCTATAAAATCTCCTATCTCATTTGAATCTAAAATCCTAATCCAATTAGTATTGCAATGAGATCTAATTCAAATCCTATAACTACACAAATTGAATTCCATAGCCATTCATATTCAAACTCCATACCCTAAGAGATTTATTCAAATCCTATTCAAACTATGATTCCTTCCAATCTTCATCAAATATGGGATTCTAATTGATTCTATCATATCACATCATCTCCTATATAAACCCATATTCAAAGAGAGATTTTGAGAGAGAGAAAACCAAAGAAATTCGGCCACAACCCTAGAAACAACCTTCATGGCCGCAACTTTGCAAGGAGCTCGACAGACGACGCTAAAAAGTGCATAACTTTCTCCACAGAGTTCGGATTGACGAACCGCTTGCGCAGGACGATCACAACTCACTGCTCTACAACATGGTGATATTTTTCAGATTTTAATCTCTGTATTAAATCAGTGGTATTTATTTTAGCATGAGTTTTATTCTGAATAACTTTGTATATTTCATCGTCTCCCAGGCCAAAGTTCTTCATCTCTTCCAATATCCCATTGCAGCAAGCTTCTACCAAGGCCAAAGTGCATCCCACTTCATCATCTTCTCCAAGCCTTGCCCAAGCTTCATAGAACATCACCTTGGTCAAGATACCAAAGAAGCCATTGTTGCAACTTCTCACAAGGCCAAAACTCCTCCTCTCCAAGAGACAAGTAGCATCTTCAAGCAAGCAATCATCAAGGGAAGGCCGCAACTTTTTACTCAAATATTGCCTTCACAACTTTGTGCTTGTTAATTAAAGATTAAGCTAACTATCTCTTTCTTGTCTTTGTTTGTAAGAATCAATTGAAAAACACAAAGCTCTAAGAAGAAGCATTGCCACAAGTTTCCATTGAAGAGGAGAGACCATAGCCGCAAGTTACAGCACCCAATCACCAAGATGAGGTTGCTAAAACATCAAGGAAGGGTCTGCACGTGGACTGCTAGAGCAAACAAGGGGCTGTCCATGCACTACAGGGGGTGCGCACGCACTGCAGGGTTCAGTCCACGCACTGCAGGTTCTATCCATGCACTACAGGGTTCAGTCCACACACTGCAGGGTTCAGTCCATGCACTGCGTGCACCATCAAGATAAGGCCACAATAATCAAAGAGGAGTCAAGCGAGAGCGGCAACTTGAGTTACAGAAGAGACGAGACATCTACATCTTGCCATACGAGAGCTGGCCCGTGCTTATTGACAAAGACGACCACACAGACACGATCTGAGCATCCCTAAACTCTATACTTTATATCTTTGTTATTTGTGTAGCGATCTCTGCTCGGGGAAACTTTACCACTTTTGTATTCTTTTGGGACTTGTTTAGTCTGGGACTAGACAAGAGTGTCTTGACAGGTGGGACTTGTCAAGATAGAGCATTTACTAGATTGATAGTGTTCTGCACTCGGGGAATGTGGTACGTTCTAGGTGGGGGGCAGGTAGCTTAGGACACATTGTAGTTGTACAAAAGGAACATATTAATGGTAGTATCTGCTTGGGAGCTGGAGTGGGTCGTGGGACGACCGAACCAGTGTATATATATGCGTACTCTGTGATTACAAACTTTTTTGCACTGCCTGTGATTATAAACTGCGTGTGATTTCTTGTGGGTTGCACGAGAATTTTTTATAAGCCTATTCACCCCCCTCTACGCTTAGATTCAGATCCAACAAGTGGTATCAGAGCAAGTTTATTAGGATCTAGTCTAGTTATCATGAAAACCCCAAAGTTAGTTTTCCACATGGCATGCCTATTGATCGTCCTCCTCTATTTAGTGGCCATGATTTTATATGCTGGAAGGCTAGGATGAAAACTTATTTACTATCTATTGATGTTGATACCTGGTACATTATCGAAAAAAGATATTCTATGCCTGAAAGTAATTTGCATTTAAATGATAGAAAGGCGTGTACTATAAATGCTAGAGCAATGAATATCTTATTGTAAGGTTTGAATAGAAAAATATTTGATCATATCTCACATTGCTCTTCTGCGCAGGATATATGTAGGACTTTGGAAACTACATATGGAAGCGAGCAATCCCTTAGAAGCAATGAAAAGAAGCCGAAGGGAAGAAACGCTCTTCTGAAAGAACATGATGCTTCTATTTGTGACAAAACTAAGAGAAAAGTGATTTGTTTCATGTGCAGGAAGCAGTGACACTTCGCGAGACATTACCCACAAGAAATGAATGACGTCGCTGAAACGAAAGGAAAATCTCTCTCGCGAACGTGGGATATGGATAGCGAGGATGAGACTGAGGAAACTGCACACACATCCATCTGCTTAATGGCAAAACAGAATGAGGTAAAATCTTGCACCAAAGCTGCATTTAAGAAAATGCAAGAAGAAATTGATGAGCTAGATAATACTGTTGAATGTTATAGAAATTATTGTTTTGAATTGCAAAAAGAAAACTGTGATATGATTGAAGAATCTAAAAACTTAAAAGAAGAACTTGAAGAATGCAAATCAATCATTGCCATGCTAAAAAGAGAAAAATTTAGCTCATCTGAAAAAGCTGCTTGTGGTTCTTGTCCTTTCTTATTGAATAATTTATTAGTATGCTTAAGCAAGACTTAATTAAGCTTGAAACTGAAAAGGATTATATAATTAATAAGCTTAATGAAAAATTGTGCATGTTAAATAACGAGCTTAAAAAGAAAACGGATGAATTTAAAAAGAAGGAAGAGGAAAACAAGAAAGCTTTTTTAAGTAAATGTACTTTGCTTGTGAATGAGAAAGCATTGTCGAAATCCAAAGTCTCTAGTCTTGAATTGTTCATTAAGAAATTTTCCATAGGAAAAAAATCATTAGATATTATTCTTAGTAATCAATTATGTGGCAATAATAAACGTGGCCTTGGATTTAGTTTGAAAAATGTTGAAAAGCCTAAATTTAAGAAAATTCACAATGTGCCTTCAATTGTCAAAAATATGCATTCAAAGTGCTTTACTTGTGATAGTGTTGGTCACACATCCTATTAATGTAAGTTTAGGAACAACAAACATAAAGTTCAAACAAGTATGGGTTCCTAAAACTTTGATGACTAACACTAGTGGACCTTATTGGATTCCAAGGTCACACATAACATCTACTGTGTAGCTAAGATGGAGATTTGGCGAGGAGCAATGAATTGAAAGTTCATTTTTAGCTCCTTAGTCAAATGTCGACGCGAATGTATATTTATTTCCCTCTTTGCATTCATTGCATACCTTCATAGATTTTTGTGTGTGCTTGATTTATTTCTTGTTTGTGTGCTTGCGTGTTTGATTCTAGTTTTTGTTTTAGTTCATTATAAAAAGAAAAAAATGGAAAAAGAAAAAAGAAAAAAATGGTGCTTAATGAATACCTCCTTATGAATATTTATAAGTGGCATTATTGAATATTCATTCATATCCTTGTAGAAATCAGTGTATTATCATTATAGCTGCATACGCATGTTAGACTTTATTTAGTAGCCATGACATGTTTCATGAAATGAATAATTTGATTTCTACACCTACATGCTTACTTCCACGACTATTAAACTTCGTGTACGTTTGGAGATTCTTTTTTATGAATATTGGAAAGTGAACGTAGGTTGATAATAACTGAATAATCTAAGGGATATGATGTGTATTGCCATGAATAAAAATTGAGCTAAAAAAATTGGTGTTAATGCTACAAAAATGAAAAAGATATGAATATTGCTCCGTATGTAAAATGGATACAATTCATGGCAAGTACACTACCCACGAGTATCCAATATAAGCTTTATGGGTAAACTTTAGCGTTGGTGTTATTTACTCGTTAAGCAATGCCACCCCCACATCTAAGAGCCCTTATATGATATGTTTTGGGGTTTGGTACCTTTAACTCATTTCTAATGAGGTGGAAAAAATCAATCCTATGTGATATTCATGCTAAATGGAAAATATGGATTGGTTTTGGTTGATGTTCTTGATTGAATCTCCTTTTGTACTTCAATGTTTAATTATCACACTTACACAATGGTGTTGAAGTCTAAATTGCAATTTTCATTAAACTTGAATTGACTAGTTAATGAAAAATGACATGTAAGTGCTAGTTATAATTTATAATACTTTATTTTTGCATGTGATATTTGATCAACTTCATTAATACGCTTTTGATAATAACAAAGGGGGAGAAAAGTTGGAAAAAGATGTGATATTATTGGTTGAAGGGTGAGCACTAGAAATACATGTTCAAGGGGGAGCTTGAAAATATGGGGAGCATACTTAACACTATTGCTATATTGTTGTGCATGCTAGTAATGCTTGAACGTCTCATTGTATACATTATATGCATTACATCATTCATCACACTTCACACACACATTACTCACTGGTCAAATCTTTTATTGGTTTGTTATCATCAAAAGGGGGAGATTGTTGGATACAACGATCTAAGATCTCTAGTTTGATGATAACAAACGTGCAAGAACTATTTAACGTGTGCATTAAGTGTGTTTCAGGAATGGCAAAGTAGTAAATCTACATTTGATGACTTAGTCAACGCAGAAGAGAAATTGCTATTCATATAGCAACTTGGACATGGTTGATATGCTCCCATTTTACATGTTTTGTCGCATATCTTCATGACACATTTCACCCTCCAAACCCCCATTTTATACGCTTTTGTGCTATTATTTGGAACAATATGACTTTCGGAGCGTTTATTCCATTTCAGGCATTTGGAGCGATATTGGAGCAATTTGGAGTCGATAAGACGATCGGCGACGTGAGAGCACCAATGAGACTCATGATGACATGCTCAATATGCCAAAGAAGAATACTGGAGCAAGGAAGGGGCAAGAGAGAAAGTCGCACGATCAAGCTATGATGCGGCGAAGGAATCAAGTGACCCGAAGTGCTGAAAACAGGACAGTCGTTCACTATTTCTAAATATTCTATCACCTAGGATTTTTCACTATTTTTCTGATATTTTTTCCAGGTAGTAGACTTCAAGACGGTTCTAATGCCACCAAGAACGCGCCAATCGAAAATCGGATGAGCCCTGGGAAATTTCTGCAAGTTGATGGTGCAGTGCTGAAATTGTTCTCAGCAGCCTACTCGGCCGAGTAGCATTCTACTCGGCCCGAGTCGTGCACTACACGGTCAGAATGCTGTTTTTGGTGTCTGACTCGACCGAGCAAACTCTTACTCGTCCCGAGAAACCTCCTACTCGGCCTGAGTCATGTGCAAATGACGCTGAAGTGTGTTTTTAGTCCCCAATCGACCGGGCAACCTTCTACACGGCCCGAGCAGCCTCCTACTCGATCGAGCAGCGCCGAATCAGCCCGGGTTGGCAGAGCGACGTATTTTGGGTGCTTTGATTCTCTGTAAAACTCGGACCGAGCAACCTACTAGTCGGGCCGAGCTGCCGAACGACTCGACCGAGCAGCTTTGTGCTCGGGCCGAGTCGATGTGGGCCCATTATTTGATCTGCGCCAGGATTTTTGGAAGGATTAGAGGGTTTTTGGGGGGATTTTCTTCTGAGCCACCAGGGGAGAGCCTGGAGAGTTCTGTGGGGGAGTTTTAGGGAGATTTTTAGATTAGTTTTGGAGAAGATTTTTGGATACTTTTCAAAAGGGAATTTTTAGATCTTTCTTAGACTTTTGTGGAGACGATCCTTTGGGGAGTTTGGCCATGCCCTAGGCCCCTCCTTTGTATCAAGATAAGTACTTTTGTCTCTTTAACTCTATTTATTTTTAATTTCTTTGTGATTATTTGTTGAATATCTCGTTGATGCATGCTAGGATGAATTCTCTTGCTATTATTGAATCTTCTATTGTTCTTCCTATGATGCATGAGTAGTATTTTCTAGGGCTAAGGGATTAGCCCATGGATCTTAGGACTTAGTTGCAAAGTTGGGATTTTTATGGTGTGTTGGTATAAATGGGGTTGTATTTTGGTTGAACTATCAAGATCCTTAGGAGAATTCGTACTGAGATCGTGCCCACGGTCGGTGGAATCGATTAGCTTAAGGAGTATCCTACGGATTTAATTAGGGAGTTAGTGGATTCAACCGAGGCATGTGACCATGCCCAGCTCGTGCCTTGAGGGGATCCACCGATGAACTATATAACTAATTGACGGCTACCGCTATTGCGTCAATAAGAGCCACCAAAATACCTCGAAAATCTAACCCACGAGAGTAGTACGAGTTAAGAGCATTCGAACCACGAGAGTGGTGAGATTATCGTAGATCCTTAATGCATGTATTGTATGCGCCTACGGGCTAATGTGATACGTTAGATTCATGGTACTTAGAACCATGAATTCACTTCCTAGATACTACAATCCCCAATAAAACCAACGCAACGTAAGAGTCTTAACCTAGCGTCGACATCCGAAGGTCCTAGTGGCGAGCCCTAAGCCATAATCTTTTGTATTTTATTTCTTTCTTTCTTTGTGTGGAACCCCATATTTGCGACGTTGAGTGACACAACCTTCGCATCCATCACCATTACGACCCTCCACACTCCACATCCACCAATAAACCTGTAACGACTGCTTTTCATGTATCTGGATTTAATATAATATAATATATGTTTTGGTGGATTTTCTCCTCATGTGTGGTTTTCGTCTCCGTAGCTTTCATCTTCGATCGATTCGTCGTATTTTCTCGTTTCTTCCTTAGGATCGTCGATTTCGAAGTATGTCATTCGTGACAGACTTCATACCGGTCGTATCTTACTATTAGATCAAGCCTAGGAGTCTTAGGAATCGATCCCGGAGCTCCGCGCTCCATATCGAAACTTTTTGTGCTCATTAGCCGGTATAAGAAGGGGCACCGACCGACTAGATGACGATCCAGTCGGTCGTATCTTACTATTAGATCAAGCCTAGGAGTCTTAGGAATCGATCCCGGAGCTCCGCGCTCCGTATCGAAACTTTTTGTGCTCATTAGCCGGTATAAGAAGGGGCACCGACCGACTAGATGACGATCCAGTCGGTCGGCAATCCTTCTTGGACCGACTAGTTGGCTTTCTAAATTTCTCAGGAGTTACTGTTTATCGTTAGTCGGTCTAAGAACGTTGGTTGACCGACTAGGTTGCAAACTAGTCGGTCGGCAATGCTTCTTTAACCGACTAACACATCATCTTAATTTTAGTTGAGTTACTGTTTACTCTTAGTCGGTCTAAGAACGTTCATCGACCGACTAGATGCTAAACTAGTTGGTCAGTATTTGTTCATGGACCGACTAACTCTAAAATCCTATTTTCGTTCAGAAGTTACTGTTTACACTTAGTCGGTCTGCGTTGGTCGACCGACCGACTAGTTGCCAAACTAGTCGGTCAGTGGTTGCTCTTTGACCGACTAACCTGTGTTAAAACCCTAATTTCTGGGCAGCCGCCAGCCCATCCTATTTAAACCCAACCCAAACGTTTTCTTCTTCCTCAACACGACCCAAAACCCTAAAATCTTCCCCTTTGAGCCCCCATCTTCCTCCAAGCTTCAATCCTTCATTCCAAGCCCTAAATCCATCATCCAAACCATCCATCCACTCTATCTACCTCTCATCTTCCCCAAAATCTCACCAAATCCATCAAAATCCCCAAATCCCCCAAAACCCTAGTTTCCCCAAACTTCTCCAATCTTTTCCAGATCTGATCCTAGGGTTCTCCGGAGTGTTTCTTCCGCTTCCTCTCGGTAAGAAATCGATCTACCGTTGTTTTCATAACCTATTTATATTTTTATGAAACCCTAATAAAATTTCGTGTTGTTTGTTGTTTGTTTCCCCATAACAGCGATTTCCCCGTAGATTAGCATTCGTGAGACGAAGTGGTCGTCATCCCCGGTGCTAGGCAAGTGAAACTTGCCACTTAGGGTTTAGGCCATGTTTTAGGCCATTTGCTTGTTGTAGGCGTAAAAGAGGCTAGGCGACGAAATGATACTCGCCTAGGCGCAAATTGGGGAACTAGCTTGACAACGAAGCTAGTTCCGACATTTAGCATGTTGCACAATTACCATGTCATGTTTACTTTCCATTAACGGTACGCGAATTAATTGTCATGTCATTGCATTCTCTAAGTGCTTTTGTGATCGCGTAGCTTTGCTACGAATGCTTGTGTTCCTGGCTCGTGTTCCAGAAGCGGGCCATGTGTTGGTTGATAGCCAATGCCCGAATTGCGTGTTTCCGGCTAGGTGCACCCCTACGCCAAATGTTTAGAATGCGAGCTCATGTGCGGGGCAACCCCAGGCTCACTAGCTGAGCTCCATGTGCGGGGACCCTGGCTCCATTACGTGTGGGTATTGGGGGTAAGAGTTAAGCGACCAATCAACTGGGAGTCTGCCCGATCAGCAACTGCAGTGGTAAGGCGTAAACTCTGGGTTTGGGGTAGTTGTTAAGCGGCCAATCAGCGAATGTGAAACCATTCAGCTGTAAGGCGTAAACATCTACAAAACAACGTGAATAGTGAATCGATTGAGATTGATAGTAGCGTGGCTACTCTTGTCTTGTCTTGTCTTGTCTTGTCCCGAAGATTGTTCTCTTGTACAAATTGTCTTGCCATGTCTTGATTGTGCACTCATGTTATAACTGCCATGTCATGCATACTAAACTGCTAGGTTGCTAGTTGCCTTACTTTCAGTTTCCTTGCCTAAGTCTTTTAGACTTGCTGACATGTGCCCCTTTACTCTTTTGGGTGACACATGTTAGATCCTGAGCCCGAGTACCTTGTTGAGGACGAGGTGTTTGCTGACGCCGAGCCCGAGCTTGTGTTTGACGGGGAGTACGTGGACACTGGGGACCAGTCCTAGTGTCTTCGTTATGTTTTACTTTTGTTAGACAGTTGTTTTGTTATCGGTGCGTAGCACCTATACCTTGTTTTGTCGTTGTTGCTTTTGTTGGCCTTGTTCTGGGCCTTAGACTCTTTTCCTTTAGCCTGGTGGCTTTTCTGGATGTTGGACTTATTTTTCTTGTTGGACAATTTATGAGATGTGAGATTTTATTTCAGTCTCTCCTTGTGTTATTAGTGTTATTTTGTTGTGGTTACAGGGACCTGCTTCTTTATTTTTGACGCTTATCGGGTTTGGGGCTTCACAGCTCCACTCTCGTGCGGACCTTTTCACGCCTCGCCTCCATTTTAAGGAAGCGGGTCGTGACAGGTTTTAGTGGTGGCCCATGCAGGTCCTTCTGTAACTGCAATTTTTGGAATAGCGATAATAATATTAGAATGTCCAATAAACTAAGTTCGATGTCCGAGTCATAAGCTATGAGTCTAATCTGATTCGTTTTCTGTGTCACTAGATGGCAGTGTTGTGATATGATTCCCCGAATTTGGTTTTGGATGATGAGCAAACATAAATAATTTATACTAACTTATTTGTGAGCGCAGTTATGGAGATCGTCGCCAAAATACCACGTACATCAAAAGCGACGTCTCAAGACTTCTCAATACGCGTGATCGTGTGCCTGGAGCTTCGTTGAAGCTCAAGGAGCAATATTGAAGTCAAGAGGAATGAAGATTGAAGCTTTGAAGACGGCTCGTAAGGTTTATTTTATAGTCTTCTAGCTTCATAGATTAGAATGTTAAGCCTTGAGTAGGACTTACATTATATACTTCATTTCGCTCATATCTTAGAGCTAGGATATTCATAGAAGCCATTAGAAACTTTTCCGAAGCCTATCGCTTTGTCCCTCGGCTTCGAGTGCATGTTAGTTGGTTCAAGAAGAGTCACCAACCGACTAGATGACGATTTAGTCGGTCAGCAACTCTACATGAACCGACTAGATGCCTTGCTATATTCAGCTCTTTCCAGGTTGATCAATTAGTCGGTCAAAGAAGAGTCACCGACCGACTAGATGACGATTTAGTCGGTTAGGAATCCTTCTTGGACCGACTAGTTGAGCTTGCCTCTGTACTGCCTGAGTTACTGTTTCGAGTTAGTCGGTCAAAGAACGTTTGTCGACCGACTAGTTGAGAAACTAGTCGGTCAGCATTTGTTCTTAAACCGACTAATTCATCTTGAAGTCAACCTACTCTATTTCGACTGTTAGTCGGTCAAAGATCATTCACCGACCGACTAGTTGTGGAACTAGTCGGTCGGCAAATCTTCTTAGACCGACTAGTTGTCTTTGCCTGTACTTCGACTTCTTGGCTGTTCTACCGTTAGTCGGTCTACGTTGTATCACCGACCGACTAGTTGATGAACTAGTCGGTCAGTGATCCTTCTTTGACCGACTAGTCTGCTTCAGAATAGAGCCGTTGGGATTCTTTCAAACTCGATTTCTCTTGCCCCTTTAAATAGAATCCTGATTCGTTTGAAGAGGGGTGAGAGGTCCTATTTCCAAGCAATTTCAGACCTAAGAGAAGAGCTCTCCCAAGCTAATTCAAAGCTCTCTCTCCCTCACAAGAATCTCTCCCTTCACTCTTTGAGCCATCTTCCTCAAGAGAGATTCTCTCCATTGTGAGCTTCTCAAGCCAAGAGCTTGATTCTAGTCACCATACTCCACCCTAGGCTTCCATTGCTGGTGATCTTCTTGAAGCTAGGGTTTGGTGACACTTCTTCCTCAAAATCCATCATTGCCCTAATTTGGTAAGTATACTCAAGGCATAGGATTTTGTAAGGTAAGAGTTTATTTCATTTCATATTTGAATTGTAAGTTTCACTCTCGGTTGTGAGAGTGTGGTTGTGATCCCGGGTTGTGGGAGTCACAAATTACTTTGTGTATGATTTGACTTGTGAAGGTTGTTCACAAGTACTTCATAGTGGAAATCTTGAGTTAGGGTTGCTAACTCAAGTATCCGGAGGGGATCCGGGTGGTTGGGACGTAGGATCACCGGGAACAAGTCGGGGAGACTTGGGTGGATCCGAACCCAGTAATATTGTTTGTCTGCGTTTGTTTTAATTCTTGTTGATAGTTGTTTAATTCCGCATTGTCGTTTGTTTCTTGCACAATAATTAGGAATAACTATCTTGATTATTTTAAGTACTATTCACCCCCCCTCTAGTACGTGTGCAGTAGCTACCACAGGGCACTACAATTGGTATCAGAGCCAAGGTTAAAGCTACACATAGCCAAAGTTGAAAGCTATGACGAACAACGACTACAACGTCTTCAAGAACCGCGATGGAGCTTCTTCAGTTATGGAAGGACTATCCTCCGTCAGGCCTCCACACTTCAACGGTACCAACTACGGGTATTGGAAATGCAGGATGCAAATTTTCCTCCGGAGCGCTTCACTATGGAGAGCCACCATGACGGAGTATGTCGAGCCTTCCGAAGAAGATTTCGCAAAGTGGACTCCCGCGGAGGTCGCCGCGGAAGTAGCCAATGCCAAGGCAATGAATGCCTTGTATTGTGCGTTGGAGCCCGAGGACTTCAACAAGATATGCACATGTAAGAGTGCATATCAAATATGGAACCAACTCCTCATATTGCACGAAGGATCGAGTACGGTAAAAGATTCTAAACTCGTCGTTGCTAATAAAGAATTTGAGTTGTTTCATATGGAGCAGGGCGAAACCATGAAAGATTATTACGCTCGCTTCGTGGATATATCAAACGACTTGGAAGCTCTTGGGAAGACCTACACCCAAAAGGAGAAAGTCTCGAAGATAATCGATGGACTTCCTTCTTGTTGGGAGAAGCGTACCTTCGCCATCGAGGAAGGTAATGACATGAATAAATATACCGTCGTACAACTAATGGGTACCTTGTTGTCTTATGAGGTACGCAAGGATAGTAAGATCCGGATGAGGGAAAAGATGAAGGCGTACTTGAAGCAAGACGAGCCAAAGAAAAAGGCAATTGCATTCAAGGCCGCTCCATCTACCGATGATGAAGATTCGGAAGAAGAAGAGAACGAAGAATTGGACATGGAAGCATTGGCCAATATGGCAAAGAAATTCATCCGATTCTTCCGACAAGGTAAGTTGAATCGTAAATCTAAATTTATTTCGACTAATGTTTCTACTCCTGTGTGTTACAAATGCAACAAGCCAGGACATATCAAGCCGGATTGTCCTCTCTACAAACACAAGGGAAAATGGAAGGGATCCAAGCTCGACAAGTCAAGAAAGCACAAGAAAGGGCTTGTCGGCACTTTCACCGACTCCGACTCCTCAAGTGGAGAATCGGACGATGAAAGAGTGGAGATTGCACGTGCTTTATGGGAAAAGAGGATTGTGATGACGAGACTTCCTCCGATGAAAGCGAGGATGGAAGCGAGGATGGAAGCAAGGATGAAGGCGAAGAGGTAACCAATGATGAACTTAGAATAGCCAATGAACAACTATGGAATAAGTTTTCTAATATGGCTACTAAGTTTATGAAGACTAAAAATGAATTAGATAGTCTTAAAAACTCGCCTAAGCCTTTCATCGT
Organism: Scilla litardierei; assembly: GCA_030789695.1. Taxonomy (NCBI): domain Eukaryota; kingdom Viridiplantae; phylum Streptophyta; class Magnoliopsida; order Asparagales; family Asparagaceae; genus Scilla; species Scilla litardierei. The sequence goes on along the minus strand of JAULAV010000064.1, from coordinate 254,061 downwards.
CAACAACGACACCGTTGTTGATGGGTTGAGAAATGAGATTGAAAATCTCAAGTCTCAACTTGAGCATGTTCATATCGAGGATTCGGATGAACATGTGATAGCGGATTTGACGTCTCAAATCTCAACTTTGAGTATTGAGAATAAAAATCTCAAGTCACGTGTTTGTGCACTCGCATCGCAAGTGTCCACTTTGGATGCTTCTTTGCATTCTCTCACCGAGAAGCATGAGAGCACATTAGGCCGAATTCATGAATTCAACAAAGGTAAGGGCAAGTTGGATGATATCCTAAATGACTTACCTCCGGCCAATCATCACATTGGTTTGGGGTATAAGATGGGAGAGTCATCCAAATCGTCCGCCACCTTTGTTAGGCCATCTTCCGATGCTTCTACTAGTGGAAGTAAACACGTCATGGGTAGATCTTCTACCAATGGTGCTTCCGCTAGGAACACGCCCCCATTTGGAAAGAAACCCACTTTGGGTGGACCTCCAAAGAAGGGTTATGCTTACATGTATACCATGCCACGTAGGAACACACATCCTACCCCACATGTTAGCACAAATGATGATTTTTATGCTCCGCACCCACGAGCACGTGCACACCATGTGAGACACACTCATGCACGTGTTCCTCCACATTCATGTGTTCATCCTCACTCTCATATGAATAATTATCGTCATGCACCATTGCATCGCATGCCATATGCTTACCCACGACATGCATCACATAGAAATCAACAACGTATGCATGTTACCAATAGGATTAGGACTCCCAAGACATACACTATTTGGGGTCCGAAGAACACAAGCATGCATAATAAGAATTTGTATGTGCAATCTTTTATTAATGATGTTATTTTGAATGATGATTATGTTGGGAAATCAAGTTCCTCTTGGACTTGGTTTCCGAAGGGTTAGTTTCCTTTGACCCTTCATTGCTTGATACCATAAGTTTAATTTCATTTTTATGGGTACCAAAGCAATTTTGGTATGTATGGGTTACATTTAATTTGAATTTAGTTAGCTAAATTTATTGCCTAACCCATAGGATCCAAAAGGATTTTTGGATACCAAAATTATATTCTCTAGGTTAAATCCACCATGAGATACCAACCCTACCAACTCCGTGATTTGCAAGGATTTTCGTTCGATTGGAGTTGTTGGTGCTTGAGTGATGCACCAAAGTAGGGGGAGCTTAATGTTGTAAGTATGCTCATACTTTTGATTCATATTGGTATCCATTGGTAGAATATATTACGATTGGTATCATTCTGCTTCATTTGGTATGCTAGATTAGTGTATGCCATTGTTATATGATGTTCTATCTTTTTTTTTGGCATAACATTCTTGCATGCAACATTTAGTATGCACATCGGATTATTTTTGTCTCTGATGTTGATTTCGTCGTTCGGCGATTTTATGGATTTAATAGAATTCTTTCTATGGAAACATAGAATTGTTTTCCATGCATTCTATTGATTTTGGAGAGTATGTTCCAAAACTCAATAAGTGAAATTGATTTGAGTTTTGATGATTTCGGATTTCGTTTTTCGCCCATGGCTTGATGATTTCGTATTTCAATTTTCGCCTATGGCTTGGTGATTTCGTTTTCTGATTTTCGCCGATGATTTTATGATTTCGGTTTTCGTATTTCACCTATGGTTTTATGATTTCGGTTTTCGTATTTCACCTATGGTTTGATGATTTCGGTTTCCTACTTTCGACTTTGGTCTCCTTGACACGCTTTGCTTTTATTCGGTACTTTACATTTGATATTTTGCATTGGTGTTATTTTGGACCTTGGTCGTATTCTTCGACTCCCATGCGTTATTTTTTAGCCATTGGTTGTGTTGTTGTTCTCCTCCCGCTCTTTTTGCTAATGACAAAGGGGGAGAGATATAATAATGACATGTGCTAACTAATAATTCAAAGGGATTTACCATGAATCTAATTTGATGTGTTAGATTCAGGGGGAGTGAAGATATAAAATGGATTTAGATCCTATATGTCAATATGTGGTTCATATTTCATTTCTTCCTCATCTGCATGATGCGAATGAATTTTATTGAATATGGAACTAACGTGTCATTAATGCAGGGGGAGTAAGTAAATTTCTTTTGAATCATTATTTTTGATTATTATTTATGTTGGTTTGTCATCACCAAAACGGGGGAGAATGTTGTGATATGATTCCCCGAATTTGGTTTTGGATGATGAGCAAACATAAATAATGTATACTAACTTATTTGTGAGCGCAGTTATGGAGATCGTCGCCAAAATACCACGTACATCAAAAGCGACGTATCAAGACTTCTCAATACGCGTGATCGTGTGCCTGGAGCTTCGTTGAAGCTCAAGGAGCAATATTGAAGTCAAGAGGAATGAAGATTGAAGCTTTGAAGACGGCTCGTAAGGTTTATTTTATAGTCTTCTAGCTTCATAGATTAGAATGTTAAGCCTTGAGTAGGACTTACATTATATACTTCATTTCGCTCATATCTTAGAGCTAGGATATTCATAGAAGCCATTAGAAACTTTCCCGAAGCCTATCGCTTTGTCCCTCGGCTTCGAGTGCATGTTAGTTGGTTCAAGAAGAGTCACCAACCGACTAGATGACGATTTAGTCGGTCAGCAACTCTACATGAACCGACTAGATGCCTTGCTATATTCAGCTCTTTCCAGGTTGATCAATTAGTCGGTCAAACAAGAGTCACCGACCGACTAGATGACGATTTAGTCGGTTAGGAATCCTTCTTGGACCGACTAGTTGAGCTTGCCTCTGTACTGCCTGAGTTACTGTTTCGAGTTAGTCGGTCAAAGAACGTTTGTCGACCGACTAGTTGAGAAACTAGTCGGTCAGCATTTGTTCTTAAACCGACTAATTCATCTTGAAGTCAACCTACTCTATTTCGACTGTTAGTCGGTCAAAGATCATTCACCGACCGACTAGTTGTGGAACTAGTCGGTCGGTAAATCTTCTTAGACCGACTAGTTGTCTTTGCCTGTACTTCGACTTCTTGGCTGTTCTACCGTTAGTCGGTCTACGTTGTATCACCGACCGACTAGTTGATGAACTAGTCGGTCAGTGATCCTTCTTTGACCGACTAGTCTGCTTCAGAATAGAGCCGTTGGGATTCTTTCAAACTCGATTTCTCTTGCCCCTTTAAATAGAATCCTGATTCGTTTGAAGAGGGGTGAGAGGTCCTATTTCCAAGCAATTTCAGACCTAAGAGAAGAGCTCTCCCAAGCTAATTCAAAGCTCTCTCTCCCTCACAAGAATCTCTCCCTTCACTCTTTGAGCCATCTTCCTCAAGAGAGATTCTCTCCATTGTGAGCTTCTCAAGCCAAGAGCTTGATTCTAGTCACCATACTCCACCCTAGGCTTCCATTGCTGGTGATCTTCTTGAAGCTAGGGTTTGGTGACACTTCTTCCTCAAAATCCATCATTGCCCTAATTTGGTAAGTATACTCAAGGCATAGGATTTTGTAAGGTAAGAGTTTATTTCATTTCATATTTGAATTGTAAGTTTCACTCTCGGTTGTGAGAGTGTGGTTGTGATCCCGGGTTGTGGGAGTCACAAATTACTTTGTGTATGATTTGACTTGTGAAGGTTGTTCACAAGTACTTCATAGTGGAAATCTTGAGTTAGGGTTACTAACTCAAGTATCCGGAGGGGATCCGGGTGGTTGGGACGTAGGATCACCGGGAACAAGTCGGGGAGACTTGGGTGGATCCGAACCCAGTAATATTGTTTGTCTGCGTTTGTTTTAATTCTTGTTGATAGTTGTTTAATTCCGCATTGTCGTTTGTTTCTTGCACAATAATTAGGAATAACTATCTTGATTATTTTAAGTACTATTCACCCCCCCTCTAGTACGTGTGCAGTAGCTACCACAGGGCACTACAGGCAGGAAGACGTTTCACCCGTGGTGGGGGTAGTGGCGCGATCCCTCATGATGAGGAGCCTGAGCGGGAAACCACCAGCGGTGAGATGATGCGGATGATGCTCCAGATGATGCAAGTGCAGCAGGGCGTGCTTCTGCAAGTCCAAAATGCTCCACTTGCTCGAGCTGCCCGGGCTCTTCCGGATGTTCCTCGCTCTGAGCCAGGAGCGAAGCAATTTCAGGAGCTGGGTCCCGCATATTTTGATGGGTCTGAGGGTCCTCTGGCTGCTGATGAGTGGATTCGGAACATCGAGGACAATCTGAAGATGGCCAAGATCACCCCGGCTGGATGGGTTGATTTGGCAAAGAGGCAACTCAAGGATAATGCTCGGAATTGGTGGGATGCGGAAGAGAAGTTGTTGGTGGAGCCGATAGCTTGGGCTACCTTCAAGGCCAGATTTGAGGGTGAGTTCTTCCCGAAAGCTGCCATGGAGGAGATGCTGCAGCGTTTTATCGATCTGAAGCAAGGGAGCTCGTCGGTGGACCTATATCACCAAGAGTTCATGAGGCTGAGTCGGTTTGCACCAAAGATGGTGCAGGACGCTGAGGAGAGAGCTCAGAGGTTCCTGCAGGGGCTTGCTTCGGAGCTCCAGAGTTTTGTGACCTCTTCTGACCGGGAGTCTTATCAGAAGGTTCTAGTAGCAGCTAAGAGGCAGGAGCTGCTCGTGAACCAGAGGAGGGGGTCTGTTGTTGGTGCTGGGAAGAGGCCTATGGAGCAGGCGAGAGCTGTGGTTAGACCTGGATTCAGGCCTAATCAGTCTGCTCAGTTTAAGAGGCCAGGAGGGCCTATTCTGAAGTTTTGCCATTTCTGCGGCAAGCCTGGCCACGTCAAGGATCAGTGTCGGAAGTTTTTGGGCCAGTGCCTGGTTTGCGGTGATGCTTTCCATGCCGCGAAGGATTGTCGGCATGCGAATCAGCTGCGGAGGGCTCCTGTTGCAGCTCAGCCGTTGCAGCAGCGAGCGTCTGTTCCTGCTGGACGTGGAGCAGCTCTTGTTCTGCAGAGGCAGGCTTTTCAGCAGGCTGTTCCGCCGAGGAGGCAGGCTTTTCTGATGACCGCTGCGGAGAGCGAGGCTGTGGATGAGGTTATCGCAGGTAATCCTCAATCTAGCTGTTACCTTCCTAGCTGGTTTTGATTGTTAGATTATGTTGTTTGCTTGAACATGGTTGTTTGCTAGACTAGGGTTTGATTGTTAATTGCTTGATTAGGTGTGGTTTTGGTTTGCACATTTCCTGCACGAGTCCTCTTTGACTCTGGTGCGTCGATGTGCATTATTTCTCGGAGCTTCGTGGAGAGGCATTCCTTGTCGACGTCCCCTCTTCCAAAGAGTTGGAATATCGTTACAGGGAATGGTGTGGTCTCGGTGCATCGTGGTTGCAATTCTTGCTCTTTGGTGGTCTGTGGACATGAGCTTTTCGCTGATTTCATTGTCCACGATATCATCAACTATGATGCAGTTCTTGGGATGGACTGGCTTGCGAGCTTCTATGATACGATCGACTGTCAGAGGAAGAAGGTGGTGTTCGAGATTCCCGGACATCCAGTATTTGAGTTCAGTCGTGGTAGCAGTTCGCTTGGTCCTGTCAGATTTCGGGCCAGGCCGGTGGAGGCTGTGGCTATGCAGATGGAGCTGGAGTGGCCAGCTGTGGTGCGAGATTTTGGCGACGTCTTCCTCGAGGAGATGTCTGGTTTGCCGCCTAATCGGGCTTTGGAATTTTCTATCGATCTCGTTCCAGGTGCGCAGCCGATTTCGAAGGCGCCGTATCGCATGGCACCTGCAGAATTGGAGGAGTTGCGGAAGCAGTTGGATGAGCTTTTGCAGAAGGGTTATATTAATCCTAGCGTGTCTCCGTGGGGAGCACCGGTGTTGCTGGTGAAGAAGAAGGATGGTTCGCGTCGCATGTGCGTGGATTATCGGGAGTTGAATGCGGTGACCATTAAGAATAAATACCCGTTGCCTCGCATCGATGATATTTTTTATCAGCTTGGAGGTTCGAGGGTGTTTTCAAAATTGGATTTGAGGAGTGGTTACCATCAGTTGAAGGTAAGGAAGGATGATGTTCCGAAGACAGCGTTCAGGACGAAGTATGGACACTATGAGTTCGTGGTTATGCCTTTCGGCGTAACTAACGTGCCCGCAGTTTTCATGAATCTGATGAACCTGATTTTCTACGACTTTTTGGATAAGTTTGTCGTTATCTTTATTGACGACATTCTGATCTATTCGAAGTCGGAGGAAGAGCATGCCTCACACTTAAGGACGGTGTTGGAGATTTTAAGGAAGCATCAGTTGTATGCTAAGTTTTCGAAGTGCGAGTTTTGGCTGGATCGAGTTGCTTTTCTCGAGCATGTGGTGACTGGAGATGGTATTTCAGTGGATCCCGAGAAGATTCGGGCCATCAGGGAGTGGCCTGTTCCGTCGTCTGCGTCTGAGATTCGGAGTTTCCTTGGACTTGCTGGTTATTATCGGCGATTCATTAAGGACTTTTCCCGTATTGCTGAGCCGATGACCAGGTTGACGTGGAAGGATGTTGCTTTTGTTTGGTCGGGTGATTGTGAGGGTGCTTTTGGTGTTCTGAAGGAGAGGTTGACGACTGCCCCTATTCTTGTTGTGCCTGATCGCAACGGTGGATTTGAGATCTTTTGCGATGCTTCTGGCAAGGGTCTCGGTTGTGTGTTGCATCAGCATGGGCATGTTGTGGCGTATGCGTCTCGTCAGCTTAAGGTTCATGAGAAGAATTATCCGACGCATGATTTGGAGTTGGCTGCTGTTGTGTTTGCTCTTAAGATTTGGAGGCACTTCCTGCTGAGTGAGCAAGTGAAGATTTTCACCGATCACAAAAGCTTGAAGTATATTTTCACTCAAAAGGAGCTCAACATGCGACAGCGTCGATGGTTGGAGCTTATGGCGGATTATGATATTGATTTGCAGTTTCACCCTGGCAAGGTGAATGTGGTTCCGGATGCTTTGAGTAGGCTTCCAGCGGTGATGATTTTGACCTCGCAGTGGAGATTACAGCAGGATTTTTGTGAGTCTGGCGTGGAGATTGTCCTTCCTGGGGAGGCTTCGTCGTTGATGTACATGCAGGTACAGTCGACGATCATGGATCGGATTAAGGCTGGCCAGGACGAGGATCCGAAGTTGGTGAGGATTCGGGAGCAGGTGGAAGCCGGTCTGCGGACTGACTTTTCGATTCATGAGGATGGCTCGCTGAGGTTCGGAGCCAGGTTGTGTGTGCCAGCTGGGGATATCAGAGAGGAGCTGATGGTGGAGGCACACAGTTCGCCGTATTCTGTGCATCCTGGTGGCACCAAGATGTACCAGGATCTTCGTCTGAATTATTGGTGGCATGGTATGAAGAGGAGCGTGGCTCGGAGTGTAGCCAAGTGCTTGGTTTGCCAGCAAGTGAAGGCGGAGCATCAGTGTATGGCCGGGTTGCTACAACCGCTTCCGATTCAGGAGTGGAAATGGCAACACATCACTATGGATTTCGTGACTGGACTACCTCGGAGTCCGAAGCAGAATGACGCGATTTGGGTGATCGTAGATCGATTGACCAAATCTGCGCACTTTATTCCGTTCCGAGTGGGACAGTCCACTGAGGCGCTAGCGAGGAGATATATGGAGGTAAAATTCTTTTTTACTCTCCGTTTTATTTCCATTTCCTAGTTTGGATAGTGATGTAACGTGAATCGTGCAGGAGGTTGTGCGACTTCATGGAGTCCCTGTGAGTATCGTGTCTGACAGAGACACGAGGTTCACATCTCAGTTTTGGCAGAGTTTGCAGAAGAGCTTGGGTACGCGTCTGAGTTTCAGCACGGCGTACCATCCGCAGACGGATGGCCAGTCTGAGAGGACGATTCAGATTTTGGAAGACATTCTGAGGGCATGCATGTTGGATTTCAAGGGTTCGTGGGAGGACCATCTGCATTTGGTGGAGTTCTCTTACAACAACAGCTTCCAGGCGAGTATTGGCATGGCGCCTTTCGCCGCCCTTTATGGGAGGAAATGTCGATCGCCATTGAGTTGGGATGACGTTGGTGATCGGGAGTTGTTGGGACCTGAGATGATCGTGGAGGCCGTGGATATCGTCAGGAATATTCGGGAGAGGTTGAGGATTGCTCAGGACCGTTTTAAGCATTGGGCGGATGCTAAACGTCGTCCTTTGGAGTTTCAGCCGGGCGACCATGTGTTCTTGATGATTTCCCCGAATCACGGTGTGATTCGTTTCGGGAAGCGTGGGAAGTTGAGCCCGCGATACATTGGACCGTTTGATGTTTTGGAGAGGGTTGGCGAGGTAGCTTATCGCTTGGCCTTGCCGCCATCTTTGGTAGGAGTTCACAATGTTTTCCATGTGTCACAGCTTCGTCGATACATTAGCGATCCGTCTCATGCGGTAGATTTTTCGGAGATTACCGTTCGCCCCGATATGACGTATGACCACCATCCAGTGCAGATTCTGGACAGGCGTCAGAAATCGCTTCGGAACGAGATTGTCAATCTTGTGAGGGTGATGTGGCGACACGGCTCACCTGGAGAGTCTACTTGGGAGAATGAGGATGAGATGCGAGAGCGTTTCCCACTTTTGTTTTCGGACTCGTGAGTATTTGGAAATTCCGAGGACGGAATTTTTCTTAAGTTGGGGAGGATGTAACGACTGCTTTTCATGTATCTGGATTTAATATAATATAATATATGTTTTGGTGGATTTTCTCCTCATGTGTGGTTTTCGTCTCCGTAGCTTTCATCTTCGATCGATTCGTCGTATTTTCTCGTTTCTTCCTTAGGATCATCGATTTCAAAGTATGTCATTCGTGACGGACTTCATAACGGTCGTATCTTACTATTAGATCAAGCCTAGGAGTATTAGGAATCGATCCCGGAGCTCCGCGCTCCGTATCAGAACTTTTTGTGCTCATTAACCGGTATAAGAAGGGGCACCGACCGACTAGATGACGATCCAGTCGGTCGGCAATCCTTCTTGGACCGACTAGTTGGCTTTCTAAATTTCTCAGGAGTTACTGTTTATCGTTAGTCGGTCTAAGAACGTTGGTTGACCGACTAGGTTGCAAACTAGTCGGTCGGCAATGCTTCTTTAACCGACTAACACATCATCTTAATTTTAGTTGAGTTACTGTTTACTCTTAGTCGGTCTAAGAACGTTCATCGACCGACTAGATGCTAAACTAGTTGGTCAGTATTTGTTCATGGACCGACTAACTCTAAAATCCTATTTTCGTTCAGAAGTTACTGTTTACACTTAGTCGGTCTGCGTTGGTCGACCGACCGACTAGTTGCCAAACTAGTCGGTCAGTGGTTGCTCTTTGACCGACTAACCTGTGTTAAAACCCTAATTTCTGGGCAGCCGCCAGCCCATCCTATTTAAACCCAACCCAAACGTTTTCTTCTTCCTCAACACGACCCAAAACCCTAAAATCTTCCCCTTTGAGCCCCCATCTTCCTCCAAGCTTCAATCCTTCATTCCAAGCCCTAAATCCATCATCCAAACCATCCATCCACTCTATCTACCTCTCATCTTCCCCAAAATCTCACCAAATCCATCAAAATCCCCAAATCCCCCAAAACCCTAGTTTCCCCAAACTTCTCCAATCTTTTCCAGATCTGATCCTAGGGTTCTCCGGAGTGTTTCTTCCGCTTCCTCTCGGTAAGAAATCGATCTACCGTTGTTTTCATAACCTATTTATATTTTTATGAAACCCTAATAAAATTTCGTGTTGTTTGTTGTTTGTTTCCCCATAACAGCGATTTCCCCGTAGATTAGCATTCGTGAGACGAAGTGGTCGTCATCCCCGGTGCTAGGCAAGTGAAACTTGCCACTTAGGGTTTAGGCCATGTTTTAGGCCATTTGCTTGTTGTAGGCGTAAAAGAGGCTAGGCGACGAAATGATACTCGCCTAGGCGCAAATTGGGGAACTAGCTTGACAACGAAGCTAGTTCCGACATTTAGCATGTTGCACAATTACCATGTCATGTTTACTTTCCATTAACGGTACGCGAATTAATTGTCATGTCATTGCATTCTCTAAGTGCTTTTGTGATCGCGTAGCTTTGCTACGAATGCTTGTGTTCCTGGCTTGTGTTCCAGAAGCGGGCCATGTGTTAGTTGATAGCCAATGCCCGAATTGCGTGTTTCCGGCTAGGTGCACCCCTACGCCAAATGTTTAGAATGCGAGCTCATGTGCGGGGCAACCCCAGGCTCACTAGCTGAGCTCCATGTGCGGGGACCCTGGCTCCATTACGTGTGGGTATTGGGGGTAAGAGCTAAGCGACCAATCAACTGGGAGTCTGCCCGATCAGCAACTGCAGTGGTAAGGCGTAAACTCTGGGTTTGGGGTAGTTGTTAAGCGGCCAATCAGCGAATGTGAAACCATTCAGCTGTAAGGCGTAAACATCTACAAAACAACGTGAATAGTGAATCGATTGAGATTGATAGTAGCGTGGCTACTCTTGTCTTGTCTTGTCTTGTCTTGTCTTGTCCCGAAGATTGTTCTCTTGTACAAATTGTCTTGCCATGTCTTGATTGTGCACTCATGTTATAACTGCCATGTCATGCATACTAAACTGCTAGGTTGCTAGTTGCCTTACTTTCAGTTTCCTTGCCCAAGTCTTTTAGACTTGCTGACATGTGCCCCTTTACTCTTTTGGGTGACACATGTTAGATCCTGAGCCCGAGTACCTTGTTGAGGACGAGGTGTTTGCTGACACCGAGCCCGAGCTTGTGTTTGACGGGGAGTACGTGGACACTGGGGACCAGTCCTAGTGTCTTCGTTGTGTTTTACTTTTGTTAGACAGTTGTTTTGTTATCGGTGCGTAGCACCTATACCTTGTTTTGTCGTTGTTGCTTTTGTTGGCCTTGTTCTGGGCCTTAGACTCTTTTCCTTTAGCCTGGTGGCTTTTCTGGATGTTGGACTTATTTTTCTTGTTGGACAATTTATGAGATGTGAGATTTTATTTCAGTCTCTCCTTGTGTTATTAGTGTTATTCCGTTGTGGTTACAGGGACCTGCTTATGTATTTTTGACGCTTATCGGGTTTGGGGCTTCACTGCTCCACTCTCGTGCAGACCTTTTCACGTCTCGCCTCCATTTTAAGGAAGCGGGTCGTGACAAAACCCGCAAGTCTAACTCAACCTAGGAGTCGATAGGTAGTAAAGCATCGCTTCCCCGTGTTCGATACCCGCTTGCCACTATACCGTGCGCTTGCGGTAAACGACATCGTTCAGGGTTACATTCCGGACGCATCAAGTTTATGGCGCCGTTGCCGGGGAGGCGTTCCGCCATATTATCTATTTACCACAATTAGGTTGATTAACTTGCGTTAAAAAATCAAATCAAAAAAACAACAAATTTTTTTATAAATAAATAAAAAAAAGAGATTTTTCCCCACCACCTGATATTATTGTTATCTTTATCTCTCTTTGTACCATTGACGTCTTTTCCAGGTTGTCTATTTTTTCTTGATCAGGTACAGTTGATGCAGCGATGGTACTTTCAAAGATGCGACCGGGTTCTATACGGTCCTATATATACCTCGCTACATTCTATCAGGCTGATGGAGAGTCCTTTAGAGAGGCATTGCGCAAGTTCGAAAGAATGTTAGGGATGTTCCATACGGAGTCAGACCATGAGTGGGATGGTTTCAGGCTATTTGATATTTTTGCTGGAAGACTAAAAGGACCCTCGCGTGATTTTATGAAGAGGATGCAAGTGGGAAAGTTCAGTGATCTTCAGCTGGCAGCAACCTTGGAGCAAATGATAGATGATGCTCGATCTACTGGTTCGCTAACCGTTACGGTAGGTAAACCATCCGACCAAGCATTCATCGATTTTTTATGGCTAATGTCTCTGATGCAGGTACTATCATAGATGGAGTGTATGCTTCACATGAAGGTGATCATATCCACCTTTACACGATTAACACTCCACAGATAGAGACATCTGAGCTGCCAAAGGAGGACACATATATGGACCAATAGAGAGGCATCGTGGACGCAGTTCGATGCACCGGTCCATTAACGATAACGGCAGGTGACCCTTTTGAGCTTGGATTTCAAAATTTTATTACTCATCGTATCTCTTCCACAGGCACAATTGATGATGGAGTCTGCGCTTTAGTTGAGGGGCACAAGACCCACTTTTATACTGTGGCCGAGATACAGGAGCCCATAGATCCACCTGCACCTACCATGGAGAGGGACAAGCCACAACATCCAGTGCCTCGAGTTCCAGGACGGAAACGAAGACATGTGCATAAAAAGGAGAAGATGAAATTCACTTTGCCTACAATACCAGAGGAACCCGAGGGGGAGGCCGAAGCAGTGCATCACGAGGAGGCCAAGCTATACTTATTTTACATATTAAATGCGGAGCCAGAGACTTTCGACGAGGATGGCGTGCGTCGGGACGAGGACATAGCCATTCATGATGATCTCGAGCATCACCCTCCTCCTTCAGAGCTTCTGTAGCCACCTCTTCCTTCCACTGACTCTGAGGACCACCCACCAGAGATTACTACTTCCCTCCAGGGAGATCTCTTCACCTCCTCGCCCTTTACATTTGATTCCCCTCCCGTGTATGATGTTTATTATGATTCGGATTTCAATGACTCATTGCACCTTTTGCAGGATACACATACATATGATCAAGATGTACAATGGGATGTATACGAGGAGGAGGGCGAGGAGTTAGCACGCATGGACGCTGTTGAATATGATCAGGAGGTGGGCTGGGATGAGTCTGACGATGATGAGGAGCACCCAGACGAGACCCACTCCATTATGCCAGACTTACCTGAGGAACCAGAGGAAAACAACGAGGAGTTGACCAACGTGGTGCATCAGAGTAGAGATTTATTTCTAGGGAAGTGTTGTCAACCATTTTTTATTTTAAATACTATTGTTGATGACCTCTCTGGAATACATTTATTTTGGGGAAAAATTATCCACATCAGATTGATGCGGCTCATCTCTTGCAGGGTACAGGTGGAGTCCTTGGGGAGATGCTGGGAGCCGCATTGCTGGAATCTGATGGAGCCCGTGGAGATACGTACCTGACGGAGCCACGGAAGGAGCAGTTGGAGCAGTTGCCTGCACCAGCAAAGATTCTGGATCCGCCTTTTGCTACAGGTGGTACCAATCCAGTAGTGTAGAATTTTATGCTTTCAATAAACACGAATTCTCTAGGCAGCGAGAGGACCGTATAGGATTTTATATGTTTTTTTAGTTTAATAAATTCACCCTCTTATGACTGCCACAAAAATCTTTTACACCCCGAGCCCATTATTTTTAATAATTGCCCTCTTCATATTTTGATATGTCCCGCCATTTTGCAAACCACCATCGAGCATCTCTTTCAAGTGAATACTCACTTTCTTATTCGTTTGACTTGATCCCGCTTAGCGAAGCCGTGACCTCTTTGATCAAGTCATTTGAATAGGATTGTTTGGTATAAGCTTGGGGGAAAGCGCTCTCATGCATCATTGTATGTGCATGTAGTTGCATTAGGATTTCATGTCATTCATTTCATCACTTTTCATTCACCCCCCTCATATTTATCGTTGTTCCTCACTTTCTTCTTGTTATGATCATATTGAGGACAATGTGAAGTTTAAGCTTGGGGGAGTGCATTTTCATGCCATTTAGTTGCATTTTTTCTTCATTTTAGGATTTTTAGAATTTTTCAAATTTTTGCATCATCTTTTTGTTTTTTTCCATCTCATTTTCCTTTTATGTGTGTTCATGCATCACATTGTGTGCTTGTTTTTATTTTATTTCTTTCTTCTATTTTTATTTCTCTATTTTCTTCTCCTTCTCTTGCTAGAGATGTTCCATATCTTATGCTTTCACCTTTCTCATAATGGTTATTTTTCACGCCATGCTACTTAGAGAGTTTCATAATCCTAATCCCTGTAAGTACTTGAAAATATTCTTTTGATGATCTCTCTAGTGCGAATGCATGAAGCTTATTGAAACTGAAAATGTAGAGTAGCATTTAGTATGCTTTCATTGGAAACACACCAAGATTCACGCATCACTAGAATATCTGAAGCCTTGCTTTTATCTCTTATTCGCATTCTTTTTGCATGCTTGACATAATTGGAAATATTACTGCTTGACTTCACTACTCATTGATATGATTAAGGATACCCATGCTATTATACGAGTTTAGTTGATATATTATTTTACAGAACCGTTTGTGCACACTTTTGAGTGAACCGAGCGTTATATCTATTCCTTCTCCACATATACCTTATATTCTCTACATGTCATTTGATTTCACTCCCCAAAGCTATTTCTACCGCATCCATTCCCAAAAATTCCCTACAAAAGAAAAGCTTGCTCCAAAAGTCCAAAAAGCCAAAAAGGAGCCAAAAACCAAAAATACAAATACTATTGCTCCTACAAAAATACAAAAAGAGAAAAGGGAAACAAAGCTCAAAATTCAAAGAAGAGCTCAATTTTCATTACTTGGAGCAATACATATACTATTGGGAAAACCAAAACAAAATTCCAAGTCCACAAATACTTCTTTGGATGCGACGCCTCAATTCAAGCTTGGGGGGAAATCTTTTGACTACATGAGTGAGCATGACATTAGAGTGGAGTCGTGCACGAACGGGAAAGTTTGATAATGCTAAAACTTAACGAAATAATTTAGTTACGGGGATTTCTTATGATTTGATATGAGGATGTGTATGTCTTGATTTTTATTCTATTCTTTGTTGCATGCTTTGTGTGAATTTCCACGCTTCAGTTATATCTTCTGATTGAAAAGTGTGTCACCAATGTTATGCATATTCGATGCTATGAAACATAGGATGTTGATATAAACTAAATGTATGAATACTAGAGAGACCCCTTTCGTTCATTCTTAACTCTCAAGTACTTCATTTATATAAGATATGAAATCTTTGTGGTAATGTGTGATTTACTTTCTGAGTCATTGTGATATATGGTGAATGTTGATGAGAGAATAATCTAGCGATCCTCGTTTCTTCGTATTCCTTTTTGTTTTCTTATTTTTACCTCCCGGTGAGCTTCATATTCGTCTTCCTCGAGGACGAGTAAGAGGTAAGCTTGGGGGATTTTGATATGCTCCCATTTTGCATGTTTTGTCGCATATCTTCATGACACATTTCACCCTCAAAACCTCCATTTTATACGCTTTTGTGCTATTATTTGGAACAATATGACTTTCGGAGCGTTTATTCCATTTCAGGCATTTGGAGCGATATTGGAGCAATTTGGAGTCGAAAAGACGATCGGCGACGTGAGAGCATCAATGAGACTCATGATGACATGCTCAAAAGAAGATTACTGGAGCAAGGAAGGGGTAAGAGAGAAAGTCGCGCGATCGAGCTATGATGCAGCGAAGGAATCGAGTGACCCGAAGTGCTGAAAACAGGACAGACATCCACTATTTCTAAATCTGCTATCACCTGGGATTTTTTACTATTTTTCTGATATTTTTTCCAGGTAGTAGACTTCAAGACGGTTCCAACACCACTAAGAACGCGCCAATCAAAGGTCTGATGATCCCTGGAGAATTTCTGCAAGTTGATGGTGCAGTGCTGAAATTGTTCTCAGCAGCCTACTTGGCCGAGTAGCATTCTACTCGGCCCGAGTCGTGCACTACACGGTCAGAATGATGTTTTTGGTGTCTGACTCGACCGAGCAACCTCCTAATCGGCCCGAGTCATGTGCAAATGACGCTGAAGTGCGTTTTTAGTCCCTAATCGACCGGGCAACCTTCTACACGGCCCGAGCAGCCTCCTACTCGTCCCGAGTAACCTCCTACTCGACCGAGTAGCGTCGACTCAGCCCGGGTTGGCAGAGAGATGTATTTTGGGTGCTTTGATTCTCTATAAAACTTGGACCGAGCAACCTACTAGTCAGCCCGAGCTGCCAAACGACTCGATCGAGCAGCTTTATGCTCGGGCCGAGTCGTTGTGGGCCCATTATTTGATCTGCGCCCGGATTTTTGGAAGGATTGGAGGGTTTTGGGGGGATTTTCTTCTGAGCCGCTAGGGGAGAGCCTGGAGAGTTCTGTAGGGGAGTTTTAGGGAGATTTTTAGATTAGTTTTGGAGGAGATTTTTGGATACTTTTTAAAAGGGAATTTTTAGATCTTTCTTAGACTTTTGTGGAGACGATCTTTTGGGGAGTTTGACCATGCCCTAGGCCCCTCCTTTGTATCAAGATAAGTACTTTTGTCTCTTTAATTCTATTTATTTGTTATTTCTTTGTGATTATTTGTTGAATATCTCGTTGATACATGCTAGGATGAATTCTCTTGCTATTATTGAATCTTCTATTGTTCTTCCTATGATGCATGAGTAGTATTTTCTAGGGCTAAGGGATTAGCCCATGGATCTTAGGACTTAGTTGCAAAGTTGGGATTTTTATGGTGCGTTGGTATAAATGGGGTTGTATTTTGGTTGAACTATCAAGATCCCTAGAAGAATTCGTACTGAGATCATGCCCACGGTAGGTGGAATCGATTAGCTTAAGGAGTATCCTACGGATTTAATTAGGGAGTTAGTGGATTCAACCGAGGCACGTGACCATGCACGGCTCGTGCCTTGAGGGGATCCACCGATGAACTATATAATTAATTGACGGCTACCGCCATTGTGTCAATAAGAGCCACCAAAACACCTCGAAGCTCTAACCCACGAGAGTACTACGCATTGAGAGCATTCGAACCACGAGAGTGGTGAGATTATCGTAGATCCTTAATGCACGTATTGTTTGCGCCTACGGGCTAATGTGATACGTTAGGTTCATGGTGCTTAGAACCATGAATTCACTTCATAGATGCAACAATCCCCAATAAAACCAACGCAACGTAAGAGTCTTAACCTAGCGTCGACATCCGACGGTCCTAGTGGCAAGCCCTAAGCCCTGATCTTTTGTATTTTATTTCTTTCTTTCTTTGTGTGAAACCCCATATTTGCGACGTTGAGTGACACAACCTTCGCAACCATCACCATTACGACCCTCCACACTCCACATCCACCAATAAACCCGCAAGTCTAACTCAACCTAGGAGTCGATAGGTAGTATAGCATCGCTTCCACGTGTTCGATACCCGCTTGCCACTATATCGTGCGCTTACGGTAAACGACATAGTTCGGGGTTACATTCCGGACGCATAAATGGTCAAAAAGATGGTGACTATAGCTACAAATATTGGATCAAGTCAAATTGGAGAGGACATTATTCAAATCAATTTAAGATTGATTCAAATCCTCATTGCCATTCTAATCATATTCCAATATGGAGAGATATGGAGTATCTTTTTCAAATCTCCTTTGATTGATTCAAATCAATTAAAGATACTATAAAATCTCCTATCTCATTTGAATCCAAAATCCTAATCCAATTAGTATTGCAATGAGATCTAATTCAAACCCTATAGCTACACAAATTGAATTCCATAGCCATTCATATTCAAACTCCATACCCTAAGAGATTTATTCAAATCCTATTCAAACTATGATTCCTTCCAATCTTCATCAAATATGGGATTCTAATTGATTCTATCATATCCCATCCTCTCCTATATAAACCCATATTCAAAGAGAGATATTTTGAGAGAGAGGAAACCAAAGAAATTCGACCATAACCCTAGAGAAAACCTTCATGGCCGTAACTTTGCAAGGAGCTCGACGAACGACGCTAAAAGTGCATAACTTTCTCCACAGAGCTCGGATTGACGAACCGTTTGCGCTAGAACGATCACAACTCAGTGCTCTACAACATGGTGATATTTTTCAGATTTTAATCTCTGTATTAAATCAGTGGTATTTATTTTAGCATGAGTTTTATTCTGAATAACTTCGTATATTTCATCGTCTCCTAGGCCAAAGGTCTTCATCTCGTCCAATATCCCATTGCCGCAAGCTTCTACCAAGGCCAAAGTGCATCCCACTCCATCATCTTCTCTAAGACAAAAGAGCCCAAGCTTCATAGAACATCACCTTGCTCAAGACACCAAAGAATTCATTGCTGCAACTTCTCACAAGGCCAAAACTCCTCCTCTCCAAGAGCCAAGTAGCATCATCAAGCAAGCAATCATCAAGGAAAGGCCGCAACTTTTTACTCCAATATTGCCTTCACAACTTTGTGTTTGTTAATTACAGATTAAGCTAATTATCTCTCACTTGTCTTTGTTTACAAGGATCATTTAAGAACACAAAGCTCTAAGGAGAACCATTGCCACAAGTTGCCATTGAAGAGGAGAGACCATAGTCGCAAGTTGCAGCACCCAATCACCAAGAGGAGGTTGCTAAAACATAAAGGAAGGGTCTGCACATGGACTGCTAGAGCACACAAGGGGCTGTCCACGCACTGCGGGGGGCTGCACATGCACTGCAGGATTCTGTCCACGCACTGCAGGGTTCAGTCCATGCACTATTGGGTTCAGTCCATGCATTACCGCTGCACCATAAAGATAAGGCCGCAAAAATCAAAGCGGAGTCAAGCGAGAGCGGAAACTTGATTTGCAGACGAGACGAGACATCTTCATCTTACCAGACGAGAGCTGGCACGTGCTTATTGGCAGAGACAACCACACAGACACGATCTGAGCTAAACTCTATACTTTATATCTGTGTTATTTGTGTAGCGATCTCTGCTAGGGGAACCTTTACCGCTTTTGTATTCTTTTGGGACTTGTTTAGTCTGGGACTAGATAAGAGGGTCTTGACAGGTGGTTCTTCTAGAACTTTGGATGGCTCCCACGTACACATCGATCGTTACTTCTTCTCATGTTCTCTTCTTTCAGTTACGCACATCAAATTAACTCCGATCGAAATATGAATGTTTGAGACGATCGACCCGCGGGGTGAAGGAATCTTCATTACGAAAGGTTACGCTTTATAATATAGCTAATTAGTACTTCCAAAGAAAAAGATCATTAAGAAACAAGAGACATGCATCGATCATTAGCTTAACACTAACTAGCTAGCTAGTAAACCATAATGGATGTGTAAGTAAGTGTATCTGAAAGACTAAACTAGTGAGTTTTTGATAGGTATACGAGGATGGCCAGCTTAATTTACTAACTGGTTTGAGCTGCACTAAAAGGAACAAATTAAGGATGATTATTTTCTGGCGTTGCTTCTGCTACCCAAACTCATACTGTACTTGAGATGTCCTCAATGTTCTCTCAACTGTGTGAAGTTTATACCTTCAAGTAGCTCCCACTCCAAGAAAATCTTTGAAATGAGGTGCCATTCTGGCTTCACCATGGCTGCGGTCATCCCTATCAATCCGTTCAACAAGTGATGGCGATGGCTCGATAGCTGAGAGTACTCCTGATGCAATTAATGATGCTGCTAAAGCCGTAGAATATGAGTCTGAAATATTAGCAGCGTGAAATGGGTAAGTACATGAATGTTGCATTGCAGGCTTGAACATTAATGAAGGAGGGTAATGGTGGAAGAAACCCTTGATATTTAAGTGGGATATTGCTGGGCATCGAGACTCATCATATGATCTTGGCAGCTTGTGACCTAAAATTTAACAACCCAACAATAATATTCAAGGGTTAGTTATTGCATAAAATAGAAATGGCAATAAATAGATGAAGAGACACAATCAATCTCCTTCTTCAGAGTTTAGCAATCCTTTGTGTCATGTCCATGGTCATTGTGGTACTTCTAGAACTTGAGATCGTCTCTTTTTTTTCATACTTGTTCTTCTTGACAGGTTCATTGACGAGTCCTTCTCGCTGAGCATATGCCAGGACTTCACCCTTGGGGGTGTTTGATCTGACATAAGCATCCTTGGCAGGGCATTCCTTGCTTCAGGGACTCTTGTCTCTTTGATGTCAATCTCGTGGCCCTGACAGTGGTTTCCTCGAGTTCATGTATCTCGCCGTGTTTCTTCATAGCGCTTAGGGGTGTCTTTCTTTGCAGCGGCTAGTGCTTCCTCAGAGGCCATGAATCGGTCTATCGCACTGAACTGCTCCATGAGATTGCTCGGCATGAATTGATGCAGGGACTTCATCAGATCTTCATTTCTGACTGCTTGGGTGAGGGCTTCGATGCTAGTAGCATCTAGAACGTCCTCAACTTCCAGTCTCTCTTCTTTGAAACGTTGAACGAAGTCCCGGATCGACTCCTTCTCCCTTTGCTTCAAAGTGAAGAGGTGTAAAGACTTTCGCTTTGGGCGCCTCCCAGTAATGAACTGCATACAAAAGATCTCAGACAAATCATCAAAAGACCTGATGCTGCCATCGGGTAATTTGTTGTACCATCCATCTGCTGCCTTTGTCACCATGGTGTGAAATGCTTGGCAGAGATATGGCACATCGGCTCTATGTAGTTCCATCACGTTCTGATATTTGCGAACGTGCTCAAATGGGTTACCATGCCGACATACATTTTCAAGGGTGGAATCTTGAATTTGGAGAGCTGTGGGGTGGATGTGATGTTCTCCTTCAGAGGCGTACACTGGTTAGCAGGAAGAACAAGTGGAACTCGTTCCTCCTAGCATGGTTGAGGTGAAGCGATGGAGGACTGGATATGGCTTACCTCTCTCACCTTTCTTTTCTCGCCAGTTATGGGTCCAAGGAGACCAAGGTTGCGGTCCCAGGTGAGATGATCCCTCACTTGATCAACAAGGCTGCGAGTGGCCCACCCATTGCTAGAGGGCCCCAGACCCATGAGACATCCAAAAGTGCGCTTGTTATTTGTCAGCTCCCCTCTCCGTTGAGATGTAGGAGTGGTATTGCGCTGCAGATTAACCTGTCGCTCCGGTCCTTGCTCTTCAGTCCTCTAGTTTCTAGGAGTAGTCTGCTCCCTACCAGATGCTTGCGTCAGATTAGGGGGCAGCTGCTCCTCTGCTACATGCTATGGACACTCAAAGTTTTGTTGCACAGTCGCAGCCAATACGGTGAGACTTTTTTCGATCTGCTCAGTGAACTTGTTGAATTGTTCCTAAGTCACTAATCAAACGTTAAGTACCTTCGACGAAGATCTGAAATCTTCGGCATCTTCATTTGGAGCATTCTCGTTTAATGTATTCTCATTTGGACCGGGGATCAGTTTAGTGTTGTTGGATCCAGTCGACATGAGGCTTTGGTTACTTTGGGATGTTGACTGATGTTTTTTCACAGACGGCACCAACTGTTATTGACCAAATTAGTATCAACAGTGATTTGGGCTGACGTGGACTCCCTTGTCGAGATGGAGCCTTGTCAGCTGCATGAAGTGGAACTCACAGTTTGTAGAACCAAGATCGATGAAAATTGAGCGAAGAGTGTTGACGAAGCTCGATCGATCTAGTGGTCAAACTTGACGATCGTTCGTCCTTTCTATAGGGTCGGGCCTCGAACAACGATCAATTGGGACGATCGTTGGAACGACATGCTGAGACGAGCCTCGATCTTCCTACGATTCATACCACTGGATTTTGTGTCTTCTTCTGTTTGTCTTTTCTGTATTTATAGACTTGAATGTCTCTTAAATAACGTTAGGGACATAACAGTCACCAATTATGGTGGCACGCTCTTCCATCATCAATAGGGGGTAACCGTTGTCCACGCCTCCGACCATTTATGAGCCTATTATCGGCCGCCTCCTTAGGAAATGGAAACTCGACATGCAACTGGGATACGGGCTTTGACGGGGTATTGGCATCCCTCGTGGGCCTTGTGGGCTTAGTGGGCTCTGATGCTACTTCAATAGGATTTTCGATGATAATATGCACCCTCTTCGAGAGTCGGTCCAAGGATTTAACACAACTACATAATGATGTGATCATCATCAAAACAAAATTAAGCGGGCTAATTGGCCATTTCCAACAAGATTCCTGCAGATTCATTGTTTTATATTTTTTCTGTCACCGTATGGCATATGGGTTCATATAGTAAATATATACATGAGTTAAATATTAAAATTTGTAATTATGTTAACGTTAATAATTATATTGATAATTTTAGTTTGCTAAATATTTATTATCATTACTATCCCACTTGCCTATTTTATGTAAATAGTGTCATAATACTATTTTATGTAAATATTATTGATTTGTTAAATGATGTTTTTGATCTATATATAGAATTTATGTTTTGTTTGAATAGATAAATTTAGCGTAAAAATATTTAGCGGTACGGGCATCTTCGACGTGGGCGCCTTCGGTACGGAACAACAAATTCAGTGCAGGCGCTTCGGCACGGAACAACAAATTCAGCGCAGTCGCCTTCGACATGGAACAACAAATTCGACGCGAGTGCATTCGGCACGGAACAACAAATTAGCGTAAAAACAGATGCCTTCGGAGGGGACTTATATTTGTTTAAAGTGAACAAGTTATATGTATGGATATATTTTTTGCACGTGTTTTTAAAAATTAGTGTTGAAGTTTTTAGCCATGGATAATGATTGGAAATCTAACGAACTTTCCGCTCCACATAATATTAGATAAATTATTATAATTAAAGACTAAGCTATTGATTTATATATATATATATATATAATTGGGTAAATCGCTAAGCTTCAAAATGTCTCTATTTCCAGTGCAACTTAATCCAATTGCAAATCTGTTATGAATCAACTACTGGGGGAGGAACCCACATCCCTTTATTTATAGGCAGAATAGGAGAGTTAAAACATAAGATACATGAGACATGGGCGTATTTCTAAGATACCCAGAATCCTAACCAACTCTGGTTCATATCCTTTCACAACACTTCCCTTATCTAGCCATAGGTGTGGACTCTGCTCGTGAATTCATCAGGATCTTAGCATAGAAGAGTCTCACATGGGGTGGATACTTTAGGATCCTGAGTTGGTGAGATTTGCCTCCTAGCTATGAAAAACCCTGTGGGAAAACCATAGTTAAGGGAAAAGAGTACAAACTCTCTCTAACTCCCCCTGATCTGTACAAGCTCTCAAGCTGTAACCCCCCGTTTCCCAAAAGACACCGGAAGCAAGAACATTACGCGGTCCGCTTGAACTGGAGCGGTGAAGCTCGAGTCCAATAAACGTCTGTGATAAAAACACAGGGGAGGTCCTTGCATTTACGTTTCAGAACAATCAGAAAACATTCAAAAGATAAATGCCACATCCTGAGATAAAAGTTCGTACACGAAATTAAATAACAAAGCCACAGCTGGGCTAAAGTAGCAACAGGAAATAAACGTACACTAACAACAACAAAGTAACTGATAAAAACTAAAACAAGCAGCAACGGTACGAGCCCACTAATCCTCCGCAGGGAGAGGCTCGACGTCAGGGGCGAACTCCTGGCTTTCCAAGTCAGGCATCTTGTATGGATCCTCGGGGTACTCAAGCTCAGAATCTGACATATATCCAAAAACATGAATGTATATCAGCACGGGTTCTGCAAGAAAAGATTAGCGACACAAGACAAGATATACAAACGATATGAATTTAAGAGACATTGAATATTTAAAAGAGATGACTGCAATAAATTAAACATGCCAATTATGAGGAAATAAAACGAGACGTCCTAACATGCAGTTCTAAGCAGTTTCAAGAAATAAGTAAAGTTTTTCTTGGGTTCGTTTAGCAAGTCAATTTACTGAGACCATGTTAGCGTTGCAAGTTTCATGTCAATAATTCACTTCTATCATAGGCTTCTCCCCTTTAGGTCGTGATGAGTGGATCGTTCTTCTAACGGGGGTTTACCGTGATTGACGCTACCCCACCGCATGTGGGTGGTGCTCTTGAAGAGATGACCCCTTCATACGCCTAGTGGCCGCTCAACCCTAACTCCACCCCAATTTTGTGCTGGAACACGAGCCAGCCTAGTCGACTCACACGACATCACGAATTCACGATTCTGCCTTCGAGGCGCACAATCTTCACGATGTCTCAATTTGTTAAATATTCTAAGACATGTAATTATTTAACGTTATCAATATTACTTTATTATTATGACGTTTTCAGTAAGCATAAGTAGGTTGAACAATATTTACATCAATTTTAAAATAACGTTGAACATGGGTCTTACTGAACATGCTACAAAAACCAATTTTCTTTGTTGTTGTTTAAAATTGAAGTATATCGTGTAATATGCCGTTGGGTCATAAATTTAGTCCAGAATGTCACGGCATCATTTTCATGCGTCATTTCATGTATGGTTTTCAAGTTATACATCAATAAGTAGAAGTGACACAAAAACCCTCAGACTTCAAAAATTCATATTAATTTGCATACTTGCCTGTTTTTGGCGTTCTTGGTGTCGTCGCAAACGTCTCAACGGGTAATACACCACAGTGTTGACGGTTCACTGGTTTGATAAAGCACAAATTCAGATTAAGATGTTTTTGATCATAACGAATGTTAAACTGATTCCTACGACGTCTAGCGATCAGTTTTATTAGGTTCTATAAATTACGGTGTGGGTTGTAGTGTGTTACGGGGTAGATCTACTAAATGGTAGTGCAGAAAAGGATCAGGATGTAGTCATGGACAGGCCGACGTGTACGGTTCCGAAATAGTGACGTTGAGCCTCGAGGATACACCGTCGACGTGCGGGAAGGTGGTAGCGGCTGTCAGAGACTCTGCAGGCGGTTGTCGACGCCCCAGGGGAAAGAGGGGCTGCCTGCGGTTTGCGCGTGGCTGCCGGAAATAGGGGAGGCCGGGCGGTTCTGTTGTATGCCATGGGAGTCGTCGACGGCCTGGGCGTGGGTTGTAGGTGGTCGGAGGGTGATTGCAGGTCGGAGGGAGTTTGCACGACTGGTCTGTGGTGGCTCCACACAGAGGAGCAAGGTAGGGGAGATCTGGCGTGGATGAGAGGGGCACTGCACCCAGGGGGTTCGCTGATCACTCCATATTTTACACATTTTTTCTGCATGTTTGCATGCCATTTTGATCGCTCAAATCGTGTTTTTCACGTTTTTTCGGCAATATTGCGATGCTTTTCACGAGTTGTTGTTTTTGTCGTATTTTAGGAGATTTGGAGCGATTTGGAGTGATTCTGAGATGCACCCACTCCGGAGTGTCACCGACGACTCTCTTGAGGGGTATTTTGCTGTTGGAGAGGAGTGGAAGGAGAAAGAACGTCGTAGGAGCGACGAGGAGGCGAAGATATGAAGTTCGGGCATTTTTAGCACTTCACTCGGCCGAGTGAAGGAGTCACTCAGCCAAGCATAGAGAGCCCGCTCGGCCGGCCAGATCAGACACGCAACAGAGCAATATCAGCGTGCACTCGGCCGAGCATCACCATGCTACTCGGCCGAGCACCGAGTCACCCATCGCCCGAGTGGAGCCAAGACGACGGCAAAAAAAGAGACCGAACTCTCTATTTTTCCGTCAGTCTGTTCCAATGACTGACTTGGCCGAGTGGAGAAAGACCGTCCGCCTGAGTGACAACCGACATCCGCCCGAGTGACGGAAGGCCGCCCGCCTGAGTGACCTCCGAGGAGACGACCCCCGAGACCCCCAACTCTCTGTTTCTGTACAGGGTTCGTTACTCGGCCAAGTGACATTTGTCACTCGGCCGAGTGAGCCGCGCTGCCTGTAACGGAAACTGCGGATTTGAGGCTGCGCAGGGGCATTTTCGTCAGGGTTTTTTGGGCGATTTTAGGGGGTATTTAACCCCAGTTTTTAACCTAGTTTAGGAGAGCTTTTTCATAACTTTTTGCAGCTTTTTAGATTAACTTTTTAGGGATTAGATTCAGCTTTAAGGGAGGAGAGAAAAGTGAGATTTTGTTGGATGCTAGCTTGTTCTTCATTGGTTTGTATTTCTCTCCCTCAAAAACTCAATTTTTGCTGATATTTTGAATATTGCTATGAATTCCATTGATTTTATTTCTGAATTTCTATTGCATTCTATTATGAATTGTGAGTAGTTTATCGTCTTAGGGCGTAGGGATGAACCCTACGAGCCCAATTTCAAATTTGTGATAAATTGGTGAAACTATTGCTAGGATTGATTAGGGTTAGTTTGGGATTGCTATAATACGAATAGCTAGTGTCACGACCCGCTTCCCTAAAATGGAGGCGAGGCGTGAGAAGGTCCGCTCGAACGTGGAGCTGTGAAGCTACACGCCCGATAAGCGTATATTTAGTATAAGCAGGTCCCTGTAATTGCAAACGAAACAACAACAATAATAATAATATGAGACGGATATAAAATACCAATCCCACAGTTGTCCACAAAGTACTCAACATCACAGAAAAGCCACCAGGCTAAAAGAAAGAGTCTAAGGGCCCAGAACAAGGCCAAACAAAAGCAACGACATAAATAAGTATAGGTGCCACGCACCGATAACAAAACAACTGTCTAACAAAAATAAAACACAACGGAGACACTAGGACTGGTCCCCAGTGTCCACGTACTCCCCGTCCAACACGGGCTCAAGCTCGGCGTCCACAAACACCTCACCCTCAGCTGGAAACTCAGGCTCAAGGTCTAACATGCGTCACCCAAAAGAGAGAGGGGCACATGTCAGCAAGTCTAAAAAGACTTGAGCAAGGAAACTGAAAGTAACTAACAACCTAGCATTTGTAACATTAAGCGATGACATGGCAGTTAAGTATGATGCAACAGTTTAAAAGAGAGGCAAGCATGCAAAATGTAGCAAAAGCTACCAAATCACTAATCACTTATCATTTAACACTTATCGCTTATCACTTATCACTATTAACCACTCAAATACTAGAGATTTCGCCTGCTGGCTGGAGTGGCGGATCAGGCCATCTCGTGCTCAGGTGACGCATATCTCACTTAAACACTAGAGATTTCGCCTGCTGGCTGGAGTGGCGGATCAGGCCATCTCGTGCTCAGGTGACGCATATCTCTACCCCACCCATGTGTGTCGAGCGTTGGGATTACCAACTCACTAAGCTCGCTTCTGGATCACGAGCCAGGAAGTGTATTTGGCATAGGGGTGCACCTAGCCGGTATCCGAGCGTTGGGGTTTCCAACTACAGGGCTCGCTTCTGGAACACGAGCCAGGAATATAATATTGTAGCGTGTGCTACACAATCACAATAATTAATCACTTATGCAATGACATGAACAAATGATTGCGTACCGTTAATTGAATTTAAACGTGACATACTAGCATGATGAGGGTGACGGACCAAGCTTCGTTGTCAAGCTAGGTCAATGGCGTCTAAACGGCTATCCTTTCACCGTTTAGTCCCTTTTACGCTAAAGCAAGGTAAATGGCCTAAGACATGGCCCAAATCAAGAGATGCAAGTTTCACTTGCCTATCACCGGGGTGACGGTTATGAAAGTTGTTTTCGCGAATGCTAGCCTACGGGGAATCGCTGTTATGGGGAACAATCATCAAAACACAAGTATATCATTAGGGTTTCATAAAAAAATTACAATATGATATGAAAACAACGGTGGATCGATTTCTTACCGAGAGGAGGCGGAAGAAATACTCCGGGGAACCCTAGGATCGGATCTGGAAAAGATTGGAGAAGTTTGGGGAAACTAGGGTTTCGGGGGATTTTGGGGATTTGATGGGTTTCGGTGAGATTTTTGGGGAAGATGAGGGGTTGATAGAGTGAATGGATAGTTGGGATGATGGATTTAGGGTTTGGAATGAAGGATTGAAGCTTGGAGGAAGATGGGGGCTTAGAGGGGAAGATTTTAGGGTTTAGGGTCGTGTTGGAGAAGATGAAAACGTTTGGGAGGGGTTTAAATAGGTTGGGCTGGCGGTTTCCCAGAAATTAGGGTTTCAACACTGGTTAGTCGGTTAAAGAGCAACCACTGACCGACTAGTTTGGCAACTAGTCGGTCGGTCGACCAACACTGACCGACTAAGTGCAAACAGTAACTCCTGAACGAAAATAGGATTCTAGAGTTAGTCGGTCCATGAACAAGTACTGACCACCTAGTTTAGCATCTAGTCGGTCGATTAACGTTCTTAGACCGACTAAGGGTAAACAGTAACTGATACAAAAATAAGATGATGAGTTAGTCGGTTCAAGAAGCATTGCTGACCGACTAGTTTGCAACCTAGTCGGTCAACCAACGTTCTTAGACTGACTAACGATAAACAGTAACTCCTGAGAAATTTAGAAAGCTAACTAGTCGGTCCAAGAAGGATTGCCGACCGACTGGATCGTCATCTAGTCGGTCGGTGGCCCTTCTTACACCGGCTAATGAGCACAGAAAGTACCGATACGGAGCGCGGGGCCCCGGGATCGATTCCTATGACTCCTAGGCTTGATCTAACAGTTAGATACGACCGTTATGAAGTCCGTCACGAGTGACATACTTCGAAATCGACAATCCTAAGGAAGAAGCGAGAAAATACGACGAATCGATCGAAAATGAAATCTACGGAGACGAAAACCACACAAGAGGAGAAAATCCACCAAAACATATATTATATTATATTAAATCCAGATACATGAAAAGCAGTCGTTACATCCTCCCCAACTTAAGAAAATTCCGTCCTCGGAATTTCCAAAAACTCACGAGTCCGGAAACAAAAGTGGGAAACGCTCTCGCATCTCATCTTCTCTCTCCCAAGTGGACTCTCCAGGTGAGCCGTGTCGCCACATCACCCTCACAAGATTGACAATCTTGTTCCGAAGCGATTTCTGACGCCTGTCCAGAATCTGCACTGGAAGCTGGTCATACGTCAAATCTGAGCGAACGGCGATCTCCGAAAAATCCACGGCATGAGATGGGTCGCTAATGTATCGACGAAGCTGCGACACATGGAAAACATTGTGAACTCCTTCCAAAGATGGCGGCAAGGCCAAGCGATAAGCTACCTCGCCAACCCTCTCCAAAACATCAAATGGTCCAATGTATCGCGGGCTCAACTTTCCGCGCTTCCCGAAACGTATCACACCACAATTCGGGGAAATCTTCAAGAACACATGGTCGCCCGGCTGAAACTCCAAAGGACGACGTTTAGCATCTGCCCAATGCTTAAAACGGTCCTGAGCAATCCTCAACCTCTCCCGAATATTCCTGACAATATCCACGGCCTCCACGATCATCTCAGGTCCCAACAACTCCCGATCACCAACGTCATCCCAACTCAATGGCGATCGACATTTCCTCCCATAAAGAGCAGCAAAAGGCGCCATGCCAATACTCGCCTGGAAGCTGTTGTTGTAAGAAAACTCCACCAAATGTAGATGGTCCTCCCACGAACCCTTGAAATCCAACATGCACGCCCTCAGCATGTCTTCCAAAATCTGAATCGTCCTCTCGGACTGGCCATCCGTCTGCGGGTGGTACGCCGTGCTGAAACTCAGACGCGTACCCAAACTCTTCTGCAAACTCTGCCAAAACTGAGATGTGACCCTCGTGTCTCTGTCCGACACGATACTCACGGGGACTCCATGAAGTCGCACAACTTCCTCCATATATCTCCTTGCTAGCACCTCCGTGGACTGTCCCACTCGGAACGGAATAAAGTGCGCAGATTTGGTCAACCGATCCACGATCACCCAAATCGCGTCATTCTGCTTCGGACTCCGAGGTAGTCCAGTCACGAAATCCATAGTGATGTGTTGCCACTTCCACTCCGGAATCGGAAGCGGTTGTAGCAACCCGACCGTGCGCTGATGCTCCGCCTTCACTTGCTGGAAAACCAAACACTTGGGCACACTACGAGCCACACTCCTCTTCATGCCATGCCACCAATAATTCAGACGAAGATCCTGGTACATCTTGGTGCCAC
Organism: Scilla litardierei; assembly: GCA_030789695.1. Taxonomy (NCBI): domain Eukaryota; kingdom Viridiplantae; phylum Streptophyta; class Magnoliopsida; order Asparagales; family Asparagaceae; genus Scilla; species Scilla litardierei. Next base: position 224,458 of record JAULAV010000064.1, on the reverse strand, counting down.
CAGGATGCACAGAATACGGCGAACTGTGCGCCTCCACCATCAACTCCTCTCTAATATTCCCAGCCGGCACACACAACCTGGCTCCAAACCTCAGCGAGCCATCCTCATGAATCCAAAAGTCAGTCCGCAGACCGGCTTCCACCTGCCCTCGAATCCTTACCAATTTCGGATCTCCGGCCTGGCCAGCCTTAATCCGATCCACTATCGTCGACTGTACCTGCATGTACATCAACGAAGAAGCCTCCCCAGGAAGAACAATTTCCACTCCAGACTCGCAAAAATCCTGCTGCAATCTCCACTGCGAAGTCAACATCATCACCGCGGGAAGCCTACTCAAAGCATCAGGAACCACATTCACCTTGCCATGGTGATACTGCAAATCAATCTCATAATCCGCCATAAGCTCCAACCATCGACGCTGTCGCATGTTTAGCTCCTTCTGAGTGAAAATATACTTCAAGCTTTTGTGATCGGTGAAAATCTTCACTTTCTCACTCAGCAAGAAGTGCCTCCAAATCTTAAGAGCAAACACAACGGCAGCCAACTCCAAATCATGCGTCGGGTAATTCTTCTCATGAACCTTGAGCTGACGAGACGCATAAGCCACAACGCGTCCGTGCTGATGCAGCACGCAACCGAGACCCTTGCCAAAAGCATCGCAAAAGATCTCAAATCCACCGCTGTGATCAGGCACAACAAGAATAGGGGCAGTCGTCAACCTCTCCTTCAGAACACCAAAAGCACGCTCACAATCACCCGACCAAACAAAAGCAACATCCTTCCGTGTCAACCTGGTCATCGGCTCAGCAATACGAGAAAAGTCCTTAATGAATCGCCGATAATATCCCGCCAAACCAAGGAAACTCCGAATCTCAGATGCAGACGACGGAACAGGCCACTCCCTGATGGCCCTAATCTTCTCGGGATCCACAGAAATACCACCTCCAGACACCACATGCCCCAGAAAAGCAACTCGATCCAGCCAAAACTCGCACTTCGAAAACTTAGCATACAAACGATGCTTCCTCAAAATCTCCAACACCGTCCTCAAGTGCGAGGCATGCTCTTCCTCCGACTTTGAATATATCAGGATGTCGTCAATAAAGATAACGACAAACTTATCCAAAAAGTCGTAGAAAATCAGGTTCATCAGATTCATGAAAACTGCGGGCGCGTTAGTTACGCCGAAAGGCATAACCACAAACTCATAGTGTCCATACTTCGTCCTGAACGCTGTCTTCGGAACGTCATCCTTCTTCACCTTCAACTGATGGTAACCACTCCTCAAATCCAACTTAGAAAACACCCTCGAACCTCCAAGCTGATCAAAGATATCATCGATGCGAGGCAACATGTATTTATTCTTAATGGTCACCGCATTCAACCCCCGATAATCCACGCACATACGACGCGAACCATCCTTCTTCTTTACCAGCAACACCGGTGCTCCCCACGGAGACACACTAGGATTAATATAACCCTTCTGCAACAGCTCATCCAACTGCTTCCGCAACTCTTCCAATTCTGCTGGTGCCATACGATACGACGCCTTCGAAATCGACTGCGCACCTGGAACAAGATCGATAGAAAATTCCAGGGCTCGATCAGGCGGCAAACCAGACATCTCCTCGGGGAAGACGTCGCCAAAATCACGCACCACAGCTGGCCACTCCAGCTCCATCTGCATAGCCGCAGCCTCCACCGGCCTGGCCCGAAATCTGACAGGACCAAGCGAACTGCTACCACGACTGAACTCAAACACTGGATGTCCGGGAATCTCGAACACCACCTTCTTCCTTCGACAGTCAATCGTAGCATAGAAACTCGCAAGCCAATCCATCCCAAAGACCGCATCGTAGTTGGTGATGTTGTGGACAATAAAATCAGCATAAAGCTCATGTCCACAAACCACCACAGAGCAAGGACTGCATCCACGATGCACCGAGACTACTCCATTCCCTGTGACGATATTCCAACTCTTGGAGAGAGGGGACGTCGACAAGGAATGCTTCTCCACGAAGCTCTGGGCCAAAATGCACATCGATGCACCAGAGTCAAAGAGGACTCGGGCAGGGAATGTGCAAACCAAAACCACACCTAATAAATAGTCTAATCAATCAAATCTTACTCTAACAACATTCATACACAAGCATCCAGCATAATTTTAACAATCAACTACTTAGGGAAGGAACAACTAGATTGGAAGTTACCTGCAATGACCTCATCCATGGCCAAGACCTCCTCCTCGGTCATCAGAAATGCCTGCCTCCTCGGCGGAGCAGCCCGCTCAAAAGCCTGCCTCTGCGGGACGAGGGGCACCCCACGACCAGCGGGCATCGGGGCTCTCTGCTGCAACGGCGGGGCAGCAATAGGTGTCCCCCAAGGTCGTTTCAACTTCGGGCACTCCCTGATAGCATGGGCGGGATCTCCACAAGCAATACATTGCCCCAAGAACTTCCTACACGATTCCTTGATATGACCCTCCTTGCCACAGAAATGGCAAACCTTCCGAACAGGCCCTCCTGGCCTCTTGAACTGAACAGGCTGGTTCGGCCTGAATCCAGGTCGAACCACAGCTCTTGCCTGCTCCACAGGCCTCTTCCCAGCGCCAACAATAGACCCCCTCCTTTGGTTCACGAGCAGCTCCTGCCTCTTGGCTGCTACTAGAACCTTCTGATAAGATTCTCGGTCATAGGAGGTCACGAAACTCTGGAGCTCCGAGGCAAGTCCCTGAAGGAACCTCTGAGCTCGCTCCTCAGCGTCCTGCACCATCTTTGGTGCAAACCGACTAAGCCTCATGAAGTCCTGGTGGTACTAATCCACCGACGAGCTTCCCTGCTTCAAATCGATAAAACGCTGCAGCATCTCTTCCCTGGCAGCCTTCGGGAAGAACTCACCATCAAATCTGGCCTTGAAGGTAGCCCAGACGATCGGCTCCCCCAACATCTTTTCTTCAGCATCCCACCAATTTCTGGCGTTATCCTTTAGCTGGCGCTTCGCCAAGTCAACCCAACTAACTTCGTTGACCTTGGACATCTTCAGATTGTCCTCGATATTCCTCATCCATTCATCAGCAGCTAGTGGACCCTCGGTTCCATCAAAATACGCGGGACCCAGCTCTCTGAACTGCTTCGCCCCGGGCTCAGGGCGAGGGGCTTCCACCACCCGAGCAGCTCGAGCCGCCGGAGCATTCTGCACCTGCAGAAGCACACCCTGCTAAACCTGCATCATCTGCAACATCATCCTCATCATCTCTCCATTAGTGGGCTCCCGCTCAGGCTCCTCGTCATGAGGGGGCGCACCACTACCACCCCCACGGGTGATTCGCCTTCCTGCCATCTAATCACGCAGAAACGAAACAATTAGACTCATAGCTTAGGGCTCAGATGTCGAACTTATTTGTTGGACATTCTTATATTATTATCGTTATCCTGACAATTGCAGTTACAGAGGGAGACCTGCATGGGCCACCACTAAAACCTGTCACGACCCGCTTCCCTAAAATGGAGGCGAGGCGTGAGAAGGTCCGCTCGAACGTGGAGCTGTGAAGCTACACGCCCGATAAGCGTATATTTAGTATAAGCAGGTCCCTGTAATTGCAAACGAAACAACAACAATAATAATAATATGAGACGGATATAAAATACCAATCCCACAGTTGTCCACAAAGTACTCAACATCACAGAAAAGCCACCAGGCTAAAAGAAAGAGTCTAAGGGCCCAGAACAAGGCCAAACAAAAGCAACGAAATAAATAAGTATAGGTGCCATGCACCGATAACAAAACAACTGTCTAACAAAAATAAAACACAACGGAGACACTAGGACTGGTCCCCAGTGTCCACGTACTCCCCGTCCAACACGGGCTCAAGCTCGGCGTCCACAAACACCTCACCCTCAGCTGGCAACTCAGGCTCAAGGTCTAACATGCGTCACCCAAAAGAGAGAGGGGCACATGTCAGCAAGTCTAAAAAGACTTGAGCAAGGAAACTGAAAGTAACTAACAACCTAGCATTTGTAACATTAAGCGATGACATGGCAGTTAAGTATGATGCAACAGTTTAAAAGAGAGGCAAGCATGCACAATGTAGCAAAAGCTACCAAATCACTAATCACTTATCATTTAACACTTATCGCTTATCACTTATCACTATTAACCACTCAAACACTAGAGATTTCGCCTGCTGGCTGGAGTGGCGGATCAGGCCATCTCGTGCTCAGGTGACGCATATCTCACTTAAACACTAGAGATTTCGCCTGCTGGCTGGAGTGGCGGATCAGGCCATCTCGTGCTCAGGTGACGCATATCTCTACCCCACCCATGTGTGTCGAGCGTTGGGATTACCAACTCACTAAGCTCGCTTCTGGATCACGAGCCAGGAAGTGTATTTGGCATAGGGGTGCACCTAGCCGGTATCCGAGCGTTGGGGTTTCCAACTACAGGGCTCGCTTCTGGAACACGAGCCAGGAATATAATATTGTAGCATGTGCTACACAATCACAATAATTAATCACTTATGCAATGACATGAACAAATGATTGCGTACCGTTAATTGAATTTAAACGTGACATACTAGCATGATGAGGGTGACGGACCAAGCTTCGTTGTCAAGCTAGGTCAATGGCGTCTAAACGGCTATCCTTTCACCGTTTAGTCCCTTTTACGCTAAAGCAAGGTAAATGGCCTAAGACATGGCGCAAATCAAGAGATGCAAGTTTCACTTGCCTATCACCGGGGTGACGGTTATGAAAGTTGTTTCCGCGAATGCTAGCCTACGGGGAATCGCTGTTATGGGGAACAATCATCAAAACACAAGTATTTCATTAGGGTTTCCATAAAAAAATTACAATATGATATGAAAACAACGGTGGATCAATTTCTTACCGAGAGGAGGCAAAAGAAATACTCCGGGGAACCCTAGGATCGGATCTGGAAAAGATTGGAGAAGTTTGGGGAAACTAGGGTTTCGGGGGATTTTGGGGATTTGATGGGTTTCGGTGAGATTTTTGGGGAAGATGAGGGGTTGATAGAGTGAATGGATAGTTGGGATGATGGATTTAGGGTTTGGAATGAAGGATTGAAGCTTGGAGGAAGATGGGGACTTAGAGGGGAAGATTTTAGGGTTTAGGGTCGTGTTGGAGAAGATGAAAACGTTTGGGAGGGGTTTAAATAGGTTGGGCTGGCGGTTTCCCAGAAATTAGGGTTTCAACACTGGTTAGTCGGTCAAAGAGCAACCACTGACCGACTAGTTTGGCAACTAGTCGGTCGGTCGACCAACACTGACCGACTAAGTGCAAATAGTAACTCCTGAACGAAAATAGGATTCTAGAGTTAGTCGGTCCATGAACAAGTACTGACCGACTAGTTTAGCATCTAGTCGGTCGATGAACGTTCTTAGACCGACTAAGGGTAAACAGTAACTGATACAAAAATAAGATGATGAGTTAGTCGGTTCAAGAAGCATTGCTGACTGACTAGTTTGCAACCTAGTCGGTCAACCAACGTTCTTAGACCGACTAACGATAAACAGTAACTCCTGAGAAATTTAGAAAGCTAACTAGTCGGTCCAAGAAGGATTGCCGACCGACTGGATCGTCATCTAGTCGGTCGGTGGCCCTTCTTACACCGGCTAATGAGCACAGAAAGTACCGATACGGAGCGCGGGGCCCCGGGATCGATTCCTATGACTCCTAGGCTTGATCTAACAGTTAGATACGACCGTTATGAAGTCCGTCACGAGTGACATACTTCGAAATCGACAATCCTAAGGAAGAAGCGAGAAAATACGACGAATCGATCGAAAATGAAATCTACGGAGACGAAAACCACACAAGAGGAGAAAATCCACCAAAACATATATTATATTATATTAAATCCAGATACATGAAAAGCAGTCGTTACAGCTAGAGATTCATATCGATTGGGATTTGCAAGAGATTGGATCCCAATTCGATAGGAAGCCCTAGATATTCGAATCGGGTTGCAATTGAATTTCTCCGGAATCGGTTTGCAAGAGATTGGACCGAAACTAGGGGTTTTCAATTGCAATTCCATACCAATACTCGTTTGCAAGAGATTGGATGGGTAGGAACTTTCCCCAAACTTGGTCGTAGCTCGAGTTTGCACGAGAGTGGGCTCGAGATACGATTGAACGATGATGTTGTCCTTCACGCTAGTTTGCCTAGGTTAGGGTTTGTAAGAGATTGGACCCTAACCTAGGTTGGCTATAGACCGGCAATAGCGCGAGAGCATGAGCTTGGTTCCACATTTAGTTGCAACTAGTTCACCCAAATTTCAAGTCTAGCAATTGTGAAACCTACGAGTCACAATGATGAGATACGGCAAGTAGCGGGGATTCCCTATCCCCTAAGCGTCTTTATTAATTTGTTAATCCCTTTATACATTTAAACGACTGTGACCGCACATTGCGAACATTCTCCCGACTTCCCCTATAGCCAGGTGATTCGAAGAAGACACTGTTATTAGGTCTCCCTGTGTTCGATACCCGCTCGCCGCTACACCGTGCGCTTGCGGTAAGACTACGATCGTCGCCGCTCCGGGACGTGTATCCGGGGTGAGACCAAGTTTTTGGCGCCGTTGCCAGGGAGGCAATAGTGTTTGATTCCTATAACCTAGCTATTTTTATTTTTGTTCTATTATTTCTATTTTTATTTTTACCCTTCCGTTGTGCTAACCATTTCTTTGAAACTCTGTTTTCCCTTGCATGTACACAAGATCCTCGGCGAACCCCGAAGAGATACTATACAATCCGGAGATCGAGCGTACATTGAGGAGGATCCGAGCGGAGAGGAGACCCGATACGGAAGGAAATTTTATGACCCATCCTGAGACCCCGGAAGAATTAGCGGCACGAATGGCGAGGATTATTTCCATAAGAGATAGGCTTCGGCCTAAGACTTCTTCCACGACCTCGTCCATAGCCATGCCGGAGTTGGCGGCCGACAAAAATTTTGAGTTGAAGACCGGATTGGTGGTCCTTATGCAATAAGATCCTTTTCATGGGAACTCCCATGAAAACCCTCATTACCACATCCAGCTCTTCCTATCGAAGTGTGCCACCTTCCAAATGCCGGGCATCTCCGTGGATGCTATTAGACTGCGCATCTTCCCTTTCACACTAAAGGACAATGCATTATATTGGTTGAGGACGCAAGCTGACGGAATCTTCACCACTTGGGATGGATTGGCGAGTGCATTCGTCGACAAATTTTACCCGCCCTCCAAGACGATGAAGATTAGAAGTGCTCTCATGTCCTTTAAGAAAGGACCTCAAGAGACTCTCTACGAAGCATGGGAGCGCTTCAAGGACTTGCAACATCAGTGCCCTCATCATAGCATTGAGGATTGGGAGCTTGTCCATAGCTTTTACAATGGTCTCCAACCGAGCACGAAGCAGATTATTGATGCCACGGCAAACGGAGCCATTTTGTCAAAGACTCCCGATGAAGCCACGGCCTTGCTTGAGGAGATGGCCTCGAACAACCAACAATGGGGGGACGAGCGAGGACATTCTTCGTCCTCCTTGAAGCCCACAAGTGTCTATGAGGCCAAGGCCGTGACGGAGCTTTCTAGCAAGTTTGATTCTCTCCACAAGGTTGTGGAGAGATTGGAGAAATTCATTACGGAGCCTCAAGGAGCCCCTTCTACATTCAAGCCAACAAATCATATGGGCGATTGGCAAGACCAATCCCAATCCATATATGTAGGAGGAGAGCAAGGAGAAGGAGCTTTGGAGCAAGTTCAATACGTCACGGGGAATTCTGGATATTGGGCCAATCCGGCCGCTAGAAACCATCCGGGTTTCTCATACGCCAATAATGATGGAGCATTAAACCCCCCGCCACAACAACCTCCTCAAGCTCGGGCACCACAACCACCACAACCAAATTATCCACAAAGGGGGCCACCGCAACAAAATTTCCCACCGAGGCAACAAGTGGGACCTTATAGGCCGCCCAGATACAATCAAGGGTGGAGAAATCCTAACCCACCACAAGCTCAACAACGCTCAGATTTTGAAGCAAAGGTGGATGAGTTTATGGCGGAGCAACGAAAGATCAATGCCACATTGAAGGCGGGACAAGATTCCCTCGTCACCGTCGTAGCTCAAATCAGGGAGCAACTTGCGTTGCTCAACAAAAACAATCAACAATTGCCGACTCAACCCGAGCCGAATCCACGGGGCAACACCGGCCATATTAATGCGGTCGTTGCGGTTACTACAAGAGGAGGGGAGGATACCACTCCCCCCATGACTCAAGTCAAGGAGCCCGTGGTGGAGATTCTACAAGAAAGTGGGCCGGCAATTGAAGTTGAGAAAGATAAGGAGTTGCAAGGAGAAGCGAAATCTAGAATGGAGGATCTTATCGATGAGCGCCGATTTATGCCACCGGTGCCCTTTCCTCAGCAGCTAGCTAGAGCCAAGATGGAGAAACGGCTAGCCAAGTTTCTCGAGTATTTGAGAGGGGTGAGCCTCAATATCCCCTTCCTCGATGCTTTAGTGGAAATCCCATCTTATGCCAAGCTCTTAAAAGACTTGATCACGAGAAGGAAGAGGAAGGAGAAGATAATGCTCGCGGAGGAAGGGACTTGGTTCACAATGAGGGAAAAGGAGCCCACCAAGCTTAAAGACCCGGGGAGTTTTCGGATTCCTTGCACTCTAGGCGGCATCCCCCTACAAAAGGCATTAGTAGACTTGGGGGCTAGTGTTAGCCTCATGTCCCTCTCCATGTTCCGGAGGTTGAATACCGGCACGGATTTGAAGCCTACCGACATGCGGATTCAACTAGCGGACGGGAGGATTACAAGACCGATTGGGATAGCGGAGGACATCCCACTCCAAGTCCCGGGGGGCATATGTTTGCCATGCGATTTCGTGATAATGGACATCAATGAGGAGGGCGATACATCACTCATACTCGGACGCCCGTTCCTCGTCACCGCCGGTGTCATCGTCGATGTGCGGGAGGGGACCCTTACCTTGAACGTCGGCAAAATCGAAGTGGAGCTTCATATACCGAAGGCAATGAAGCACATGCCTTGTCACGAGGAGCTTGATTACATGGACCTCCTTGATGAGGTCATTGAAGAGGCGATCTCCCATTCCATCGGCGCACCCCACGAAGATAGCTTCGAAGAAGGCCTAGACTTGGCCGAAGAAGAGAAGATGGAGCACTCCCCCGATATCTCCATGGTAATTGATGATGGCGACGCTGATGTCGCAAGAATACGGGAGCTCTGCAAGCTCTCGAAGTTGAGGACTCCAAAGAAAGCTCCACCGATACGACAATCGGTGTCACCGGTGAATAGGAAGACCGGAGCAAGCTCTAGCTTGGGGGAGCCACCCCCCAACATTGCCCATGACGAAGGGGCGCTGAGGAAGACCTCACACAACCATGATCCAAATCCGAGTGGTCTTCCAAGCAAGTTCGATGGGTGCATCTCGTATGCACCCAACATCAAGCGTTAATTAAATCATTAGGGGTCGAGCTCAAGACCTTAAACGAGCGCTTGTCGGGAGGCAACCCGACGGAGAGGAGAACGGGATATCTATCATACGGAGGATGACTCAGGCGGAGAAGAGCGCTCCAGGAACGCACTCGAGGCTTAGGAGAAGGAAGAAATCAACTGAGGAAAGAAAACCAGAGATTAGAGCCAAAACGGAGCATCACAGCAGAAAACAGAGCCTCACTCGGCCGAGTACCATAGCCACTCGGCCGAGCAGCCAACGTCGTCCGCCCGAGTGGCGCACCAACGAGGGAAGTCTGCTGCACCCAACTCTCTGTTCTTTTTTCAATTTCAGAATAAATTTCCACTCGGCCGAGTATATATCTTCACTCGACCGAGTGAAACTGATACACTCCTAGGGCGAGTATTGCCGAGTAGCTTGTGCCACTCGGCCGAATGGGATTTTTCCACTCGGCCGAGGGTGGCAAAGCCACTCGGCCGAGTCGTAAGCAACGAGGAGTTTTTAAATTAATTTCGTTACGATCACTCGGCCGAGTGACATAGCCACTCGGCCGAGTCGTAACTAATCCTATATAAGCAGACGCGGGCTTGGCACGGAATTCGAAGCGTCACATTTCTTCGATCGCCCGAACCCGTGCCCGATCGACCCTCGCTCGCCCGTTGCTGCTTCCCACTCGCCCGACCGCCGCCTCGACCGCCTGACCGCCGGCGACCGAGCGCCGACCGTCGACCGCCCGAGTGCTCCGACCGCCGGCGACTCCCTCGCCGCCGGCCGACCTCCGGTAACCACTATTTCGCCCGTTTTCTCCATTTTTCTCCTATTTTTTGATGATCCGTGCACTAATCGAGCCCCTAAATCAAATTAAATTCTTTATCTATCTATTATACCCCTAACCCCCCATGTATTTTGAATTTTACACGCTGATATCGTTGTTTGATGTGTAGGCAATCTTGGGGAGCTTAGGGTAGCCTCTGGGGCACGCTTTTGGCTTAGTGGAGGCGGCGTCTTCGCACGCATCCGCTGTTTTGCTCTCGCGGCGTGTTCAGGTACCATCGTTCCATTTATTTTAGCACGTCGCGCGTTTTACTTGTTGGGTGAGCACTCGGGGCGCACATGCCGCCCCGCACACGGCCACGCACTAGGAGAGCTTATGCCAAGCGGAAGCGGCCGGATGAGCCCGGCCCCTCCCACGAGATGGAGGACTCTCCTCCGCCTACACCGCCTCACCCCACACAGCCACAGCCTGCCGACCCAGTCCACCCACAGCCACCTCCAACCGAGCCCGCACACCCACAGCCACCACCTGCTCCTATCGTCGGGCCGCTGGGTATTACGTTCCGAGACGACGCACATCACGTCGCTTTTGAGCGTATCTCCCAGCGCTCGATAGTGCCCTCCAGGTTCACACACATTGCTGACCTAGACCGCCTGGGGGTACTTGAGGGGATGCTCACGTTGTACGACAACGTGGGTTGGCGAGACTTTCTTTCCGTGTCGGCGGACACCTACGTCCGTCCGACACTCGAGGTGCTCAGCTCGATCGCCCGGACCGCTGAGGGATGCTCCTTCCGACTTATGGATCGAGAGTGTCAGATCACTCTCGATATGCTTAGGGCATTCTTTCAGTGGCCCGCTGTCCCCACACCCGACCGAGCCTACGCCCCCACACACATCCCTCCCCCATCCTTCGATTCACACACCTTCTGGGCCAGGATCACAGGTTTACCACCGGCCTTTAACCCTAGTAAGGCCAAGGCCACGGCCATAGTCCACCCCTGCCTCCGCATAGCACAGCGCCTTATGGCGACCACCTTTCTGGCGAGGTATGAGCCTGGGACGATGTCTACGCCTGAGCTCTATATGCTCTACGCGATGACTCGCCCCAGAGTTCTAGATAGGGATGGAGTTATGTTGGTCCCCGCCATTGAGATCGACGTTGCTAGCTGGCTTTTGGACCACATCATCGTATCGGTGGGCGCTCGCTCTCCGATATGTTGCGGCGGCCTGATCACCCTGCTAGCCTTGATGACCGACGAGGACCTTCCGGCTGACCTACGACGAGCCCCGGGCCCCACTGCATTATCGATAGACGTCATGGCCCGGATGAAGATGCTTCGTCCGCACGGCCAGCGGCACTGGGTTTGGTTGCACGGTCCGTACGGTGCTGACTGCATGATCCTTCCGAGCCCCGCTCGGACACACTTAGGACCAGCACACGACGACTGGCTTCCGGTGATGGATCTCCTGATCCCCGCCACCTACGTGCTAGAGGCCGAGGGAGCTGAGCCTGCACCACCTGCACACCCTGCACCGCCAGCTGACCCTGTGTTCCCTCAGCCTGAGCCTGCACTTTCTGCCGCTCCCGACACTTCTGTCCCCACTTCTGCCAGTGTCGGGAGTACACCTGCTGAGCCTACGCCCACCACGTCTACCACTGCCACCACCACTGCTGTGCCCTTGTCGGTTGAGCCACTTCTCTCTTTGCCACCCGAGCGTCCACCTTCCATTGTTGAGAGCGGCGAGCCTTCCTTTTCTTCCGTCGTGGAGACCCTACACACTTTGATCTCCGCTGGGATTTCACCTTTTGGACCCCACACTTCCTCCCCAGCGGTCGACACTTCTGTCTCCACCGTAGCCGTTCTATCTGAGAGTGTCATGACGTCTGTCCCCACTTCTGTGTCACTGACCTCTCTTGGCGTCTCGTCACCGATTTTGTCTTCCACTCCCACTGCTGCTGCTTCCACCTCACACCAGCCTGCGTCCCAGCCTCGCACCGAGGCTGGGCATCCACTGTTGAGCACAGCATCCGTACCACCCATGCCTGATGTCCCGATCACCTACACCGCCCGTGTTAGACAGCCCCGACCAGCTCAGCCTAGACCTGTCCGTCCCTCCGCTCCACCACCCCCTGACGCCTTAGTTCAGAGCGTTCGCGCTCTTGAGGGGGGGTTGAGTGGACTCCGGGGCGATTTTAGGGCTTTGTCTTCCACAGTCACCGCCATGCAGCACCGCCTCGAGCTACTTCCCAGCATTCACTATTGCCTGACCCAGATTCTCGAGCGACTGCCACGACCACCACCCACCCAGCAGACTGTTTCACGTCCACCACCACCCCCCCACCTCCGCCTCAGGACAGAGATGGAGCAGCACCACCTGCTTAGGCACACCCTTGATGCCACTGATTTCTTGTCGTTATGCTGCCCATTCTCTGCTTGGTCCTGATGTTTTTTTTGCCCACCCCCTCCCCTCACTATTTTTGTCCACATTTTGATCATATCATCCTATATTCTTTTTCAGGAGTGAGGGAGAGTATTTTTAGTGACACACACATATCTGCATCACTCTTATCCTTGCATGCCTCACATTCGCATCATATTTTTCATTTTGTTTTTTTATTATTATTTCTTTTTACCATGCATGCATACCCACCCCCCTCCCATTACACGTCTCTCGGTGTGCCACACTTCACACATTGAGGACACTATGCACTTTAGCTTGGGGGAGTGAGTTCTCACGCTTTTTGCTTTTGTCACCTTTTATTTTTATTTTTCTCACGTTTTCCCACTTTTACAACCATTTTTCATCACGTTTTTTCTTTTTTTACCATGCATCACGTTTTTCTTGTTTTCCTTATGTGTTGCATTGTAAATAGTTTTTATTTTTCGTTTATCTTTATTTCTTTCATCTTTTGCTAGAGATGACTTTTCTGTGATGATGATGACGTGGTGTTAGCTTTTCTCTATATGCATGCTATACTTGTCATGTCATAGTTTTTTATTTCTGATACCATATGCTATGTTCTGCTTTGCATTTAGAAATAGTAACCAACTCTCTTTTGGTGTATGAAAATGGATGAAATTCTATTATTAGCTGATGTCTGATGATTCATATGTATGCTATCATAGAAAACACACCAAGATTCACGCATTGATGCTTATATCTGGAGTACTGCTTTCTTTTCTCTCATGTCACTTCTATATGCATGATTTGTACATTTCACTTCAGGTTGATTGAATTGTTGCTAGCAATGATAAATCTGGATTAGTTTACTTTTTGGGATTAAACTGAGTAGATTATATTACCCTGCTGAAGTTGTCATGCACGTCCTATAGAGTGAACTGAGAGATACATTTATTTCTTTCTCCACATATCTTGAACATTATTTCTCTATTTTAAATTCATTGGTGAATCTCCCCTTAGCGATTCTATTATTGGCATTCCCCCGTTATTAAAATCACATGCTCCAAATTCCCCAAAATCCAAAGAAAAAAATACTTGTATATCCTTCTCTTTGATTTGGGATCATTGTGTATATATGCTATAAAAAAGAGAAAAAGAAAAAGAAAAAAAGATTTAAGAATAAGAAAAGAAAAGAGAAAAGTAGTTCGAAAACGATCACATCTCATATACTTTGTCTCTTTCTTCCCTCTTTGTTTTATTTTTGACTTTTGGAGCTTCATAAAAATGGGGATGTAAATATCGTTTTGTATATGCCACCACGCTTATAGATAAGCTCGGGGGAGAGAATCCAATGATGTGTGAGAGAGTGACTACTTGACGGCGCATGACAACCTAGGCTAAGTAATATTTTATACTCGGTGAGATTGCTAAAGTTTCACGAAATCCGGAAATCTACGCTTAGCATTCACTTCATGAAAACCGCATTTTTTTTCTATTCTTACTACTCTATCGTGTGATATCTCTTATACTCCTTATAGATAGCATTCAATTGAAAAGTGTGTGATCTACGATATTGTATACCGCTTTAGATGCTTCAGACGATGTTAATCTTAGAATTATTCCATTTTTCATGCTATATCGATATTCTTGGGTTTTCTATTTCAAATGCATCATTATACTATGGTATCAAAATAAAAGACTTTGACATGTGTTTTATATTCGATGCATGCTATATGAGTAAGCAAAACCCACGTCCTGAGAAAAACGATCTAGCAACTTCCCTCTTCGTTTTCTATTTTGTCTTTTTTTTCTCGTTTTCCATTTTCCACCTTTCCGCCGTTTTCTTTATCTTTATCCACGGGGTTCGCTTCTTACTTATCTTCCTCGAGGACGAGTAAGAGGTAAGCTTGGGGGATTTTGATCACTCCATATTTTACACCTTTTTCTGCATGTTTGCATGCCATTTTGATCGCTCAAATCGTGTTTTTCACGTTTATTCGGTAATATTGCGATGCTTTTCATGATTTGTTGTTTTTGTCGCATTTCAGGAGATTTGGAGCGATTTGGAGTGATTCTGAGATGCACCCACTCCAGAGTGTCACCGACGACTCTCTTGAGGGGTATTTTGCTGTTGGAGAGGAGTGGAAGGAGAAAGAACATCGTAGGAGCGACGAGGAGGCGAAGATATGAAGTTTGGGCATTTTTAGCACTTCACTCGGCCGAGTGAAGGAGTCACTCGGTCGAGCATAGAGAGCCCGCTCGGCCGGCCAGATCGGACACGCAACAGAGCAATATCAGCGTGCACTCGGCCGAGCATCACCATGCTACTCGGCCGAGCACCGAGTCACCCATCGCCCGAGTGGAGCCAAGACGACGGCAACAAAAGAGACCGAACTCTCTGTTTTTTCGTCAGTATGCTCCAATGACTGACTCGGTCGAGTGGAGAAAGACCGTCCGCCCGAGTGACAACCGACATCCGCCCAAGTGACGGAAGGCCGCCCGCCCGAGTGACCTCCGAGGAGACGACCCCCGAGACCCCCAACTCTCTGTTTCTGTACAGGGTTCGTCACTCAGCCGAGTGACATTTTTCACTCGGCCGAGTGAGCCGCGCTGCCTGTAGCGGAAACTGCGGATTTGAGGCTGCGCAGGGGCATTTTTGTCAAGGTTTTTTTGGGCGATTTTGGGGGGTATTTAACCCCAGTTTTTAACCTAGTTTAGGAGAGCTTTTTCATAACTTTTTGCAGCTTTTTAGATTAACTTTTTAGGGATTAGATTCAGCTTTAAGGGAGGAGAGAAAAGTGAGATTATGTTGGATGCTAGCTTGTTCTTCATTGGTTTGTATTTCTCTCCCTTAAAAACTCAATTTTTGCTTATATTTTGAATATTGCTATAAATTCCATAGATTTTATTTCTGAATTTCTATTGCATTCTATTATGAATTGTGAGTAGTTTATCGTCTTAGGGCGTAGGGATGAACCCTATGAGCCCAATTTCGAATTTGTGATAAATTGGTGAAACTATTGCTAGGATTGATTAGGGTTAGTTTGGGATTGCTATAATACGAATAGCTAGAGATTCATATCGATTGGGATTTGCAAGAGATTGGATCCCAATTCGATAGGAAGCCCTAGATATTCGAATCGGGTTGCAATTGAATTTCTCCGGAATCGGTTTGCAAGAGATTGGACCGAAACTAGGGGTTTTCAATTGCAATTCCATACCAATACCCGTTTGCAAGAGATTGGATGGGTAGGAACTATCCCCAAACTTGGTCGTAGCTCGAGTTTGCACGAGAGTGGGCTCGAGATACGATTGAACGATGATGTTGTCCTTCACGCTAGTTTGCCTAGGTTAGGGTTTGCAAGAGATTGGACGCTAACCTAGGTTGGCTATAGACCGGCAATAGCACGAGAGCATGAGCTTGGTTCCACATTTAGTTGCAACTAGTTCACCCAAATTTCAAGTCTAGCAATTGTGAAACCTACGAGTCACAATGATGAGATACGGCAAGTAGCGGGGATTCCCTATCCCCTAAGCGTCTTTATTAATTTGTTAATCCATTTATACATTTAAACGACTGTGACCGCACATTGCGAACATTCTCCCGACTTCCCCTATAGCCAGGTGATTCGAAGAAGACACTGTTATTAGGCCTCCCTGTGTTCGATACCCGCTCGCCGCTACACCGTGCGCTTGCGGTAAGACTACGATCGTCGCCGCTCCGGGACGTGTATCCGGGGTGCGACCATTCGCCTAAGCTGGGTTGCACGTGGTGGATGAACGGAAGTTCTTGGCCGCCGGTGAAGTTAGGGAGGCTAGGTGGTCAGGGGAGGTGATCTGTGCGATGGCCGGCTCTTGGAGGGGCTGGGCGATGGGGTTTCATGTGGGGAAGAAGAAGTCAGGGGCGGCTGCGGTTTTAGCAGGGAGAAACAAAAAGAGAGCACGTGAAAGCTCTGGCCTAGGGTTTATATAAATAGAAATAGTGTAGGGTGAGTTGCCAGCACGTGAGGGGTCTTAGGTTCTCTTAGGTTTTTATTTTAATAGTTGTATGAGGGGGTTTGGGTCCTAGGCTTAGGGTAGTCCGTGTTTTCTCTTTCTTCTTTTTTCGTTTGCTAAAGTGCTGTGTGTGTGAGTGTGTATTGATTTCGGCTGGGTTCAAACAAATGGCTAGAATTTAAATTACGAAGTAATTTGAAAATAATTAATAGGATTTAATAGGTGTATGATCGGTCCATATTTTACACCTTTTTTCTGCATGTTTTCACGTCATTTCGATTGCTCATATTGTGATCTTCACGAGTATTCGACGATATTGCGTTACTTTTCACTATTTCTTGTTTTTGTCGGATTTCAGGAAATATGGAGCGATCGGGAGCAAAAATGAGCTTAAGGGACTTGCACCCACTCCGGAGCGTCACCCAAGGCTCTTTTGAGGGCTATTCGGCGATGGGAGACGGGTGGAAGAAGAAGGAACTCCGTAGGAACGAAGAGGAGGAGAAACGGGAAAGATTGGGCATTTACAGCATGCCACTCGGCCGAGTGGAGCACTCACTCGGTCGAGCAAGAAGACCACTCGGCCGACCAGACCGGACACGCTCCAACTGAAGGAATTGGGTGTGCACTCGGCCGAGGTATGATATCCCACTCGGCCGAGTAAGAAGATTGCATCGACCGAGTGGCATGAGAAATCCACCATCAAAAGAGGCCGACTTACTGGAAATGTACAGGCTTTTGACGGTTCCGACTCGGCCGAGTACCAAATGCCCCTCGGCCGAGTGAGTAAAGCCACTCGGCCGAGTCACCTCCGAAGACAGGCCCCCCAAGACCCCTGACTTACTGGAATTCTACAGGGTCCGTCACTCGACCGAGTAGAGAAGCCCACTCGACCGAGTAGAGAAGTCAACTCGGCCGAGTGATGCTGAGGACACGCAGCGCCCAGATTTTTAGATAACCTCCCACTCTTTTGAAATCTGCTATCATTCTAGCAATCAAAGTATTTTTCTCATATTTTTTATGGATAGTAGACTTCATGATGGTTCCAACGCCGCCAAGAACGCACCAATCGGAGGTCAGATGAAATCTGGAGAATTTCTGCAAGTTGACGCTGCAGTGCAGGAATTTCCACTCGGCCGAGTCACATGTTCCACTCGGCCGAGTCGGCGACGGGCCCAGATTTTAAGTTGCGGTTTGGGCTGTTTTTGGGCACGAATTTGAGGGGTTTTCTAGGGTTTCTTGCTAGGGTTTTGGGGGAGTATTTAAGGGGTTTGTAGCCACCATTAGAGGGGGACCCCCATTATGTTTTCTTAGGTCCCATATGTTTTTCTTAGGAGTATTTTAGAGGTTAGGCCATGCCCTAGGCCCCCTCTTGGATCTAAAAGCTTGTATTTTGGATTGAAGATCTTCATCAAGCTAAGTATTTTGTTCTTTTTTTATTTGAATCTTTGTTTTTCTATCTTTTGTATGCAAGCAATGATTTTTATTGATTCTCATATGCTTATTGCTATGCTAGAGTAGATTTGTTGTTCTAGGGTTTGGGGATGAACCCTATGGATCTAATTTCATATTTGTGATGAATGAATTTCTAAATTGCTAGAATTGCTAGGAGGTTAGGTTGTGATTGATTTACTACGGATAGCTAGGGATTTCCATCGATTTGGGATTTGCAAGAGATTGGATTCTAATCGATGGGAAGGCCTAGATATTCGATTTAGATTTACAATTGGATTTCTCTAGATTTGGTTTGCAAGAGATTGGACCAAAGCTAGGATTTTTAATTGTAAATCTATACCAATATTCGTTTGCAAGAGATTGGACGAATACGAACTATCACAACCTAGATCGTGACTCGAGTTTGCACGAGAGTGGGCTCGAGAAGCGATTGGACAATGATGTCGATCCTAATGCTAGCGGCTTAGGCTAGGGTTTGCAAGAGATTGGGCCCTACCCTAGGTTTGCTATAGACCGGTAATAGCGCGAGAGCGTGAGCTTGGTTCTCTATTCAGTTACGACTAGTTCACCTCAACACAAGTCTAGTAATATTGAGATTCACTATTTACAATGATGTATGACGATCCGTAGTGGGAATTCCCTAGCCCTAGACACTTTTATTATATTTTATTTGAATCGATATTTGACCGACTTCTCTATCTCCGACACCGACATCCATCACCATTGCCATTATATCATATCATAGCCATCTCCACCAATAAAACCATCATAGTCAAACCAACCTAGGATAGATTGGAGCCAACACCACCTCCTCGTGTTCGATACCCACTCGCCACTACGCCGTGCGCTTGCGGTAAAACTACAATCGTTCTCCGGGTGTATATCCGGGGCCGACCAAGTTTTTGGTCGTGCTCTTGGGTTGCATTTTGGAGCGATCAGTGTAATCAAGGGAAGAATGGCTAATCAATATGTTTAAATGTGTCCAAAAACCGTAAGTTACATTTGAATTTTAAAAGATTTGAAATTTAAATTTTGAATTTGAGAATTTAAATAAATTTTAAGAAGAGATATTTAGAAAATGCTTATAATAAAGGGTTTATCTAAGTTAGTTTAAAATAATGATGATAATAACAATATGTAGAAGTTTGAAGTGGAAACGAGTACGGGTACGGGGATAGAAATGCCTAATTACGGATACGGAAGAAAAAATACACGAGAGAATACAGATAAATGTATCGATAAAAATCGGTCATTACATCCTACCCACCTTAAAGAAAATTCCGCCCTCGGAATTTCTAACAATCACAGGTCTGGAAACAGAGGTGGGTAACGCTCTCTCATCTCATCTTCTCTCTCCCAAGTGGATTCTCCTGGCGAGCCATGTTGCCACATTACCCTAACAAGATCGACAGTCTTGTTCCGAAGTGTCTTCTAACGTCTGTCAAGAATCTGCACTGACTGCTGGTCGTACGTCAGATCTGGATGGACGGTAATCTCAGAGTAGTCCACAGCGTGAGATGGGTCGCTAATATACCGACATAAATGAGACACATGGAAGACATCGTGAACTCCCTCCAAACATGGTGGCAAGGCTAAGCGCTACCTTGCCAACTCTCTCCAGAACATCGAAGGGTCCGATGTATCTCGGGCTGAGCTTGCCGCGTTTCCCAAAGCGAATCACTCCTCGATTCGGGAAAATCTTCAGGAAAACGTGGCCTCCCGGCTGAAACTCCAGAGGACGCCATTTAGCATCAGCCCAATGCTTATAACGGTCCTGAGCAATCCGAAGCTTGTCCCTGATATCTTGAACAACGTCCACTGCTTCGACAATCATCTCTGGTCACAATAACTCTCTATCTCCTATGTCGTCCCAGCTCAGTGGCGAACGAAATTTCCTCCCGTAGAGAGCAGCAAATGGCGTCAAGCCAATGCTCGCCTGATAGTTGTTCTTGCAGGAGAACTCTAACATGTGTAGATAATCTTCCCACAAACCCTTGAAGTCTAGCATGCAAGCTCTTAGCATATCCTCTAAAATCTGAATGGTCCGCTCTGACTGGCCATCCGTTTGCGGGTGATACACAGTGCTGAACTTCAGACTGGTACGCAGATTAGTCTACAGACTCTTCCAGAACTGAGATGAGAACCTTGTATCACGATCGGATACAATGCTCACATGGACTTCATGTCAGCTCACGATCTCCTACACAACATATTTCACATCACTATTGGTACTAGAAAGAAAATTACGAAGGGATGAGTTGGATCATACCTCCATATACTTCATTGCCAGTATCTCCTGGATTGTCCTACTCGGAACGGTATGAAGTATGCAGACTTGGTCAATCGATCAACGATGACCCAAATTGCGTCATTCTGTTTGGTGCTCCGAGGTAAGCCAGTCACGAAGTCCATCGTGATGTGCTGTCATTTCCACTCCGGAATCGGTAGAGGTTGTAGTAGTCCGGCGGTGCGATGATGCTCAGCCTTCACTTGCTGACACACTAGATGTAATGCCCTACAAGCTACTGCACAAGTACTAGAGGGGGGGTGAATAGTACTTTAAAATAATAAGGAGTATAATTCCAAATTAAATTGCAAACAACTACCAAATCAATTTGCGGAAGCTTAAATTGAATGACAACAACAAAATTAACAATGCAAACAAATGATGTTAATGGGTTCGGATCCACCCAAGTCTCCCCGACTTGTTCCCGGTGATCCTACGTCCCAACCACCCGGATCCCCTCCGGATACTTAGGTTAGAAACCCTAACACAAGATTTCCACTATGAATATCTTGTGAAAAACCTTCACAAGATCAAATCATACAACAACGGCAATAGTGAATCCCACAACCCGGGATCACAACCTTCTCTCACAACCGAGAGAATCAACAAGCAATATAAAAGAGTTTATATTGAAATAAGCAAACTTACCACAAAATCCTATACCTTGAGTTTTTCTTACCCAATAGGTGAAATGGAGGATTTGAGGAAGATGAAGTCACCAAGACCTAGCACCAAGGAAATGACCAGCAATCGGTGCCTAGGGATGATTTGGAGACTTTGATCAAGCTATAGCTTGAAGAGCTCACCAAGAACAAGCTTCTCTCAAAAGGTATTCTAGATCTAGAATAGTGAGAGAATGGGTTTCTTGTGAGGAAGAGAGCTTTAGATTTGAGTGAGAAAGGCTATCTCTTTTGATCTCAATGAATCTCTGAATGGAAGCTCTAACCTAGATAGAAATGACCTAGGTTCGTATTTATAGGGTCCCATAAAAACAAATTAGGTCATTCTCCAACGGATAGAAATCTGGGAGAATTAGTCGGTCAAAGAACAATCACTGACCGACTAGTTCATCAACTAGTCGGTCAGTCAAACAGCATGGACCGACTAAGAGAGGAACTGAGAAGAGATAGGATTTCAGACCTAGAAATCTAGTCGGTCCAAGAAGACTTTCTGACCGACTAGTTTCACAACTAGTCGGTCAGTCAATGAACGTAGACCGACTAAGAGGCAAAATGAAATAGTCTGAACACAAGTTGACTTAGTCGGTCCAAGAACAAAAGTTGACCGACTAGATTGTCAACTAGTCGGTCACCAAACGTTCTTAGACCGACTAACGATAAACAGTAGCTTAGGAGAAATTTAGCATGAACAGTAAGTCACAACTAGTTGGTCAAAGAAGCATCACTGACCGACTAGTTCACAAACTAGTCGGTCGGTGAGTCAACGTAGACCGACTAACTGTAAACAGTAAAGTCCAAGAAATTAAGGAATCAAACTAGTCGGTCCAAGAAGAGTTGCTGACCGACTAGATCACCATCTAGTCGGTCAGTACTTCTTCTTGTACCAACTAACATGCACAAACAAGTCCGAATCGAAGCGCGACGCTTCGAGGAAGTTAGAATGAACTTGTACTAAGATCCTAGAGCTACGATATGAGCGTTATGAAGTTAGAATGGTAAGATATACTCAAGGCTTAACATTCTATATATCGAAGCTAAAAAGACTATAAATAAAACCTTAATAAACGGTCTTCGAGAGCTTCGATTGATTCTTCATAACTTCCAAAATGGCGCAAGAGCTTCAACGAAGCTTTAGGCATGAATACGAGTTTTGTGAAGTGTTGAGATGTCGCTTTGAATGTTCTCGTGAATTTGGCGACGATCTCCAATACTGCGCTCACAAATTGTTAGTTCATGGATTATTTATGTTTGCTCATCATCAAAACCAAATCCGGGGAGTCCAATATTCAACATTCTCCCCCTTTTTGGTGATGACAAACCAACATAAATAATAATCAAAAATAATGATTCAAATGTAAAATACTTACTCCCCCTGCATTGATGACACGTTAATTCCAAAATGAATATATATGAATTGCATCAATCAGACGAGTAAGATAAATAAAGAGAATCGATTGTCGAAATATCGGATTTTGAAAATCCTTATATATATCTTAACTCCCCCTGAATCTAACATATCAAACTAGATTCTTGGAAATTGAGTTAAATTTTCATTTGCGCTATTTATTATCATTATCTCTCCCCCTTTGGCATTATCCCAAAAATGGGGGGGCATACAACGACAACAACTAGGAAATGGAAAATCCAACATCGGGAGTCGTAGACAATGACGATGGAACTAATTGACACCAAGGGGAAAATGATGAAATCAAATCAAGGTGTGCCAAATTGTCCATTATCAAAAAAAACGATAATCAAAATCATCAAAAATAATATTTGGTATTTTTTTTCATTTATTGAATAATGAAACATACTCTCCAATATTCAATATTCTTGGTTAAATTTGTGCATGGAAAACAATTCTATACAAATATAGAAATATAATCTATTTAACCAAGTTTTTCAATCGTCGAGCGACGATTTTACATAGCATGGACATTGAATGAGAATTAATGTGCACGAGGAAGTAAATATCACAACATGAACAACGATGTATATATAGATAGAAACATCAAGAGTACATCCCAAAAAGAGATCGATACAATAAATGCAACATACCCATCAAAAAGAAATACATCATATATCATTGATACAACATCATCATGAGAACATCATCAACGTCCAGCAACAAAAAAAAATACAACACATCAAAATATCCAACACCGACATCCAGAAAACTCAAAAATACATCAAATCAACCCTCATACTCCATCCTAACCCAAAATACTCTCAAAAAGATATGTCATCCAAAGAGTAGTGGAGAGTCCTCGGAACGAACGATCACGAGGAAGTGGCTGGATCTGCAGTGTCCGTGGGTCCAGTCAACGGAGTGGACTCAGGATCTGCAGGGAGAAGAGGTGTCTCAACAGACGGGATCGTCGGGGTAGGAGTGGAAACAACGGGCTCAACAGCTGGGGTCACAACAGCAGGGGTCTCAACAGCAGCAGGTGAGACAGGAGCAGGCTCGTCAACAGGAGTAACAGCAGCCACAGAAGTCTGGACTACTGCAGCAGAAGGCTCTGGAACACCGGAAGAGGTGCCAACTCCAGGAGCTGAAGTGGTAGCAGCAGCAGCAGCAGCAGTGGCCTCATCGCCACGGGCCAAGAAAGTGACAAGCTCGTCAAGCTCCTCATCGTCCATCTCCTCGGCCTCAGAAACGGAAGGAGGAAGATCAATCCCCATCATACGAGCCATACGACAGACGACCTCCTCAGTACGAGCCAAACGTGAGTCGTGCTGACGAAGAAGGCGTACGACATCGTCTAATGTGGCAGGAGGAGCGGGGGCTACAGCAGCTGAGGGAGTAGCCTGAGAAGCAGATGCGGTAGACCTCTGCACGTGACGAAGCGCCGCTAGAGATTTCTTAACGGCCGTCGCGTTCAGAGGAGTACCCAAGGGACGCTCATCGTCAGGAGGGAGAGGGACTCGGAAATGACGAAAGACAAGGGTCAACAGACACGGATATGGAATATGCGCAGATTTATTGGTCTTGCGTATACACTCGAAAGAGTCCATCTTATCGAGTATAACACGAGCCCAATTAATCTCGTAACCCAAGAAAAGAGCGTAGATAAGCTTCAAGAATGGCTGGGATGGAAGTGAAGATGAGCCGTACTTGGGAAGCAAGCACGACTTCAGAATAAGATTCAATACCCATGCATTTGGCTTGAACGACTTTGAAGGAACTCCAATAAAGGCAGGAGGGATCACATGGAAGATGTCAGAAAGAACGGACTGATCCAAGGAAGATATATCGTCGATGGAAATGTCAGAAGGAAGGAGAACGGACGACGAACAACCAAGTATCTCCCCCAAGATTTCTGCCGTGAGAACTATAGGAGTTCCCAAGACAGTAGTCTCGATGGAGTGACTAGCATCGTACTGGCCTCGGACACGATTGGCATAGAACAATTTCACTAGGCGAGGATATGGTTTAGGGTTGGCCTTAAGATCATAGCGGAGATAATCAAGGAGACCACTATAGGAGAGGAGATCAGCTAAGCCAAGGAAATCTGAAAACTGAACGTAGTGCTCCAAAAGCATCGGGCAGTGTTCAATACGGTTGTAGGCCGCGAGACACATAGGGTCGTCGCGACACAACGATATGTCAACACCCCCCGCTGGCATTGGGCCCTTTCCCTTTGGCTGGCGAGTCCTAGGACGAAGTGGAGGAGTGGGTTCCCTATGGCTAGGCTCATCCTCAGGCACAAACTCAGTGTCGGAATCAGGAGGAGTAGAGGGTGAGTGGAGTATGGGCTTTTTAGTCTTAGATTTTCTGGGTTTGACCGTCGCCGTCCTCTGCTTCTTCAGAGGAGGCGAAGACGGAGAAGCTTGGGTTGATTTGGCACGACGCTTAGGCTTAGGTGGATTCCTAGGGTCTGAAGGCTCTACGCTCATTGGGGAAGCCCCAGATGAAGCGATAGGGATCCTCGTCTTTGCCATGATCGTGGCACGACGAGCACAAGCAAATGATGACGAAAGATCAACTACCCTAGCTGAAGCCCTAGATTCCTACAGCAAACTCGAAATAAACAAGCCCTAGAAGAAATTCGAAACCCTAGGAGCTAGATCAACCCTAGAATAGGAAATGAGACCTAGGAGGAGGGGGTTTTACCTAGGAGGAGGAGTCGACGGCGGCGGACGGCGGGGATGGCCGGAGATCTGGCCGGAGTCAACGGGAATAGGAAGAGACTCGAGAGGGTTTGGGTTTTTGCGGGCTTGAGCTGAGAAAAACAACCGACTAAATGAAGAGGAAGTCGGATAAAATCGTTTTAAGTCGGTCGAGATCTGGAAAAGACACAAATGCCCTAACCTACTTAGTCGGTCACAGTTCAAGAACTGACCGACTAGAATACGATCTAGTCGGTCGGTCAATGAGCTTGAACCGACTAAGTCGAAACAGAGGCAAACAGGGATTTTTAGGGCTAGAATTAGTCGGTCGCAGTATATTCACTGACCGACTAGTTTTCAATCTAGTCGGTCGGTAAGTGTACTGTGACCGACTAAAGAAAGAAAATGATAGGAGTAAGATAAAAGCTTGATCTAGTCGGTCTGAGTTCACTTGCTGACCGACTAGATGAGCATCTAGTCGGTTGACAAATGAAATGAAACCGACTAGAAGAGTCCAAAAATTGATAATTGATTTCTCTTCACAAACCACTTGGATGAAACATCTTAACACTCTCATTAGTCATCTAAATTACCCCATAAAACGTCGAAATCTTAAATACGACATTGAAATACGAATTCGAGCATAAATTCAAACATATCACATAAAATTCCCAAAAATTCAATAAAGCTAGCATGAACGAAATATCGCGAAATCGAATAGCATGCAAGACAATTGAATGAAACATGAACCCTATATCTCGGATTCACCCATAATCCCCAATTCTCGACGCAACCGCACAAAGGAGTCCTCCTTTAGGGGTTTCGTGAAAATATCGGCGATTTGCTTTTGGGTTTCAACGTACACTAAAATGATGCCTTTTTAGCAACATGATCATCTAAAAAGTGGTGTCGGACATCTATGTGTTTTGATCGGGAATGGTGCACCGGATTCTTCGAAAGACAAATAGCACTTTGGTTATCCACCATGATAGGGCTAGTATCACAGTGAATACCAAAATCCTTCAATGTGTGTCTCATCCAAAGAACCTGGGCACAAGCGGCACCGACGGCAATATATTCCGCCTCGGTGGTTGAAAGTGATACAGAATTTTGCTTCTTGGAAAACCAAGAGACAAGAGAATTTCCTAGAAAATGGCAAGTGCCACTAGTACTTTTCCTGTCGGATTTGCATCCCGCATAATCGGCATCACTGTATGAGACTAACTCATACGTGCTAGATTTTGGATAAAGTAATCCAAAATCAAGTGTATAACTTAGATAACGGAAAATACGTTTTACCGCTACTAAGTGAGACTCCTTAGGTTGAGACTGATAACGAGCACATATGCATACGGCAAACATAATATCGGGCCTACTTGCGGTAAGATAAAGTAAACTATCTATCATACCTCGATATAGACGAATGTCTACATCCTTACCGCCCGTATTCTTGTCAAGATGCGTAGTTGTGCTCATTGGAGTCTTTTTCCCGGAAGCACTTTCCATTCCAAATCGCTTAAGCAACTCCACCGTATACTTCGTTTGGTGGATGAAGATTGCATCGTTCAATTGGCGAATTTGGAGACCTAAGAAATATTTGAGTTCGCCCATGTGGCTCATCTCAAATTGTTCCTTCATAACATTAGAAAACTCTTCGCAAAGAGTGAAGTTAGTAGCACCGAAAATGATATCATCAACATAAATTTGAACTAATAAAATATCATTATTCGCATGCTTAACAAAAAGTGTAGAATCGGCTTCGCCCATTTTAAAATTCAAATCCAAAAGAAAATTCTTTAGGCGATCATACCAAGCTCGAGGAGCTTGTCTCAAACCATAAAGAGCTTTCTTTAGCTTAAAAACATGATTTGGAAATTTTTCATTTATGAAGCCTGGAGGTTGAGAAACGTAAACTTCCTCAACAACATCTCCGTTTAAAAATGCACTTTTAACATCCATTTGAAATAACTTAAAATTTTTATGGCATGCATAAGACAATAAAAGTCTAATTGATTCTAGTCTAGCTACCGGAGTGAAGGATTCTTCGAAATCGATAGCTTCCTCTTGGCGATAGCCTTGAGCAACTAACCGAGCTTTGTTCCGGACGACGACTTGATTTTCGTCGGTTTTGTTCTTGAAGATCCACTTTGTCCCTATGACGGTGTGGTTCTTCGATGGCAAAGGAACAAGCTCCCATACCTCATTCCTCTCGAATTGAATGAGTTCCTCCTCCATGGCAAGGATCCAAGCACTATCTTCGCACGCTTCAACTATATTCTTTGGCTCAATCGATGAGGCAAAGGCACAATTGGCGAAGTGGTGGACTTGAGATCTCGTCTTGACACTATCATTAATATTGCCAATGACTTGCTCATGGGGATGGTCGCGAACGGTATGAAGCCGCTTGGGAATACCTTGATCACTAGGCACATTCTCAACAACTTCATTAGTCGGGTTAGTCTCAATAGAATCAATTGAATCAATAGACTTAGAATTTTCAAACGAATCACATAAAACATCCATAGAATCATTATCATTTGAAATTCTAGAAGTAGTAAAATTCTCATTAAAAGAGACATGAAGTGATTCCTCGATCGTAGAGGATCTTTTGTTGTATATCCGGTAGGCTTTGCTACGTGAGGAATACCCAACAAATATCCCCTCATCCGATCTCGGATCAAACTTGTCCAAATTATCATATGTGTTTTTAATAAAACATTTTGCGCCGAAAACACGAAAATGTTTAACTTGAGGCAATCTACCAAACAACAATTCATAGCAAGTTTATTTGGTGCCGGGCCTCAAAAGTATTCTATTAAACACATAACAAGTGGTGTGTACCGCTTCCGCCCAAAATTGATAGCCAAGTTGACTATCTTCGAGCATAGTGCGAGCACACTCCACAAGCGTTCTATTCTTTCTCTCAACAACACCATTTTGAGGAGGTGCGCGAGGGAAAGAAAACGTGTGAGTAATTCCAAGATCATCACAAAAATTTGAGAAAGACTCATTCTCAAATTCACCCCCATGATCACTACGAATAGTGACAATGGTGGTTCCGATGAGATTTTGTACTTTCTTCACAAATATTGTGAATTTTTCAAAAGCTTCATTTTTATTACATAAGAAAAATACCCATGTAAATCTTGAATAATCATCAACGATGACTAGTCCATATCTTGCATTTCCTAAGGAAGCAACTCTAGTTGGCCCAAATAGATCTAGATGTAATAGCTCTAGTGGCCGTTTCGTAGAAATGCTTTTCTTAGGTTTAAATGAAGATTTAGGAAGCTTGCCACGTGACAAGAATCACAAAAACTTTTCTTTTCAAAAACGAGCTTCGGAAAACCTTTAATGGAATTTAATTTCGAAAGCTTATAAAGTGTTCCAAAGTTCACATGTCCAAAGCGTCGATGCCATAAGTGTTGTTCACTTGTGTTGGCAACGAGACATTGTTCATATGACTTAGGAAGATCCAAAATATAAATATCTTTATGGCGTGTGCCGGAAAATAATAATTTATTATTATCATTTGAAATATGACACAATCCTTTCGCAAAGCTAACTTTGTAACCTTTGTCACAAAGTTGGCTTATTGAAATAAGATTATGATTTAAACCATTAACTAGATAGACATCACTAATTAAGGGTTTAGAAGGGTTACCCACTTTACCAACACCGACGATGGTTCCGCTCTCGTTGCCTCCAAATACGACGCGATTTCCATTTGCAATGGGAACCACTCCGGAGAGCAATTGAGCGTCACCCGTCATGTGTTTTGAACACCCGCTATCGAGTATCCAATTCCCTTTGGAGCTAAATTTAAATTTGTTGCTCCTCTTCTTTTTCTTTTCCTTAAGTACCTAAAGATAGAAACATTCATATCATGGTACCCAAGGTCATTGGGTCCTCAAAAGTTAGACCTTTGGAAGCCAAGTCCAATTGGACTTTGACTTCCCCACATAATTTCTACTATGCACAACATCCGAAAAATAAGCATTCATATATACTTGTTTTTCATCCATGCTTGTGTCCTTTGGGCTCCAAATAGTGAAAATTTTGGGAGCCATCATCCTATTGGGTGCATGCATGCGTTGTTGGTTTCTACGTGATGCATGTCGTGGATAGGCATACGGAACATGATGGAATGGTGCACGGCGAGAATTATTCATATGATGAGGTGGGTGAACATATGCATGTGTGGGAACACGTGCGTGAGGGTGTCTCACATGGTGTGCACGTGCCCGTGAACGTGTAGCATAGAAATCATCATATGTGTGAGATGGTGGAGTAGGACGTGTGTTCCTACGTGGCATGGTATTTGTGTACATATAAGCATGCCCCTTCTTTGGAGGTCCACCCAAAGTGGGTTTCTTTCCAAAAGAGGGTGTGGACGAGGTGGAAGCGCCATTGGTAGATAAACTACCAATAGAGTGTTTGCTACCACTCGTAGAGTCACCGGAAGTTGGCCTAACAAAAGTAGTGACCGCTTTGGATGGACATCCCATAGTATACCCCAAACCAATGTGGTGATTGGCCGGAAGTAAGTCACTTAGGATTTTATCCAAATGGTCCTTACCCTTATTGAATCTATTGATTCGGCCTAATGTGTTCTCATATTTCTCTTTGAGAGAACGCATAGAAGTATCTAATGTGGATACTTGCGATGTGAGCACATAAACACGAGATTTAAGATTCTCGTTCTCAATACTCAAAGTCGAGTTTTGAGAAGTTAAATCCGCTATCCTATGTTCTTCCGGATCATCAATGCTAACATGTTCAAGTTTAGATTTGAGATTAACAATCTCATTTCTTAACTCTTCAACAACGGTGTCGTTGTTGGTGATGATAGTCTTAGGCGAGGTTTGAATGCTAGCTAGGTCATCTTTTACTTTAGTATATCTATTTACTAACTTAGTGTATTTAGACCATAATTGAGAGTTAGCATTCCTAAGATCATCCATAGTTACCTCATCGTTGCCTTCGTCGTCGCTATCATCGGAGGAAGATCCTTGATCATGCTCCTCTCTTGCCATGAAGCACATGTGCGCTTGCTCCACTTTCTCATCATCCGACTCTCCGCTTGAGGAATCCTCGGAGTCGGTGAATGTTACTCCGACAAGTCCCTTTTTGTACCCCTTTTTGTACTTCTTTGACTTGTCGAACTTCGGCGCCTTCCACTTCTCCTTTTGCTTGTTTTGAGGACAATCCGCTTTGATGTGTCCTGGCTTATTGCATTTAAAGCACAAAGGTGGAGAGGCGTTAGTAGAAGGAAATTTAGATTTTTGTTTGAAGTTACCCTTTCGGAAGAAGCGATTGAACTTCTTTGCCATGAGTGCAATGGATTCCATGTCCATTTCTTCTTCCGAGTCCTCATCATCGGTAGAGGTGGATGAAGCCGCCTTAAATGCAATCGCCTTTTTCTTAGGCGCGTCTTGGTTCAAATAAGACTTCATCTTTTCTTGTAACTTCAACTTGATATCCTTGCGTACCTCGTATGACATTAAAGTACCCATCAATTGAACTACGGTATATTTATTCATGTCATTACCTTCCTCGATGGCGAAGGTACGTTTTTCCCAAGAAGAGGGAAGTCCTTCAATAAGCTTTGAGCACTTCTCCTTTTGAGTGTAGGACTTGTCGAGGGCCTCTAACTCGTTTATTATGTCAACGAAACGAGCATAATATTCTTTCATCTTCTCGCCCTGTTGCATATGAAACATTTCGTAATCTTTGTTTACGACTACGAGTTTAGAGTCGCTTACCCTACTCGTCCCTTCATGAAGTATGAGGAGGGAGTTCCAAATTTGATATGCACTCTTACATGTGCATATCTTATTGAAGTCCTCGGGCTCCAAAGCGCATTGCAAGGCGTTCATTGCCTTGGCAATGCTTACCTCCGCGGCGATCTCCGCGGTAGTCCATTTCTCAAAGTCTTCTTCTTCGGGTTCAATGTATTCCTTCATTGTGGTCCTCCATAAGGATGCACTCCGGAGGAAGGTTTCCATCCGGCATTTCCAGTACCCGTAGTTGGTACCGTTGAAGAATGGAGGCCTCGTAGAGGAATGTCCTTCCATCACCGAAGATGCTCCTTCACGGTTCCTGAAGGTGTCATAGTTGGAAGGTGGACGCACGGTCTTGTTGTCGTTGGCAGACATAGCTAAGTATCTGGCTCTGATACCAAATGTAATGCCCTACAAGCTACTGCACAAGTACTAGAGGGGGGTGAATAGTACTTTAAAATAATAAGGAGTATAATTCCAAATTAAATTGCAAACAACTACCAAATCAATTTGCGGAAGCTTAAATTGAATGACAACAACAAAATTAACAATGCAAACAAATGATGTTAATGGGTTCGGATCCACCCAAGTCTCCCCGACTTGTTTCCGGTGATCCTACGTCCCAACCACCTGGATCCCCTCCGGATACTTAGGTTAGAAACCCTAACCGAAGATTTCCACTATGAATATCTTGTGAAAAACCTTCACAAGATCAAATCATACAACAACGGCAATAGTGAATCCCACAACCCGGGATCACAACCTTCTCTCACAACCGAGAGAATCAACAAGCAATATAAAAGAGTTTATATTGAAATAAGCAAACTTACCACAAAATCCTATACCTTGAGTTTTTCTTACCCAATAGGTGAAATGGAGGATTTGAGGAAGATGAAGTCACCAAGACCTAGCACCAAGGAAATGACCAGCAATCGGTGCCTAGGGATGATTTGGAGACTTTGATCAAGCTATAGCTTGAAGAGCTCACCAAGAACAAGCTTCTCTCAAAAGGTATTCTAGATCTAGAATAGTGAGAGAATGGGTTTCTTGTGAGGAAGAGAGCTTTAGATTTGAGTGAGAAAGGCTATCTCTTTTGCTCTCAATGAATCTCTGAATGGAAGCTCTAACCTAGATAGAAATGACCTAGGTTCGTATTTATAGGGTCCCATAAAAACAAATTAGGTCATTCTCCAACGGATAGAAATCTGGGAGAATTAGTCGGTCAAAGAACAATCACTGACCGACTAGTTCATCAACTAGTCGGTCAGTCAAACAGCATGGACCGACTAAGAGAGGAACTGAGAAGAGATAGGATTTCAGACCTAGAAATCTAGTCGGTCCAAGAAGACTTTCTGACCGACTAGTTTCACAACTAGTCGGTCAGTCAATGAACGTAGATCGACTAAGAGGCAAAATGAAATAGTCTGAACACAAGTTGACTTAGTCGGTCCAAGAACAAAAGTTGACCGACTAGATTGTCAACTAGTCGGTCACCAAACGTTCTTAGACCGACTAACGATAAACAGTAGCTTAGGAGAAATTTAGCATGAACAGTAAGTCACAACTAGTCGGTCAAAGAAGCATCACTGACCGACTAGTTCACAAACTAGTCGGTCGGTGAGTCAACGTAGACCGACTAACTGTAAACAGTAAAGTCCAAGAAATTAAGGAATCAAACTAGTCGGTCCAAGAAGAGTTGCTGACCGACTAGATCACCATCTAGTCGGTCAGTACTTCTTCTTGTACCAACTAACATACACAAACAAGTCCGAATCGAAGCGCGACGCTTCGAGGAAGTTAGAATGAACTTGTACTAAGATCCTAGAGCTACGATATGAGCGTTATGAAGTTAGAATGGTAAGATATACTCAAGGCTTAACATTCTATATATCGAAGCTAAAAAGACTATAAATAAAACCTTAATAAACGGTCTTCAAGAGCTTCGATTGATTCTTCATAACTTCCAAAATGGCGCAAGAGCTTCAACGAAGCTTTAGGCATGAATACAAGTTTTGTGAAGTGTTGAGATGTCGCTTTGAATGTTCTCGTGAATTTGGCGACGATCTCCAATACTGCGCTCACAAATTGTTAGTTCATGGATTATTTATGTTTGCTCATCATCAAAACCAAATCCGGGGAGTCCAATATTCAACACTAGACACTTGGCAACGCTCCGTGCCACACTTCTCTTCATACCATGCCACCAGAAGTTCTGACGAAGATCCTTGTATATCTTCGTACCTCCAGGATGAATAGAATAAGGCGAACTGTGAGCCTCATCCATCAATTTCTCTCTGATATCACCTGCAGGTACGCAGATCCGACTGCCATATCTCAAAGATCCATCCTCATGAATCAGCAAATCTGTCCGGAGTCCTGCTTTAACTTGCTCTCTGATCTTCTTCAGTTTAGCATCTCCAGCTTGAGCAGTCTTGATCCAATCCACAATCGTCGACTGAATCTGCATGTTCATCAACGACGAAGTGACTCCCGATAGAACAGCTTCAACATCCATCTCTCGTAGATCCTGCTGTAATCTCCACTGAGCTGTGAGAAGCATCACCTCCGGTAGTCGACTCAAGGCATCTGTCATGACATTCACCTTCCCTGGATGATACTAAAGGTCGATGTCGTAGTCTGCCATCAATTCCAACCATCTGCGATGTCTCATATTCAGCTCCTTCTGAGTGAATATATTTTCAAACTTTTTTGATCGGTGAAAATTTTCGCTTTCTTACTCAGTAAGAAATGTCGCCAGATCTTCAATGCAAAGACGACAGCGGCGAGCTCCAAGTCATGGGTCGGATAGTTCTTCTCATGGACCTTCAACTGTCGCGAAGCATATGCGACCACATGGTTGTGTTGGTGCAGAACACATCCATGTCCCTTGCCAGATGTGTCACAGAAAATCTCAAAGCCTCCGCTTCTGTTCGGAATAGCTAAGACTGGTGCAATATTCAGTCTCTCCTTCAAAGTGCTGAAAGCCTGCTCACAAGAGTCTGACCAACTGAACCTGACATCCTTCCTCGTCAATCTCGTCATCGGCTAAGCTATCCTCGAGAAATCCTTGATAAATCTGCGGTAGTATCCAGCTAATTCGAGGAAACTCCTGATGTCCGAAGCTGATCGGGGTGTAGGCCATTCACTGACTGTTCTGACCTTCTCCAGATACACTGAGATGCCGGCTCCTGATACTACATTTCCAAGGAATGCATCTCTGTCCAGCCAGAATTCGCATTTGATGTACTTGGTATATAGTTCATGATGGCGAAGCGTCTCTAATACCAATCTCAAGTGTTCTGCATGCGCTTCCTTGCTCCTCGAGTACACCAGGATGTCATATATGAAGATCACTATAAACTTGTCAAGGAAGTCATAAAAGATGAGGTTTATGAGATTCATGAACACAGCAGAAGCGTTGGTCACACCAAACGACAAGACAACGAACTCATAATGCCCGTACTTGGTCCGAAAAGCTGTCTTGGGCACATCATCCTTCTTGACTCTGACTTGATGGTATCCGCTCTGAAGGTCCAACTTCGAAAACACCTTCGATCCACCAAGTTGATCGAAGATATCATCAATACAGGGCAGCGGGTACTTGCTCTTCACAGTGATCTGATTCAGCTCCCGATAGTCGATGCACATCCTCCTCGATCCATCATTCTTCTTCACCAGCAAGACGGGTGCACCCCAGTGAGATACGCTGGGATGAATAAAACCCTTCTGCAATAGCTCATCCAACTGCTTCCTCAGCTCCTCTAGCTCAGCAGGAGCCATACGGTACGGTGCCTTTGAAATCGGTTGACCTCCTGGCATAAAATCAATACCGAACTCCAACGCTCGATCGGGTGGAAATCCATAAATGTCTTCAGGGAAGACGTCTTCGAAATCTCTCACTACCGCTGGCTTCTCCGGTTCTGTTATCATGGATACAACAGTCAATCTGTACGGCTGGGCCCGGAACTTGACAGGTCCAAGCGAACGTCCTCCGCTGACGAAGTCGAACACTGGATGGTCAGGAATTTTAAACACTACTTTCTTTTGGCGACAATCGATCGTGGCATAAAAAGCTCATAACCAGTCAATGCCGAGAATTGCATCAAAGTTGGGTAGGTCGTGGACAATGAAATCAGCATACAATTCGTGTCCACTAACTACCAACGGGCATGGTCTACATCCCAGTGCAACCTTCACTACACCATTCCCAGTTGTAATGTTCCAACACTTGGGAAGTGTGTAGGTGGGTATAGAGTGTTTGACTACGAACTTTCGAGATAGGATGCACATAGAAGCTCCAGAGTTGAACAGGGTCAAGGCCGGGTGAGAGGAAACTAAGATGAGACTTAAGGGTAACATGCAACTAGATCATGAGAACACTAACTAATCTGGCAGATGACGTCCTCTCTGTCTCCAGCAGCTCCGGGTCCTTGTCGGGTGTTGCATCTCCCAGCCATTCTGAGAAAAGAAAAGCCCGAGGTAATCTCGTGTATACGATTACTCTAGATGTTTGGCTAATGAAAAAGTGTCCTCATTTTTCTGAATTTCGCAGTTGCAGGACCTGCATGGGGCCGCCACTAAAACCTGTAACACCCCGCTTTCCAAAAGACACCGGAAGCGAGAACGTTACGCGGTCCGCTTGAACTGGAGCGGTGAAGCTCGAGTCCAATAAGCGTCTGTGATAAAAACATAGGGGAGGTCCTTGCATTTACGTTTCAGAACAATCAGAAAACATTCAAAAGATAAATACCACATCCAGAGATAAAATTTCGTACACGAAATTAAATAACAAAGCCACAACTGGGCTAAAGTAGCAACAGGAAATAAACGTACCCTAACAACAACAAAGTAACTGAAAGCAACTAAAACAAGCAGCAACGGTACGAGCCCACTAATCCTCCGCAGGGAGAGGCTCGACGTCATAGGCGAACTCCTGGCTCTCCAAGTCAGACGTCTCGTATGGATCCTCGGGGTACTCAAGCTCAGAATCTGACATACATCCGAAAATATGAATGTATGTCAGCAAGGGGTCAGCAAGAAAAGATTAGCGACCCAAGACAAGATATACAAACGATATGAATTTAAGAGACATTGAATATTTAAAAGAGATGACTGCAATAAATTAAACATGCCAATTATGAGGAAATAAAATGAGACATCCTAACATGCAGTTCTAAGCAGTTTCAAGAAATAAGTAATGACATGCCCTATTTTGCACTATACGTATATTCTACTGAACACACGTGGTATTTCTACCTACGGTGCATACGTAGGCATGAAATAAACAAAGATATCGATGTATATGACGTAGTGCAAGGGGGATTAGGCCGTAATACGTGACTAAAGGAAGTGAATGCGAAGTGTGAAGGCGAGAGAAGTGTGAAAGACGTTGTGAGTGCAAAACAACAGGAATGTGTTAGACGAGTGTGTGATGCATGTATGCATGCATGGATGGGCGTGGATGTGTGTAGGAAGATCCATGCAAGTGTGAAAGGGGTTAGGGGTCAATGGCCACCCCCGTAAATTTTTAGAAAGGTCAGGGGCAAAACGGTCTTTTTGACTAAATTTGTTGTGCGTACATACTTAAGTGGTCGGTACCTAAAGTAATAGAAAACTTGTAAATACTTGGAAGGTGAATGGGTATTTTAGTCATTTCCCTCATGGAATATTCCCTTGGAATATTCCATTCTTGCATGAGAAGAAACCTACACATTATAAATACCCTCTTTTTCCACACACTTCTCCTTATTTCTAATTCTTTCTCCTCTTTTCTCCTTTCTCCCCTCCTCCCCCTACCATGGCCGGCCTCCTCCCATGCCATGGCCAAATTCATCAAACAAACAGAAAGAAGAAGAAGAAGAAGAAGAAGAAGAAGAAGAAGAAGAAGAAGAAGAAGAAGAGGAAGAGGAAGAAGAAGAGAAGGAGAATGGATTCAAGATTTTGAGGTAGGATTCAACTTGGTTTTGGAAATTCAATTAGGGTTTATTTTTATTAAGTTTTCACATCATTTTTACTCAGTTTGGATTAGGAGTAATCAAATTGATGTGCCATGAATCAATTTTCATGAATATCCTATTGAAATTTCAAGCAAACTTATCCCTTTTGAATTTCTGAAATTCGGTCTCATGTTGTTGCTATAATTTATGTTACTGTAGCTCGAATTAGGGTTCGAAACAGATATGATCTTGTAGATCATGAAGTTATACCCCAAAATCATATAAATTTTGATATATGTTCAATTCAGAATTTAGGAGTAAAAATTCCAACTTTACAGCATGTCTGTTTGATTTCCAGCTTTGACACATTTCAGTAAAATTGGTCTA
Source organism: Scilla litardierei (assembly GCA_030789695.1). Lineage (NCBI taxonomy): Eukaryota > Viridiplantae > Streptophyta > Magnoliopsida > Asparagales > Asparagaceae > Scilla > Scilla litardierei. The sequence goes on along the minus strand of JAULAV010000064.1, from coordinate 187,157 downwards.
ACCCCCTGCACACATCATGTAAATTTATGATCTTGGTCTTGTTGAAAAGCTAATAAGTTTTTATAAAAATCCATCAGGGTGCTTATATGTTGAATTTCTGCCTTCAACATGCCAAAAATTGACTTTCAATACAGGCCCTGAAATCTGTCTGAAAAACAGAATTGACACACTTTACCCATTAATTCACCATAAATCATATAGTTCATATTTTTGCATAAATGTTTATCTGTAGATCCATAACTTCCATATCTTCAACTTTTATTTATAAAGTTTTATCAAAGTCCCAAGAGAAATAGATGAAATTTGTTGATCTTTATGGTTGTTCTTGCAATTTCAGCAAGCTGAATACCTTAAGTGCTATTCTTATTCATTAAATGAGATTAAGTGGCCATTATTAATCTTGTTTAATATGGTTGTATGGTGAAATGAATGTTCATGTCCTTGTCACATGTAAATGTTGTTGTGTTGCCTTGTTATAAGTGGTGCCCATCAGGTGTTCGCTGAAATGCCTGAATGAAGGCAAATGCTAGAAATGTGAGAAATGCTCAATCGTGTGAATATGAATTGAAATTTGATATGAACTTGTAAAGTTGGGAGCATGTCATGCATGGTACCATATGTGATGTGGTGATGGGTTGGTATGAACACAATGGAGGGCATGACACTTCAGTGCATGACCCATGTTGATATGAGTGTGGAATGTGAAACCATGCAATGTGTCCCCTTCAATGCTATATATAATGTTAAATGAAGTTTAAAATGTCTCAATCCTCTCAAAGGAGGGTAAGTAGCAAAGCCCGGGTTTAGGTGGGATTTGAGTAAGTTGTGGATATGAGGCCTGGACTGAGAAGTTGGGGGAAATGATTATGTGATGTGTGGAGCTTACACCCACTCGCCCTTACCGGGAGTGGAGGGGATACTTACACACACTCACCTTTACCAGGAGTGGAGGGGTCATACGGAGGTTGGGTTATGTGGAGAGCCTCACTCCTGCCAGGGACGGGGGAGGTGAGAGGCCCGGCGTATAGTGCATGTGTCCACTGCGTCGTGGGCTATATTCACCCCAAATTTTGGGGTGAAGTCCAGGTCCTGGTATCACACAGTTTACCCAAGTTCCAATTAACTCATTTATGAAATAATAATATAAGAAATTACGTGTTACTCCTTCTGCTGGCAGCACTTCCCCTTCCCTTTGCCTGTTTCTTTGTGACTCTGTGTTATGCCTCTGGCACTTGCACTCTTCTTATTAAATAATGTTTGTGTCATGCCCTGTTTTGAAGTATACGTGTATTCTACTGAATACGTGTGGTATTTCTATCTACGGTGCGTACGTAGGCATGAGATAAACGAAGATATCGATGTATGTGACGTAGTGAGAAGGAGATTGTGTCGTAATACGTGGCTAAGGGAAGTGAATGTGAAGTGTGAAAGCAGATAAGCGTGAAAGACGTCATCGGTGCAAAACAACAGGAATGTGCTAGACGTGTGTGTGTGTGTGTGAAGCATGTATGCGTCCACGGATGAGCATGGATGTGTGTAGTGAGAGCCATGGAAGTGTGAAAGGGGTTAGGGGGTCAATGGCAACTCCCGTAAATTTTTAGAAAGGCTAGGGGCAAAACGGTCTTTTGGCCTAAATTTGCTATGCGTACATACTTAAATGGTGTGTACATAAAGTAATGGCACACTTGTAAATTATGGAAATTTAAGAGGGTATTTAGGTCATTTCAAAATCTTCATGGCTTATTCAAGAAGCCATGACATGGCTTAACCTTTAAGAAAAGGAGTGTGTAGAAACTCCTTAAGAAAAATCTCCTCTTTTCTTTTCTTTTCTTTTCTTTCCTCTTCTTCCCTTATCCTTATCTCCTCTCCTCCCACTCAACTCCCACCCCTAATTTTCATGCTCCCCCGCATACCCATCCATGTTGTTCCAAAAAAAGAAGAAGAAGAAGAGGAAGAAGAAGAAGAAGAAGAAGATGGAGAAGAAAGAAGAGAAGGAGAAGAGGAAAATGAAACTTTTGAGGTATGAATCTCTTGGAGTTGGAATTCCAATCAATTTAATTTTTGTTAATTAATTTTTATATCATGTTTTATCTAATATGTGATGAAGATAGTCAATTTTTACATGTTATTGCTCAATTTCACAACTTTCTCTTTGAAATTCCTAGCAAATTCATCTCCTTTTGAATTTCAGAATTCTTGATGTCTGTTGTAGCTTCCATTACAGTTACTGTAGCTCGAATCATATTTCGAAAAAAATATGAGCATGTAGATCATGAAGTTCTACCCCAAAATCATATAAATTTTGATATAGTTTCAATTCAGGAATTGGGAGAAATAAATCCATCTTCACAACATGTCTGTTTGATTTTCAGTGTTGACACAGTTTAGTAAATTTATCCTACAGAGCTGCACACATCTTGGAATTTTATGATTTTGGTCTTGTTGGAAATCTAATACGTTTTTCTCAAAGTTCATCAGACTTCTCTTATGTCAAAATTCTGGCTAGAACATGCCCAAAATTGGTGTTGAACACAGACTCTAAAATCTGTCTGAAAAACAGAATTGACACACTTCACTAATTAAATCACCATAAATCGTATAGTTCATATTTTTGCATGAAATTTTATCTGTAGATTCATAACTTTTATATCTTCAACTTTCATTTATAAAGTTTTGTTAAATTCTCAAGATAAATGGATGTATTATGTTGATCTTTATGGATGTTCTTGTAATTTCAGCAAGCTGAATACCTTAAGTGCTATTCTTATTCATTAAATGTGGATAATTGGCTTTCATTATTCTTGCTTAATATTATTGTATGGTAAAATGAATGTTCATGCCCTCGGCACATGTAAATATTATTGAGTTGCTTTGATATAAATGACGCCCGCCAGGTGTTCGATGAAATACCTCAATGAAGGCAAAATCCAATAATTTGAGTAACGTGCACATATTAGTGTTTGCTTTGTGCCACGGAGATGATTGGTGAAATTAGAGGCTTGAATGACATGGGAACGTTATATTTGTGTGTGGATGATGTGTGGAGATAGAGGACATGTCACGTGAGTGCATGACCCTATGTTTGATGATGGACAGTTGAAGTGATATGTGCATACCCATGCCATCAAGACCCCTAACGTGTCACTTATGATGTTAACCAATGAAATTGAATAATTCTCAGTCCTCTCTAATGAGGGTGAGTTAGCAAAGCCCGGGTTTTAGGTGGGGTTTGAGTAACTTGTGGATATGAGGCATGGACTGTGAAGTTGGGAGATCATTATGTGATGTGTGGAGTTACATTTTTACACCCACTCGCCTTTACCAGGAGTGGAGGGGTCATACAGAGGTTGGGTTATATGTGGATAGCCTCACTCCTGCCAGAGACGGGGGAGGTGAGAGGCCCGGTGTTGTACAGTGCCCGTGTCCACTGCGCCGTGTGCTATATTCACCCCAAATTTGGGGTGAAGTCCAGGTCATGGTATCACACAGTTTACCCAAGTTCCAATTAACTCAATTATGAAATAAAATAAGGTTTGTGTGTTACTTCTACTGCTGGCAGCACTTCCCCTCCCCTTTGCCCGTAATTTGTGGCTTGGTGTCATGCCTCAGGCACTTGCACTTATCGTAGTTGATATTGGTTGCTTGAGCCCTCATGTTATTATTATTGTTACTATTATTATTATTATTATTATTTGTGCTAACCCCTTTTCTTGCAGTAACTCGACATGGACCGCAGGTATGATTCCTTTGATTATCTATTTAATTTTCATTATATCTCTTAGATTCATGCTCTACTTCTCTTGCTTGCCTTGTGATCTGATAACCCTAAAACGGAGTTCCAAACCCAAGTTGGTTCCTACTGGGCACACATTGATGTGCTCCTCTATATTTTTCAGGTAGCATGGTTATCATGGTTGGTGGTGACTTGAAGTTGGATTCAGGGGTAGCACTTGGTGTGAGCAATATTTGTGGTGTGATATGGTTGGTTTGGGAGGTGGAAAATGCTTGTGCATATGTAGTGGTGTACCTGGATTATGTATATAAATGGAAGTTGTTATTTATATGCTATGTTGTTGGTGTTCTTTATTATTCATGAGGTTATTTTATTATTATTGTGGAGCTTCTCTTGTACTATCCCAGCATGTGCGCAGTGGCCTGCTTATTCAGTTACTCTTCCTCTTTCTTTTCCTCTCATCACTCTCACTCTTCAGGATACTTGAAAAAAAAAATTTTAAGTGCCGGGTATTATGGGGAATGGGGCGTGACAGTTTGCTTGAACACTTTTGTTATTATTATTACTACTATTCGTGCTAACCCTTTTCTTGCAGTAACTCGACATGGGACCGCATGTATGATTCCTTTGTTTTATCTATTTAATTTTCACTATATCACTTAGTTACATGCTCTATTTCTCTTGCTTGCCTTGTAATCTGATAACCCTAAAACGGAGTCCCAAACCCAAGTTGGTTCCTACTGGGGCACGCATTGACGTGCTCCTCCCCATTTTTCAGATGGTAGGGTTAGCTTGGTTGGAGGTGATTTGGAGCTGGGTTCAGGGATATCACTTGATGTGAGTTGTCTTGTGACCTGGTATGGTTGTCTTAGGAGGTGGAGAATGACGGTGTACATGTAGTGGTGTACCTGGGTTATGTGTATAAATAGGAATTGTTGTGTATATGTTATGTTGTCGTTGATCTATGTATTCATGAGGATGGTTTGATGCTACTGTGGAGTTTTACGTGTACTATCCCAGCATGTGCGCAGTGGCCTGCTTGTTCAGTTCTTTTTTCTTTTCTTTTCCTCTCTCATCACCCTCACTCTTCAGGATACTTGGACAAGAAAAAAAAATTTTAATGCCATGTATTCTGGGGAACGGGGCGTGACAGTTTTTTTGGTGGCCCATGCAAGTCACCGCACTGTGACGTGCATAAGGATAGTACATGTGATGCTTCAGTAGGTGATCGGGATACATTAGCCCTAAGGTGGGTAGTGTCTAGCCTTAGGACATGGTCCTAATGCCAAGAGCTCGAGGTAAAGAGTTATCTGGGGGTCGTTTTAGACTCTTGGTTTGAGATCTGTATAGGAATACCAGTATGATATGGCTATTGACTTGTGAGGTTGTATGACGTCCTTGTGTATGACGTATAGTTAGATTCATGTGCAAGTTACGTTAAATATACGTGTGTGGATCCTTAATGTAATGTATAACCTATTAAATATGTATATACTTATATATTAAGATGTGGGTGGCATCTAGATATGTATAGAGCATGTGGATTCATGTGTATTCCCTTGTATCCCACCTCAATGACGCGAGTATACTTGATGTGTAGTGTCACTGATGAGGGAATTATTTAATTGAGTATTGGCTGACTAGGAAGATATCGATTGAACTATATAGTTGAATAACTATGTGAGTTGTATTGTTAGATGGGTATATATATGTGTGGTGTATACTATATGAGGCGTATACGTATGTGGTTGAATGACTATATGCTAGTATATGGTATTGCTTTAAATGTCAGACATATGAGTCTTCAATGTATTACTCTTTCTGAGGGATAATGGTTGTAGTCATGTTAAATTATTAATATTGGAGTGTGAAAAACAAGGATATTTCCTTACCAACATGCTGAGTGTAATGGATATGCGGATCGGTCGTAAGCTGTACATGGGAATGTACGTCAATGGTGATAAACATATATGTCTATAATGAGTCGTATAGGAGCACCGAGAGATATATATGTGTGTGTATGACCCTTGAAGACATGTATGTATGTTGTGTGTGTACCTGACCCTTGTATGTGTGTTTGTATATCCGGCTGTAAGCATGTGTGTGTGCCTAACTAGCCATTTGTTACATATACTTGTATGATTGTGCCTTACATGTGTGTAAACCGTATAACATGTATGGGATGTGGTATAGGAGCCTGTCCGTGTGATACGATTGCTGCATAGTGAAGAATGGGTCTGTAGTGTACTTAGGTTGGTATGCCCTATGTGGCTTGGCCATATACGGTGTGTATATAGCGATATAGATAAGTAATGGACGTATGAATAGTATGAGTAATGCTCCAGGGTGTTGGGAGTAGATGTATCCTAATGAGGGTAGGAATGCTTTAGACACGTCCACCCTAAGTTTAGGCACTTAGCTCTATATCGTGCCTAGTATGGGATAAGGATATAAGTGTGACGTATAACGTATGTAAGATGTGATGGATATGAGGATTTGAAGTTATATAGGGCGTGTATTAGTGGGATGGCTAAGGGTTTGCACGGTTAAGTGGAGTTGGTATATGTATATCTGTGTGTTTACGTTTACCCCGTAGAATGGTGTTTATAGGACCCTATGGATGCATGTGTAGTGCGTGCACCCTTCCGTATATAGCGGCATGAGGAGGGATTGTGTATTGGTATATGACAAACTTGTATGTATGTATGCTTGTTGTAGTAAACATGGTGTGATTGTGTAAATGTGTTGCTATTATTGAACATATATTGATATCAGTCCTATGAGTGGTTATATGTGTATGTATGTGAATAATCCCTATTCTGATATGTGTGTATCAGTATATGAATGTGTACGTATATGGGATGTGTCTATCTACTGAATGTGTATGAATGTTGAAATACACTTATTTGTGTATGTATTAGTATGTTAGTAAAAGTGTAGATATATTGGACGTTATGTATATAAGGGTATGGATAGCTACCGACTACTGTTAGTGTAGTTCAAGTAGCTTGACTGTATATGTGCGTAATAACAGGATATGGCATGTGTGAATGGGTGTGTGCGCCCATACATTGTGATGTATGTGCATCGTAGCATGGATCCTAATATGTATATATGTATGTCTGTGTGTATACCTACTATTAGAATAATAATCAGGTGTATGAGCGAACGTGTATATGGAGGCCTAGAGATATATACATATATATAGGGGATTGATATGAATATATCTGTAGGTATATAATGAGTGTGTATATAAGTATATATGGAGTATTTATGTGAAGTATTGTTTGTTACCTATATGTGAATATGTATCATACTTGTATGAATGTGAAGTGTATGGATGTGTTCATGTAGGTGTACTGTGCAGTAGGAATATATGTAATGGTGTGTATATTGGATGAATGAATACATATATGTATATATACTTATACGTATCTTGTTTGTCTACTTGCTGATCTATTCCATAGGGTTGTCTATCTAGGTGTATCTCAGTGTGCTTTAGATAAATGTATTCTTGTTTATATGCGTGAATATATAGGTCTGTACCAGAGCATGTGTGTATGTGCGTGAATGTTCAATGTAAATGTAGATGCGATAGATATGGAATATAGGTATATATGTGTGATAAATGTAAATGAATGAAACTGCTTGATATATGTGTATTGGACTGTATGTACTTGGTTGCACATTTATGTATATATGTGTGCATGGAGTGTAGGTGGATATTTATATTTGTTGTCCATTATGACAGTATGTGTGTAGCAGATGCAAGGATAGTTGTGTGTGTGTGTGTGTGTAGCATATGAAGGAAACATAATATGGTTGTGCACTCTCGTGTGTATTGTGTGTGGTATATGTACCTATCTGTGTGAGGCGGTATGTGCACTGCTATGGATGTGATGTTATGTGTATACTTATTTATAGTTATGATTGTGAACCTTATGTGACTTGATCATGCATGTGCTAATACGTGCATGTGAATGTATGTATGGATGTGACTAAATATTGTGTATATAGGTATTTATGTGCCCATGAATGTGAGTGAGCCCATGTGACTAAGTATTGGGTGTATAGGGATCCGGTGTACATACAGTGTGACACCGTGATAGTGACCATGTTTATCAAGCAATGGTGTGTATATTAATGTATATTGCTGGGTATCCGTGCATGGATGTAGACGTATATGTAAATATATAAAGAGATAGAATATAAATCATTTATACTTGAATGTATTGTGATGTATCTGAAAGCGTGCCATGTATGAATACCTTATGTATCATGATATAGATATGGTGTGATGTCCTATGCATATGAATATGAGTAGTGATCTAAATACGTGTAATAATACGTATAGAGACTTAATTGTGGTATGTGATGTATATCTTAATGTGTGAATATGTGTGCCTAGATGTTTATGTGAAGAACATATATGTACGTGTATGTAATGATGCATATAGTGATATGGATGTGCTACTAGATGAGTAATAGGATGTATCTGTGACATGTGTGCGATGCGGATGTGTATGGATGATACTGAAGCATATAATGTATATAAGTGCGGTATGGATACGTATTCTTGTTGTACTTCATGGGTAGTAAGACCATCATCCTTAGCTAACCTCGGCAAGGTTGACACCCTAGGAAGTCTGAGGACGGACTTTACTTTAAGGTGGGTAGGATGTCATGCCCTATTTTGCACTATACGTGTATTCTACTGAACACACGTGGTATTTCTACCTACGGTGTATACGTAGGCATGAAATAAACGAAGATATCGATGTATATGACGTAGTGCAAGGGGGATTAGGCCGTAATACGTGACTAAGGGAAGTGAATGCGAAGTGTGAAGGCGAGAGAAATGTGAAAGACGTTGTGGGTGCAAAACAACAGGAATGTGTTCGACGCGTGTGTGATGCACGTATGCATGCATGGATGGGCGTGGATGTGTGTAGGAAAAGCCATGCAAGTGTGAAAGGGGTTAGGGGTCAATGGAAACCCCCGTAAATTTTTAGAAAGGTCAGGGGCAAAACGGTCTTTTTGACTAAATTTGATGTGCGTACATACTTAAGTGGTCGGTACCTAAAGTAATGGCAAACTTGTAAATACTTGGAAGGTGACGGGGTATTTTAGTCATTGCCCTCATGGAATATTCTCTTGGAATATTCCATTCTTGCATGAGAAGAAATCTACACATTATAAATACCCTCTTTTTCCACACACTTCTCCTTATTTCTAATTCTTTCTCCTCTTTTCTCCTTTCTCCCCTTCTCCCCCTACCATGGCCGGCCTTCTCCCATGCCATGGCCAAATTCTTCAATCAAAAAAAAGAAAGAAGAAGAAGAAGAGGAGGAGGAGGAGGAGGAGGAGGAAGAGAAAGGAGAAGGGAATTCAAGATTTTGAGGTAGGATTCAATTTGGTTTTGGAAATTCAATTAGGGTTTATTTTTATTAAGTTTTTACATCATTTTTACTCAATTTGGATTAGGAGTAATCAAATTGATGTGCCATGAATCAATTTTCATGAATATCCTATTGAAATTTCAAGTAAACTTACCCCTTTTGAATTTCTGAAATTCTGTCTCATGTTGTTGCTGTAATTTCTGTTATTGTAGCTCGAATTAGGGTTCGAAACAAATATGAGCTTGTAGATCATGAAGTTCTACCCCAAAATCATATAAATTTTGATATATGTTCAATTCAGAAATTAGGAGTAAAAATTCCAACTTTACAGCATGTCTGTTTGATTTCCAGCTTTGACACATTTCAGTAAAATTGGTCTAACCCCCTGCACACATCATGTAATGTTATGATCTTGGTCTTTTTGGAAAACTACCAAGTTTTTTTAAAAATCCATCAGAGTTCTTATATGTTGAATTTCTGCCTTCAACATGCCCAAAATTGACTTTCAATACAGGCCCTGAAATCTGTCTACAAACAGAATTGACACACTTTACCAATTAATTCACCATAAATCATATAGTTCATATTTTTGCATGAAATGTTATCTGTATATTCATAACTTCCATATCTTCAACTTTCATTTATAAAGTTTATCAAATTCCCAAGAGAAATAGATGAAATTTGTTGATCTTTATGGTTGTTCTTGCAATTTCAGCAAGCTGAATACCTTAAGTGATATTCTTATTCATTAAATGTGGTTAATTGGCCATTATTAATCTTGATTAATATGGTTGTATGGTGAAATGAATGTTCATGCCCTTGTCACATGTAAATATTGTTGTGTTGCCTTGTTATAAGTGGTGCTCGTCAGGTGTTCGCTGAAATGCCTGAATGAAGGCAAATGCTAGAAATGTGAGAAATGCTCAATCGTGTGAATATGAATTGAAATTTGATATGAACTTGTAAAGTTGGGAGCATGTCATGCATGGTACCATATGTGATGTGGTGATGGATTGGTATGAACTCAATGTGATGTGGTGATGGTGAATGACCCATGTTGATATGAGTGTGGAATGTGAAACCATGCAATGTGTCCCCCTTCAGTGCTATATATAATGTTAAATGAAGTTTAGAATGTCTCAATCCTCTCAAATGAGGGTGAGTAGCAAAGCCCGGGTTTAGGTGGGATTTGAGTAAATTGTGGATATGAGGCCTGGACTGAGAAGTTGGGGGAAACGATTATGTGATGTGTGGAGCTTATACCCACTCGCCTTTACCGGGCGTGGAGGGGATACTTACACCCACTGGCCTTTACCGGGAGTGGAGGGGTCATACGGAGGTTGGGTTATGTGGAGAGCCTCACTCCTGCCAAGGACGGGGGAGGTGAGAGGCCCGGCGTATAGTGCCCGTGTCCACTGCGTCGTGTGTTATATTCACCCCAAATTTGGGGTGAAGTCCAGGTCCTGGTATCACACAGTTTACCCAAGTTCCAATTAACTCAATTATTAAATAATAATATAAGAAATTACGTGTTACTCCTTCTGTTGGCAGCACTTCCCCTTCCCTTTGCCTATTTTTTTGTGACTCTGTGCTATGCCTCTGGCACTTGCACTCTTTTTATTAAATAATGTTTGCATGAACACTTTTGTTATTATTATTACTACTATTCGTGCTAACCCTTTTCTTGCAGTAACTCAACATGGGACCGTAGGTATGATTCCTTTGTTTTATCTATTTAATTTTCACTATATCACTTAGTTACATGCTCTATTTCTCTTGCTTGCCTTGTAATCTGATAACCCTAAAACAGAGTCCCAAACCCAAGTTGGTTCCTACCGGGGCACGCATTGACGTGCTCCTCCCCATTTTTCAGCTGGTAGGGTTAGCTTGGTTGGAGGTGATTTGGAGCTAGGTTCAGGGATAGCACTTGATGTGAGTTGTCTTGTGACCTGGTATGGTTGTCTTGGGAGGTGGAGAATGTCGGTGTATATATAGTGGTGTACCTGGGTTATGTGTATAAATAGGAGTTGTTGTGTATATGTTATGTTGTTGTTGATCTATGTATTCATGAGGTCGGTTTGATGCTACTGTGGAGTTTTACTTGTACTATCCCAGCATGTGCACAGTGGCCTGCTTGTTCAGTTCTTCTTTCTTTTCTTTTCCTCTCTCATCACCCTCACTCTTCAGGATACTTGGACAAGAAAAAAAAATTAAATGCCGGTTATTCTGGAGAACGGGGCGTAACAAGTAAAGTTTTTCTTTGATTCGTTTAGCAAGTCAATTTACTGAGACCATGTTAGCGTTGCAAGTTTCATGTCAATAATTCACTTCTATCATAGGGTTCTCGCCTTTAGGTCGTGATGAGTGGATCGTTCTTCTCACAGGGGTTTACCGTGATTGACACTACCCCACCGCATGCGGTTGGTGCTCTTGAAGAGAGGACCCCTTCATATGCCTAGTGGCCGCTCAATCCTAACCCCACCCCAATTTTGTGCTAGAACACGAGCCAGCCTAGTTGATTCACACGACATCACGAATTCACGATTCTGCATTCGAGGCGCACGATCTTCACAATGTCTCAATTTGTTAAACATTACAAGACATGTAATTATTTAACGTTATCAATATTACTTTATTATTATGACATTTTTAGTAAGCAGAAGTAGGTTGAACAATATTTACATCAATTTTAAAATAACGTTGAACATGGGTCTTACTGAACATGCTACAGAAACAAATTTTCTTTGTTGTTGTTTAAAATTGAAGTATATCGTGTAAAATGCCGTTGGTCAAAAATTTAGTCCAGATGTCATGGCATCGTTTTCATGCGTTATTTCACGTATGGTTTTCAAGTTATACAACAATAAGTAAAAGTGACACAAAAACCCTCAGACTTCAAAAATTCATATCAATTTGCTTACTTGCCTGTTTTTGGCGTTCTTGGTGTCGTCGGAAACGTCTCAACGGGTACTACGCCATGGTGATAATGGTTTGCTGGTTTAATAAAGCACAAAGTCAGATTAAGCTGTTTTGATCATTACGAATGTTAAACTGATTCCTACAACGTCTAGCGATCCGTTTTATTAGGTTCTCTAAATTACGGTGTAGGTTATAGTGTGTTACGGGGTAGATCTACTAACCAGTAGTGCAAAAAGGGATCAGGACGTAGCGATGGACAGCAGCAACGCATACGGTTCTGAAATAGGGACGTTGAGCCTCGAGGATATACCGTCGACGTGGGGGAAGGTGGCAGCGGCTGTCGGAGACTCTGTAGGCGGTTGTTGACGCCCCGGGAGAGAGAGGGGGCTGCCTGCGGTTTGCACGTGGCTGCCGACAATAGGGGAGGCCGGGCGGTTTTGTTGTATACCGTGGGAGTCGCCGACGGCCTGGGCGTGGGTTGTAGGTGGTCGGAGGGTGATGGCAGGTCGGAGGGGGTTTGCATGGCGGGTCTGTGGTGGATCCGCGCGGAGGAGCAAGGGAGGGGAGATCTGGCGTGGATGAGAGGGGCGCTGCACCCAGGGGGTTCGCCTGAGCTGGGCTGCGCATGGTGGATGAACGAAAGTTCTTGGCCGCCGGTGAAGTTAGGGAGGCTAGGTGGTCAGGGGAGGTAATCCGTGCGGTGGCTGGCGCTTGAAGGGGCTGGGCGATGGGGTTTTGCGTGGGGAAGAAGAAGTCGAGGGCGGCTGCAGTTTTAGTATGGAGAAACAAAAAGAGAGCATGTGAAAGCTCTGTCCTAGGGTTTATATAAATAGAAATAGTATAGGGTGAGTTGCCAGCACGTGAGGGGTCTTAGGTTCTCTTAGGTTTCTATTTTAATAGTTGTGTGAGGGGGTTTGGGTCCTAGGCTTAGGGTAGTCTGTGTTTTCTCCTTCTTCTTTTTTTGTTTGCTAAAGTGCCGTGTGCGTCAGTGTGTATTGATTTCGGCTGGGTTCAAACAAATGGCTTGAATTTAAATTAGGAAGTAATTTGTAAATGATTAATAGGATTTAATAGGTGTAATCAAGAGAATAATGTCTAATCAATATGTTTAAATGGGTCCAAAAACGGTAAGTTACATTTGACTTTTAAAAGATTTGAAATTCAAATTTTGAATTTGAGAATTTAAATAAATTTTAGGAAGAGATATTTAGAAAACGCTTATAATAAAGGGTTTATCTAAGTTAGTTTAAAATAATAATGATAATAACAATATGTTGAAGTTTGAAGTGGAAACGGGTACGGGTACGGGGACAGAAACGCCTAATTACGGATACGGAAGAAAAAATACGCGAGAGAAATACAGATAAATGTATCGATAAAAACTGGTCATTACACAAGCTTTCAGATCTCTTAGGCGCCTCATCCCAATCTTCTGTACAAGCTTCGTAAAAGTAGCAGTAGGAAGGGCTTTAGTGAACAAGTCTGCCAAATTGTCACATGATTGCACTTGTCTGATATCGATCTTGCCATCTCTCTGTAGCTCGTGCGTCCAGAAGAACTTTGGTGAAATGTGTTTTGTTCTGTCGCCTTTGATGAAGCCACCTCGTAGCTGAGCTATGCAAGCAGCATTGTCTTTGAACATTGTAGTAGGTTCAAGGTCTCCAGTCTTCAATCCGGTAGTCAACAGGATGTGGTGAACAACTGAGCGTAACCATACGCATTCTCTGCTTGCTTCATGGATGGCAATGATCTCTGAATGATTGGATGAGGTCGTCGTCAAGGTTTGCTTGATGGATCTCTAGGAAATGGATATCCCTCCATAAGTAAACACATACCATGTCTGTGACTTTGCATTATGGAGATCAGACAAGTAACCTGCATCAGCATAACCAGCAAGTGTAGAGGATATTCCATTTTTGTAGAAGAGTCCCAAATTTGTAGACCCTTGGAGGTAGCGCCGAAGGTGCTTAACCCCGGTCCAATGGCGATGTGTGGGCGCTGCACTGTATCTGGCTAGCAAATTTACTGCGAATGCTATGTTGGGACGCGTGCAGTTTACCAGATATAGGAGTGCTCTGATGGCACTTAGATAATTGACTTCTGGACCAAGTATATCATCCCCCTCTTCCAGCGACCGGAAGGGGTCTTTATGTGCATCCAAAGATCGTACCACCATAGGTGTACTAAGTGGATGACATTGGTCCATATGGAATCTTTACAACATTTTCTTTGTGTATATGGTTTGATGTAATAGGATTCCATCTTTTAGATGTTCAATCTGTAAGCCAAGGCAGAATTTTGTTTTGCCTAGGTCTTTCATTTCGAATTCTTTTGTTAGGCTTATAGATATCTCAGCGATCTCTTCAGGAGATCCAGTGAGATTCAAATCGTCTACGTAGACAGTGATTATTACGAATCCTTTTCCCTTTGTTCTTACGAAGATACAAGGGCGGACTTCATTGTTATTGAATCCTTGTTTAACAAGGAATTCACTGAGTCGGTTATATCACATCCTTCCTGATTGTTTGAGACCATACAATGATCTTTGCAGCTTAACAGAGTAGACGTCCCGAGGTCTATCTTTTAGTTCAGCAGGCATTGAAAAGCCATCTAGAAGTTTCATGTATATCTCCTTGTCGAGATTACCGTATAGATATGCATGTTGAGTATTGATTCCCCTAATTTGGTTTTGAAGATTAACAAACATAAATATCGTGTAATAATTCTCTTTGAGCGCAGTTATGGAGAACGTCGCCAAATTACTTTGTAGATCTCAAGCGACGTCCCAAGAATTCTTTAAAGCGGGTGATCGTTGTGCCTGAAGCTTCGTTGAAGCTCAAGGAGTTATTAACGAAGTCAAGGGTTTCAGACTCTCCATGTTGAAGCTTTGACGACTGTTTGTCGTGTTCATTTATATTGTATTCTAGCTTCATCTCATAGAATGTTAAGCCTTGAGTTTTACTTGCCTAGTGATCTTCATATCTATCCTATCTTATCTCTAGGATTGCCTTAGAAGCCATTAGAAATTTTTCTGTAGCTTATCGTTTCTTCTCATGGCTTTTTGTGCATCTTAGTTGGTTCAAGTAGAAGAACCAACCGACTAGATGACAATCTAATCAGTTGGAAATTCTTCTTGAACTGACTAGTTGTCTTTGTGTATTTCAGCCTATTCAATGTTGACCAATTAGTCGGTCCAAGAAGGTTCACCGACCGACTAGTTGTCAAACTAGTCGGTTGGTGTTTCTTCTTAGACCGACTAGTTTTCCCTTCTTATTTCACTAAATTCTCTGTCGACCATCTAGTCGGTCCAAGAAGATTCACCGACCGACTAGTTCTCAAACTAATCGGTCAGTGATCCTTCTTAGACCGATTAAGCTGCTTTAATTTTTCAGCTGTTGGAGATTTTATTTCTACAATTTTTCTTGATCTGTTTTGATTCTTTCTATATATGTTTGATACGTTTCAAACATGGAAATTTCTCTAATTTGAGAGTGATTTTAGATCTATTTTCGACATCAATCGATTATCATTTTGCAAGGCTCTTTCTCACTCTCACGAAAATCTCTCTCTCTCCTTTGTGACCTAATTTCTCAAGGAGATTTTCAGATCTTGAGCGATCATACTTCTGAAAGATTGAATCACGATCAAGATCTTCAACATAGCCATCTCCAACTGCTCATCTCGTTTGTTGCTAGGGTTTCGTGATCTCTTCACAATTCTTCCTTCCTTGCCCTAAATCCGTAAGTATTTCTCAAGGCATAGGATTTTGTGGTAAGCGTTTTCTATTTCATTAAATTTATTATTTGAGTTTATCTCTCGGTTTGTGAGAGAAGTTCGTGATCCCGGTTTGTGGGAGTCACGATTCAACTGTTGTATTGTTTGATCTTGTAGAAGTTTCTACAAGAAGTTGTTTAGTGGAAACTTGAGTTAGTGGATTCTAACTCAAGTGGCCGGAAGGGATCCGGGTGTCTGGGACGTAGGATCACCGGGAATAAGTCGGGGAGACTTGGGTGGATCCGAACCCATTACATTGTTTGTTTGCGTTGTGATTCTCTTATTGTTCTTATTTATGCCGCATAATTGTTTGTGATTGCACAATAATTAGGAATTAGACTCTTGATTATTTTAAAGTACTATTCACCCCCCCTCTAGTACTTGTGCAGTAGCTTCCAGGGCATTACATTTGGTATCAGAGCCAAGTTCATAGCTATGACAAACAATGACAACAAGGCCGTTCGACCACCTTCCGACTACAGCACCTACAAGAATCGTGAAGGAGCCTCTTCAGTGATCGAAGGACACTCCTCAACCAGGCCTCCTCACTTCAACGGTACCAACTATGAGTACTGAAAATGCCGGATGGAAACCTTCCTCCGGAGCGCATCACTTTGGAGAGCCACGCTAACGGAGTATGTTGAGCCCACTGAAGAAGACTTCACAAAGTGGACTTCTGCGGAGGTCGCCGTGGAGGTGAGCAATGTCAAGGCAATGAATGCCTTACAATGTGCACTGGAGCCTGAAGACTTCAACAAGATATGCACCTGTAAGAGTACATATCAGATTTGGAATCAACTCCTTATCTTACACAAGGGAACGAGCAGGGTAAAACACTACAAACTCATTGTTGCTAACAAAGAATTCGAGTTATTTCACATGGAACAGTGTGAAAGAATTAAGGAGTACTATGCTCGGTTCGTGGATATAACCAATGAGTTGGAAGCCCTTGGGAAGACCTATACCCAAGAAGAGAATGTCGCAAAGATCATTGACGGACTTCCTTCGAGTTGGGAAAAATGAACTTACGCTATCGAGGAAGGTAATGATATGTCCAAATATACTGTTGTTCAACTAATGGGTGCCTTAATGTCTTATGAGGTATGAAAGGACAGCAAGATCAAGATGCAGGACAAGATGAAGGCGTTCTTGAAGCAAAAAGAGCATAAGAAAAAGGCGATTGCTTTCAAGGCCGCCCCTACCACACCTACCGATAGTGAAGAATCGGAAACTGAGTTGGACATGGAATCTTTGGCCCTCAAGGCAAAGAATTTCAACTGGTTCTTCCGAAAAGGTAATTTCAAGAACAGATCTAAAGTTAGTTCTACTAATGCCTCTGCTCCTTTGTGTTTCAAATGCAATAAGCCAGGACACATCAAGGTCGATTGTCCTCTCAACAAACAAAAGAAGAAGTTGAAGGCACCCAAGTTCGACAAGTCAAGAAAGTACAAGAAGGAGTACAAGAAAGGGCTTGTCGATACTTTCACCGACTCGGAAGAGGACTCTTCAAGTGGAGTGTCTGATGAAGAACAAGTGGAGAAAGCACACCTGTGCTTCATGGCAAGAGAGCAACATGATCAAGTGATCGCTTCAGATGAAAGCAAGGATGGATGTGAAGAGGTAACTATGGATGACCTAAGATTAGCTAATGAATAAATTTGGTCTAAGTATTCTAAGTTGTTAAATAGATATACTAAAATCAAAGATGAGCTAACTAGTCTTCAAACCACACCTAAGCTTGTCATCACCACCAACGACACTGTTGTTGAAACCTTGAGAGCTGAGATTGTAAATCTCAAATCTCAACTTGAGCATGTTAACATTGAGGATTCGGATGAACACGATATAGCGGATTTGATTTCTCGAAACTCAACTTTGAGTATTGAGAATGAGAATCTCAAGTCACGTGTTTATGAACTCACAATGCAAGTGTCCACTTTGGATGCTAAAATACTTTCTCTCAACAAGAAATATGAGTCCACGTTAGGTCGAATTGAGAAATTCAACAAAGTCAATGATCATTTGGATAATATTCTGAATGACTTACTTCCGGCCAATCATCGTATTGGCTTGGAGTATACGAAGGAAAATTCATCCAAATCTCCCACCACCTTTGTAAGGCCATCCTCTGATGCCTCAACTAGTGGGAGTAAACACCACATGGGTAGTTCATCTACCAATGGTACTTCCACTAAGTATACATCCCCTTTTGGAAAGAACCCCACTTTAGGTGGACCTCCAAAGAAGGGTCATGCATTTATGTACACAAATACTATGCCACGTAGGAACACACCTCCTACTCCACATGTTCACACTTATAATGATTTCTATGCTCCACGACCACGAGTACGTGCACACCAAGTGAGACACACTCACGCACGTGTTCCTCCACATGCATGTGTTCACCCACATCATTATTACATGAATGATTATCATCATGCACCGTATCATATGTTGCCACCACCATTTCATCATGTGCCGCATACGTATCCACAACATGCATATACTAGGCCACTTCCTCGTAGAACACATGCACCACGTAGAAATCAACCAAACGTGCATGTTCCCAATAGGAATATGGTTCCCAAGACATTCACGATTTGGGGCCCAAAGGACACTAGCATGCATGAGAAATAAGCGTATATTAATTCTTATTTTATGAATGTTGTGCACAATGATGACTATGTTGAGAAGTCTAAGTCCAATTAGACTTGGCTTCCAAAGGTCTAATCTCTTAGGACCCAATGACCTTGAATACCATGATACGATATTTTTATCTTCAGGTACTCAAGAAAAAGAAAAGGAGCAACAAATCTAAATTTGGCTCCAAGAAAGGTTGGATACTTGATAGCGGGTGCTCAAAACACATGACTGGTAAAGCTCAGTTGCTATCCGAAGTGGTACCCATTGAAAATGGAAACCGAGTGGTCTTTGGAGGCAACGAGGGTGGAACCATCATCGGTGTTGGAAAAGTTGTGAGCAGGGTGTTCCTAGAAAGCTCCCAACAGTTTGTGACCATCCCCATGAGCAAGTTATTGGCAACATAGAAGATGGTGTCAAAACAAGCTCTCAAGTCAACTTCTTCGCTCAGTGTGCTTTTGTCTCTTCCGTGGAGCCAAAGAATATAAACAAGGCATGCGAAGATAGTTCTTGGATCCTAGCCATGGAAGAGGAGCTCATTCAGTTTGAGAGGAATGAGGTCTGGGAGCTAGTTCCATTGCATTCGAAGAACCACAACGTTATAGGAACGAAGTGGATTTTCAAGAACAAGACAAACGAGAACCAAAATGTCATCCGGAACAAAGCTTGGTTAGTTGCTCAAGGCTACAGGCAAGATGAAGGTATAGATTTCGAGGAATCTTTTGCACCTGTAGCTAGATTAGAATCCATTAGGCTATTATTGTCATTTGCATGCCATAAAGATTTCAAACTTTTTCAAATGGATGTAAAGAGTGAATTTTTAAACGGAGATGTCGTTGAGGAAGTTTATGTTTCTCAACCTCCGGGTTTTATAAATGAAAAATTTCCAAATCACGTTTTCAAACTTAAGAAAGCACTTTATGGTTTGAGACAAGCTCTTAGAGCTTGGTATGACAGGTTAAAGAACTTTCTTTTGGATTTGGGTTTCAAAATAGGTGACGTTGATTCAACGCTTTTTGTTAAGTATGCTAATCATGACATTATTCTAGTTCAAATTTATGTAGATGATATCATTTTCGGTGCTACTAACTTCACTCTTTGCAAAGAGTTTTCTAATGTCATGAAGGATCAGTTTGAGATGAGCCACATGGGTGAGCTCAAATATTTCTTAGGACTCCAAATTCGCCAAATGAACGATGGGATCTTCATCCACCAAACCAAGTACACGGTGGAGCTGCTAAAGCGATTTGGAATGGAGAATACTTCTAGCAAGAAGACCCCGATGAGCACCACAACACATCTTGATAAAGATACGGGCGACAAAGATGTAGACATTCGTTTATATCGAGGTATGATAGGTAGTCTATTATATCTTACTGCTAGTAGGCTAGATATAATGTTTGACATATGTGTTTGTGCTAGGTATCAGTCACAACCTAAGTAATCACACTTAATAGTGGTTAAACGTATTTTCCATTATTTAAATCACACACTAGACTACAGATTACTCTATCCAAAATCAAGCACATATGAGTTAATCTCATATAGTGACGTAGATTATGCTGGATGCAAATCCGACAGGAAAAGCACTAGTAGCACTTGCCATTTTATAGGAAATTCTCTTGTCTCTTGGTTCTGCAAGAAGCAGAATTCCATATCACTTTCAACTACCGAGGCAGAATATATCGCCGCCGGTGCTGCATGTGCGCAGGTTCTTTTGATGAGACACACACTTAAAGACTTTGGTATAAACTGTGATACTTGCCCTATTATGATGGACAACCTAAGTGCAATATGTCTCTCTAAGAATCCGGTACACCACTCCCGTACCAAACACATAGATGTCCGTCACCATTTCCTAGATGATCATGTAGCTAAAAAGGACATCATTTTAGTGTACGTTAAAACCCAGAAGCAAATCACCGATATTTTCACGAAACCACTCAATGAAGATACCTTTGTGCGGTTACGTCGAGAATTGGGGATTATGGGTGAATCCGAGATTTAGGATTGATATTCTTTTATAATTTTGCATGATAATGATATTCATAAGCTCATGTTGGATTTGTTGTGATATTCTCTATTTATGCTGGACTTATGACTGGTTTTTCGTTTTGTGCGTCGTATTTGTGGTTGTTTTGTGTTTTGTGATACATTTTGATATATGTTGGGTTGTTGTATGTTGTGCACTTTATACTGCTATCTGCTGATGTTCGATATTTTTTGTTGTCTGGATGTATCATTTTTGTTGTATCTATATATGTATCTACATTCTATTGCAGTTTGTATCTTTGTGCACATTGTACTTTGTCTTTGTTGTTTACTTCGTCGCTCGTCGACTATGTTGGTTATATAGCTTTGTTTGTATGAAAATCTGAATTGTTTTTCATGTACTCAATTTGCTAGAATGTTGATATTGGAGAGATATGTTCCTCTAATCAATAATATACTTTGATGGTGTTTTGATGAATTCTCTTTTCGCTTTTCGACTATGGTCTAGTTGACACACCTTGTTTTCTTCGATATTTTCCTTGGTGTCATTTGGACCATCGTCGTATTCTTTGACTCTCTTGTTTAGATTTTTTCTTAGCCTTAGTTGTTGTCGTTGACTTCCTCCCGCTCTTTTTGATAATGCCAAAGGGTGAGAGAATTAATAATGACTTTGTGCTAAATGATAATTCAAACAATTACCGTGAATCTAATTTCATATGTTAGATTCAGGGGGAGTGAAGATATAAAAATCTATAGATTCTGATCCTATATTTCAATTATTGAATCATGTTTTATACTTTTCTCTTCTGCTTGATGCTTATGTTTATTACTTAATATGGAGCTAACGAGTCATCAATGCAGGGGGAGTAAGTAAATTTCATTTATATCATTATTATTGATTTATATTTATGTTGTTTTGTCATCACCAAAAAGGGGGAGAATGTTGAGTATTGATTCCCCTGATTTGGTTTTGATGATGAACAAACATAAATATCGTGTACTAATTCTCTTTGAGCGTAGTTATGGAGAACGTCGCCAAATTACTTTGTAGATCTCAAGCGACGTCCCAAGACTTCTTTAGAGCGGGTGATCGTTGTGCCTGAAGCTTCGTTGAAGCTCAAGGAGTTATTAATGAAGTCAAGGGTTTCAGACTCTCTATGTTGAAGCTTTGAAAAAGGTTTGTCGTGTTCATTTATATTGTATTCTAGTTTCATTTCATAGAATGTTAAGACTTGAGCTTTACTTGCCTAGTGATCTTCATATCTATCCTATCTTATCTCTAGGATTGCCTTAGAAGCCATTAGAAAGTTTTCCATAGCTTATCGCTTCTTCTCATAGCTTTTTGTGCATCTTAGTTGGTTCAAGTAGAAGAACCAACCGACTAGATGACAATCTAATCGGTTGGAAATTCTTCTTGAACCGATTAGTTGTCTTTGTGTATTTCAGCCTATTCAATGTTAACCAATTAGTCGGTCCAAGAAGGTTCACCGACCGACTAGTTGTCAAACTAGTCGGTTGGGGTTTCTTCTTAGACCGACTGGTTTTCCCTTCTTATTTCACTAAATTCTCTGTCGAACATCTAGTCGGTCCAAGAAGATTCACCGACTGACTAGTTCTCAAACTAATCGGTCAGTGATCCTTCTTAGACCGATTAAGCTGCTTTAATTTTCCAGACGTTGGAGATTTTATTCCCACGATTTTTCTTGATCTGTGTTGATTTTTTCCATATATGTTTGATACGTTTCAAACATGGAAATTTCTATAATTTGAGAGTGATTTCAGATCTATTTTCGACATCAATCGATTATCATTTTGCAAGGCTCTCTCTCTCTCACGAAAATCTCTCTCTCTCTCCTTTGTGACCTAATTTCTCAAGGAGATTTTCAGATCTTGAGCGATCATACTTCTAAAAGATTGAATCACGATCAAGATCTTCAACCTAGCCATCTCCAACTGCTCATCTCGTTTGTTGCTAGGGTTTCGTGATCTCTTCACAATTCTTCCTTCCTTGCCCTAAATCCGTAAGTATTTCTCAAGGCATAGGATTTTGTGGTAAGCGTTTTCTATTTCATTAAATTTATTATTTGAGTTTATCTCTCGGTTTGTGAGAGAAGTTCGTGATCCCGATTTGTGGGAGTCACGATTCAACTGTTGTATTGTTTGATCTTGTAGGAGTTTCTACAAGAAGTTGTTTAGTGGAAACTTGAGTTAGTGGATTCTAACTCAAGTAGCCGGAAGAGATCCGGGTGTCTGGGACGTAGGATCACCGGGAACAAGTCGGGGAGACTTGGGTGGATCCGAACCCATTACATCGTTTGTTTGTGTTGTGATTCTCTTGTTGTTCTTATTTATTCCTCATAATTGTTTGTGAGTGCACAATAATTAGGAATTAGACTCTTGATTATTTTAAAGTACTATTCACCCACCTCTAATACTTGTGCAGTAGCTTCCAGGGCATTACAATGCAGTCAAAACATCCATTAGCTGCATATCTAATCCTTCCTTTGCTGTTAAGCTTATCAGGAATCTGAAGGTGATCGCATCCATGACCGGGGAGTTTCGTCATAGTCAATACCCGGTCTTTGGATATATCCTTGCGCTACGAGCCTTGCTTTGTAGCGTGCAATCTCATTATTTTCATTTATTCTTCTTACGAATACCCATTTGTATCCAACAAGTTTGACACCAGTAGGTGTATGGACTATTTGCCCAAAGACTTTGTGTTTCTGAAGCGAGTCCAGCTCGGCTTCTATTGCCTGATTCCACTTTGGCCAGTCATTTCTACGTTTGCATTCAGCAACGGAATGTGGATCATGAACATCGTCGCTTCCGGCGACGTGAATAGCAATGTGAAATGCGAAGTCATCGTCGAAGACTGTACTCTTATTGTCCAATACCTCACCTGTATGTACATAATTTAATGATATTTCAGTTTCTCCCGGTAGTTCCTCTGCCGTGGATTCCGGGAGGGATGAGGGTATGGACATGAGCTCATTTCTCTGTGGGGGTATCGTCCCAAGGTCTCCGGATATTTTTCTTTTTCTTGGATTTTTATCCTTGGAGCCTGGTGGTCTGCCTCTTTTCTGTTGAGGTGCAGCCACTTCTGCTGCTAGTGGATTGCATCCATTCGTTGGGATGTCAATCCTTGCTGGAGTATTTGCAGCAGGGATGTGTGATTTGACAATCTTCTGGTTGTCAGTAAATGAGTCCAGTAATCTATGAACTGTGTTCTGAATGTGTAAGATCTTCAGGATCTCATCATCACATTGTTTTGTTATCGGATCGTAGTGGGTCAATCTTTTTGTATCCCACGTTAACATCTGCTTCACGTTAGACTTTTCATTGTCTAGGCCCTTTGGGAAAAATATGTCTCATCAAAGTCACAGTCTTCAAGACGTGCCTTAAAAGCGTCCCACATTTGGGGTTCTAGGTATTCAAACCCTACATAAATACCTAGGCGACGTTGAGGGCCCATTTTAGTCCTTTGGGGTTGTGCGATGGGGATAAAAACTGCGAAGCCGAAGATTCTCAAGTGAGAAATGTTCGGCGGTGTTCCATATGCAAGTTGCATTGGAGAGAGACTCTGACCTCCTGAGGGTCTTATTCTTATTAATGATGCAGCATGCAAAATTGCATGTCCCCATGCATCCACCGGTAACTGGGATTTCATTAGCAATGGACGTGTAATCCATTGGAGTCATTTAATCAGTGACTCTACTAACCCGTTCTGTGTGCGAACATGCGGCACCGGATGTTCAATTTCTATTCCCGTTGCCTGGCAGTATTCTTGAAATGACTGGAAGGTGAATTCTCCCGCACTATCCAGGCGCTTTATTTGGTTGTCTGGAAAATGTGCCCGCAACTTTATAAGTTGTGCCAGAAGCTTTGGAAAAGCTAAGTTGCGGGTTGAAAGTAGACACATATACAAATATTTCGAAGATGCATCAATCAGTACCATGAAGTATCGAAAAGGCCCACTAGGGGGTGGATGGGTCCACATATGTCTTCATGTATTCTTTCGAGGAAGCTTGAAGACTCGATAACCACTTTAAGTGGTGATGGCCTTGTTATTAATTTACCCTTGAAGCATGGTACACAAGGGAATTCTCCCTTCTGAAGAATCTTCTAGTTCTTCATGTTACGCCCATGAGATTGTGATAAGATGCGGTGCATCATCACAGATCCAGAGTGGCCAAGTCTATCATGCCAAAATAAAAATTTGGCTGATGTCGGGTACTTCAGGTGCTCCGTCAAGTTAGCTTCCTCTCTCCGAATCTTTTATGATAGAGGCCCGACGAAAGGCTCTCAAACCTTTCAAGTATGGTTTTTACTCCATTTTCTTGAAACGTTACATACCGTAATTTATTCTCTTTTACATTTGATGTTTCCAAGTGGAATCCGTTCAGACAGATATCTTTGAAACTTAATAAGTTTCGTTTGGAATTCGGTGAGTATAATGCATCTTTAATTTTAATTTCTGTTCCTTTGGGAAGCAACAAGGTTGCATTCCCAGAACCTTCAATTATATCCGATGGCCCTGAAATTGTATTTACAGGGCTCTTATACGATATAATGCTATAAAAAAGCATTTATTTTGAAGGATTGTATGTGTTGAAGCAATGTCTACCAAGCAGTCATGAGAGCATTCCTTCTAAAAAAGATGAGTAAAACATTTGTATTCAGAAACTAAATTTTATTCAAAGGAAATCAAATTACATAAAAGGTCCCATAAGATAAATTGTTTTGAAAATAAAGTACTAAGATAAATGTAGTAAGCTAATCAAGCAGGTCCTATGATTCGAAGTCTTTTGCTGTGAACTTGACTACAGCATTTGCAGTCACCAGGTTTGTTTCAGCATTCTTTGTCTTGCTTTGTATATACAGCTCCTGGAGATGCAGTGGGGTTCGACACACTCTGTACCAGTGGCCTTTCATGCCACAACTGTGACACTGGTCTTCCCAATCTCTCTTGGGTGTGGGTGCATCATTTTTCTTGTTGTCATTTCTGCGCCAGGTGAACTTGCGCTTCCCTTCATTCTTTCGCTGATGTACTTGGCCCTTGGCTCTTTTGTGTTGTCCCCCTTTCTGTGGTCTTTCTTTTCTTTTGTTATCTCTCTTCTTTTTGAAGGAAGAGGTATGATGAGCTTCTGGTAGGGGGCAGTGCCAGGGGCGCATGTTATGAGTGGCGAGGAGAAGCTCTCTGTTTTGTTCAGTCATGAGTAAACATGACAGCATCTCAGAATACTTGGTGAACTTGCGTTCACGGTATTGCTGCATAAGTATCGCATATTTTTTATGGAAAGACGTATACTTCTTTTCCAGCATGCGATCTTCTGAGACTTTCTCACCACACAACTTCAGGCGTGAGGTGATGCTAAAAAGTGCTGAGTTGTATTCAGCAATGGACTTGAAGTCCAGCAGTCTCAGGTTCTCCCACTCATATCGTGCCCTTGGGAGTATAACATCTCTCTGATGTTTATACCTATCTTCAAGGGCAGTCCACAGCTCAAGTGGATCTTCGACCGTAAGGTATTCAGCCTTTAAGGCCTTGTCCACATGGCAGCGAATATAGATAATGGCTTGCGTCTTTTCTATATCGCTTACATTTTCTTTTTCTGTTACAGCGGTAATGAGGGACTTTGTCCGCAGGTGAAACTTCACATCGAGCTGCCAGCTCAGATAGTTTCTACCTAATGTATCCAGCACTTCAAAATTGAGGCTTGCAATTTTAGTCATTTATCTAGCAGAGCACAAATATGCATGAGTTAATATCTTAATCAAAGAAATATTTTCATGCGGAGGCAATATTTAATGAAAGGCTAAATGCGTGGATCGGCCAGTCCCACATAAAAAGAGTCCAAAGTCCATACAGTCCATATTACACAATTTAAAGCTTAAAAGGAAAATACAACTTTGAAAGCCCCGTGGGTCCCATATAATATCCCAGCTTCAATTGTGGCCTCCGTCTCCATAGAAAGTGGTCTTCTGTCTTTGACATTTACGTAAATTTCTCATTACAATTTCTCTCAAAAATAAAAGAAAAGTGCGGGAAATAAAACGTCGGACTTAAACAGCCGATCCAAAAACCCGCATTTAGCCATTCATGCAAAAAAAAATTGTGCTCATCAAAATTTTCATTCACAGACATCGCAGGTAGTAATATTCGCATGAGATAAATAATTTAATCACTTAATAATTATTGGACCACTGGGCAACGGCATACACCGTTAGGTTAGATGACTAACGGCAGAGCGGTCGCATGATCTTCCTAATTATTAAGATTAAATATAATGCACAACCACGCGTAAATTATCCACAAAATAACACAGTGATGCAAAGCATGTATTAATGATTTTATAGAAGAAATCATTTAATGTAAGGGTTGTGCAAATTGGGTTTATTCAAAGAATTGAAAAGGAGCCATTATTTGACATGTTCTACGTAAAAGGAAAAAGTTTTCCTTTTTAAATTCATCCCCAAAGAATCCCAAAAATCACATTATAGTCCCATGATATATCATGATGTTACATGAATTTTCAGGTCGCCAAAAATGTCATTTTTGTTATGAATCAACTATTGGGGGAGGAGCCCCCAACTATTTATTTATAGGCAATAGGAGAGAATACAAACATGGGCTACAAAGATATGGGCCTATCTCTAGGATAGCCCAGAATCTCAACCAACACGGTAAATAACCGTTCACAACACTCTCCCTTATCCATCCATAGGTGTGGACTCTGCTCGTGAATTCTTCAGGATTCTGAGCGTAGACGAGTCTCACATGGGGTGGATACTTCAGGATCCTGAGTTGGTGAGATTTGCCTCATTAAAACCTTTAGCTATGGAAAACCCAGTGGGAAAACCCATAGTTAAGGAAAAAGAGTACAAACTCTACTAACTCCCCCTGATCTGTACAAGCTCTCAAGCTTTCAGATCTCTTAGGCGTCTCATTCCAATCCTATGTACAAGTTTCCTAAAAGTGGCAGTAGGAAGGGCTTTAATGATCAAATCTGCCAAATTGTCACATGATTGCACTTGTCGGACGTCGATCTTGCCATCTCTCTGTAGCTCGTGCCTCCAGAAGAACTTTGGTAAAATATGCTTCGTTCTGTCGCCTTTAATGAAGCCACATCGTAACTGAGCTATGCAGGCAGCATTATCCTCGAACATTGTAGCAGGCTCGAGATCTACAGTCTTCAGTCCAGTCGTAGACAGGATGTGGTGGACAACAGAGCGTAGCCATAC
Source organism: Scilla litardierei (assembly GCA_030789695.1). NCBI lineage: Eukaryota > Viridiplantae > Streptophyta > Magnoliopsida > Asparagales > Asparagaceae > Scilla > Scilla litardierei. Next base: position 159,455 of record JAULAV010000064.1, on the reverse strand, counting down.
GCATTCTCTGCTTGCTTCATGGATGGCAATGATCTCAGAGTGATTGGATGAGGTCGCCGTCAAGGTTTCCTTGATGGATCTCCATGAAATGGATGTCCCTCCATGGGTAATCACGTACCCAGTCTGTGACTTTGCTTTGTGGGGATCAGACATGTAGCCTGCATCAGCATAACCTGCAAGTGTAGAGGATATTCTATTTTTGTACAAGAGTACCAAATCTGTAGACCCTTGGAGGTAGCGCAGAAGGTACTTAACCCCGATCCAGTAGCACTGTGTTGGCGCTGCACTGTATCTGGCTAGCAAATTTACTGCGAACGCTTTATCGGGACGCGTGCAGTTTGCCAAATATAGTAGTGCTCCGATGGCACTCAGATATGGAACTTCTGGACCAAGTATATCCTCCCCCTCTTCCAGCGGCCGGAAGGGGTCTTTATGTGCATCCAGAGATCGTACCACCATAGGTGTACTTAGTGGATGACATTGGTCCATATGGAATCTTTGCAACATTTTCTTCGTGTATGTGGTTTGATGTAGTAGGATTCCATCTTTTAGATGTTCAATCTGTAAGCCAAGGCAGAATTTCGTTTTGCCTAGGTCTTTCATTTCAAATTCTTTTGTTAGGCTTACAGATATCTCAGTGATCTCTTCAGTAGATCCTATGAGATTCAGATCGTCTACGTAGACAGCAATTATTACGAATCATTTTCCCTTTGTTCTTATAAAGATACAAGGGCAGACTTTATTGTTATTGAATCCTTGTTGAACAAGGAATTCACTGATTCTGTTATACCACATTCTTCCTGATTGTTTAAGATCATACAATGATCTTTGCAGCTTAACAGAGTAGACGTCCCGATGTCTATCTTTTAGTTCAGCAGGCATAGAAAAGCAGTTAGGAAGTTTCATGTATATCTCCTTGTCAAGATTTCCGTATAGATATGCAGTCACAACATCCCTTAGCTGCATATCTAGGCCTTCCTTTGCTGTTAAGCTTATCAGGAATCTGAAAGTGATTGCATCCATGACCCGGGAGTATGTTTCGTCATAGTCTATTCCCGGTCTTTGGGAAAAACCTTGTGCTACAAGTCTAGCTTTGTAGCGTGCGATCTCATTATTTTCGTTTCTTTTTCTGACGAATACACATTTGTATCCCACAGGTTTGACACCGGTAGGTTTCTGGACTATTTGCCCAAAGACTTTTCGTTTCTGAAGCAAGTCCAGCTCGGCTTCTATTGCCTAATTCCACTTTGGCCAGTCATTTCTACGTTTGCATTCAACAACGGAATGTGGTTCATAATCATCATCTCTTCCAGCGACGTGAATGGCAATGTGAAACGCGAATTCATCGTCGACGACTGTACTCTTTCTGTCCAATACCTCCCATGTATGTACATAATTCAATGATATTTCAGTTTCTCCCGGCAGTTCCTATGCAGTGGATTCCGGGAGGGGAGAGGGTATGGACACGAGCTTGTTTCTCTGTGGGGGTATCGTCCCAAGGTCTCCGGATATTTGTCTTTTTCTTGGATTTTTATCCTTGGAGCCTGGTGGTCTGCCTCTTTTCTGTTGAGGTGCAGCCACTTCTGCTGCTGGTGGATTGCATCCATCCTTTGGGATGTCAATCCTAGCTGGAGTATTCGCAGCAGGGATGTGTGATTTGACAATCTTTTGGTTGTCAGTAAACGAATACGGTAATCTATGGACTGTGTCCTGGATGTGTAAGATCTTCCGGATCTCATCATTACATTGTTTTGTTACCGGTTCATAGTGGGTCAGACTTTTTATATCCCACGTTAACATTTGCTTTGCGCTAGACTTTTCAATGTCTAGGCCCATTTTGGGGAAATACATTTCATCGAAGTCGCAGTCTTCAAGACGTGCCTTAAAAGCGTCCTCCGTTTGGGGTTCTAGGTATCTTATAATGGAGGGTGAGTCAAACCCTACATAAATACATAGGCAACGTTGAGGGCCCATCTTGGTCCTTTGGGGTGGTGCAATGGGGATATAAACTACGCAGCCGAAGATTCTCAAGTGAGAAATGTTCGGCGGCGTTCCATATGCAAGTTGCATTGGAGATAGACTCTGACCTCCTGAGGGTCTTATTTTTATTAGTGATGCAGCATTCAAGATTGCATGTCCCCATGCATCCACCGGCAACTGGGATTTCATTAGTAATGGACGTGCAATCCATTGGAGTCTTTTAATTAGCGAATCGGCTAACCCGTTCTGGGTGTGAACATGCGGCACTGGATGTTCAATTTCTATTCATGTTGCCTGGCAATATTCTTGAAATGACTGAGAGGTAAATTCCCCCGCGTTATCCAGACGTATTTTCTTAATTTGGTTGTCTGGAAAATGCGCCCGTAACTTTATTATTTGTGCCAAGAGCTTTGGAAAAGCTAAGTTGCGGGTTGAAAGTAGATACACATACGAGTATTTCGAAAATGCATCGATCAGTACCATAAAGTACTGAAAGGGCCCACTAGGGGGTGGATAGGTTCACATATGTCTCCGTGTATTCTTTCGAGGAAGCTAGGAGACTAGATATACACTTTAAGTGGTGATGGCCTTATTATTAATTTACCCTTGAAGTAGGGTACACAAGGGAATTCTCCCTTCTGAATAATCTTCTGGTTCTTCAGGTTATGCCCGTGGGATTGTGATAAGATGCGGTGCATCATCACAGATCCGGGGTGGCCAAGTCTATCGTGCCAAAGTAAGAATTCGGCAGATGTCGGTCACTTCAGGTGCTCCGTCAGGGTTGCTTCCTCTCTCCGAATTTTTGTATGGTAGAGGCCCGATGAAAGGCTCTCAAAACGTTCAAGTGTGGTTCGAACTCCATTTTCTTGAGACGTTACATACAGTAATTCATTTTCTTTTACATTTGTTGTTTCCAAGTGGAATCCGTTGAGACGGATATCTTTGAAACTTAGTAAGTTTCTCTTGGAATTCGGAGAGTAAAGTGCATCTTTAATTTTTATTTCTGTTCCATTGGGGAGCAACAAGGTTACATTCCCAGAACCTTCAATTATGTCTGATGGCCCTGAAATTGTGTTTACAGGGCTCTTATACGGAGTAATGCTATGGAAATAGCATTTGTGCTGAAGGATCGTATGTGTCGACGCGCTGTCTACTAAGCAGTCATGAGAGCATCCCATCTAAAAAGATGAGTAAACATTTGCATTCAGAAAAACTAAATTTTATTCAACCGAATTCAAATTACATATATACTCTCATAAAATAGATTGTTCTTGGAATAAAATGCTAAAAATGCTAAGATAAATAAAGCTGGCTAATCAAGCATATCATCTGACTCGAAGTCTTTGGCTGTGAACTTGACTGCATTGTTCGCAGCCACCAGGTTTGATTCAGCATTCTTTTTCTTGCGTTGTTTATAAAGCTCCTGGAGATGCACTGGGGTCCTGCAAACTCTAGACCAGTGGCCTTTCATGCCACAGCTGTGGCACTGGTCTTTCCAATCCCTCTTGGGTGGGGGTGCATCATTTTTCTTGTTGTCATTCCTGCGCCAGGTGAACTTGCGCTTCCCTTCATTCTTTCGCTGCTGTGGTGGGCCCTTGGATCTTTTCTGTTGTCCCCCTTTCTGTGGTCTTTCTTTTCTTTTATTATCCCTCTTCTTTTTGAAGGAAGAGGCATGGTGAGCTTCTGGTAGGGGGCAGTGCCGGGAGGGCGCATATTGTGAGTGGCAAGAAGAAGCTCTCTATTTTGCTCAACCATGAGAAGATATGACAGCAGCTCTGAATAATTGGTGAACTTGCGTTCACGGTATTGCTGCATGAGTATCGCATCTTTTTCATGGAAAGACGTATACATCTTTTCCAGTATGTGATCTTCTGATACTTTTTCACCGCACAACTTCAGGCGTGAGGTGATGCTAAAAAGTGCTAAGTTGTACTCTGCAATGGACTTAAAGTCCTGCAGTCTCAGGTTCTCCCACTCATATCGTGCCCTTGGGATTATAACATCTTTCTGATGTTTATACATGTCCTCAAGGGCAGTCCACAGCTCAAGTGGATCTTCCACCGTAAGGTATTCAGCCTTTAGGGTCTTATCCACATGGAGGCGAATATAGATGATGGCTTGCGCCTTCTCTATATTGTTGTGCCCTGGGAAGCTACTGCACATGTACTAGAGGGGGGTGAATAGTACTTTTAAATAATAAGGAGTGTTATTCCTAATTATCGTGCAATTAACAAACAACGATGCGGAATAACTACAATCAAGAAATAATGCAAGCGCAAACACAATGGTTTAATGGGTTCGGATCCACCCAAGTCTCCCCGACTTGTTCCCGGTGATCCTACGTCCCAACCACCCGGATCCCTTCCGGATACTTGAGTTAGAAACCCTAACTCAAGATTTCCAATATGAACACTTGCGAAAACCTCACAAGTGCAATCGACCTACAATCGATGACCGTGACTCCCACAACCCGGGATCACGCAAAACCTCTCACAACCGAGAGTATACAATTCAAATATAACTGAAATGAAATGCTTACCAACAAAATACATATGCCTTAAGATTTCTTACCAAATTAGGGCAAAGAGGATTTTGATGGAGGAAGAGTCACCAAACCCTAGCTTCAAGAAGATGACCAGCAATGGAAGCCTAGGGTGGAGATGGTGACCTAGAATCAAGCTTCTAGCTTGAATGGCTCACAATGGAGAGAATCTCTCTTGAGGATTTAGGACTCAAGAACTTGAGGAAGAGATTCTTGTGAGAAGAGAGAGCTTGGAAATAGAGTTGATAGCTCTTCTCTTTTGATCTGAAAATATCTCCAATATGTTGCTTAACCCCTTCAAGAAATGAATCAGGATTCTATTTATAGGGGCAAGGAAAAACGAGTTCAAAAAGATCCCAACGGCTCTTTTCTGAACCAGACTAGTCGGTCAAAGAAGGATCACTGACCGACTAGTTCATCAACTAGTCGGTCGGTGATACAACGTAGACCGACTAACGGTTGAACAGCCAAAAGGTGAAGTTCCAGGAAAAGACAACTAGTCGGTCTAAGAAGACTTGCCGACCGACTAGTTTCCCAACTAGTCGGTCGGTGAATGATCTTTGACCGACTAATGTCGAAATAGGATAGGTTGACTTCAAGATGACTTAGTCGGTTTAAGAACAAATGCTGACCGACTAGTTTCTTAACTAGTCGGTCGGTAAACGTTCTTTGACCGACTAACTCGAAACAGTAGCTCAGGCTGAAAAAGACTGAACACAACTAGTCGGTCTAAGAAGGATTACTGACCGACTAAATCGTCATCTAGTCGGTCGGTGACTCTTCTTTGACCGACTAACTGTAGTCATAGAAAGAGCTGAATTAGAGAAGGCAAACTAGTCGGTTCAAGTAGAATTGCCGACCGACTAGATCGTCATCTAGTCGGTTGGTGACCCTTCATGAACCAACTAACATGCACTCGAAGCCGAGGGAAAGAGCGATAGGCTTCGGAAAAGTTTCTAATGGCTTCTATGATAATCCTAGCTCTAAGATATGAGCGAAATGAAGGTTATAAGGTAAGTCCTACTCAAGGCTTAACATTCTAATCTATGAAGCTAGAAGACTATAAAATAAACCTTACGAGCCGTCTTCAAAGCTTCAATCTTCATTCCTCTTGACTTCAATATTGCTCCTTGAGCTTCAACGAAGCTCCAGGCACACGATCACGCATATTGAGAAGTCTTGAGACGTCGTTTTTGTTGTACGTGGTATTTTGGCGACGATCTCCATTACTGCGCTCACAAATTGTTAGTTCACGAATTATTTATGTTTGCTCATCATCCAAAACCAAATCCGGGGATTCCAATACTCAACATTCTCCCCCTTTTTGGTGATGACAAACCAACTTAAATAATAATCAATAATAATGTACTAAATGGAATATACTTACTCCCCCTGCATTGATGACACATTAGTTCCATACGAAATAATAAGCACATACATCAAGCAAACGAGGAAAGTAAAAATGCAAATCCAATATTTGAGATTTAGGATTTGTAATCCATTTTTATATCTTAACTCCCCCTGAATCTAACATATCAAATTAGATTCATGGTAAATTATCATTTGTAATCCATTTTTATATCTTAACTCCACCTGAATCTAACATATCAAATTAGAGTCATGGTAAATTATCATTTAGCACATGCCATTATTATGCCACCATTATTATATCTCTCCCCCTTTGGCATAATCCAAAAAGAGCGGGAGGAAGCCAATGGAAATAAATCATGTCCAAATAATTCATTAAGCATGGGAGTCTAAGAATACGACCACGTTTCATATGACACCAAAATAAAATTCGAATAAAATCAAAGCGTGTCAATGAGACCATAGTCGAAAATCGAAAAACTAAAATCATCAAAATATCAAATGTAAATTCACTTATTGAAGAAATGAATTTACTCTCCAATATCAACATTTATAGCTATTTTAGTGCATGGAAAACAATTCTATGTTTTCATACAACTAAAGCTATTGATTCAAAATAATCGTCGAGCGACGAAATCAATATCAGAGACATACATAAAATGTGCACAAAGGAATGAACCATCAGAAGAGTGGTGCACATCATAGAATATCAAATGACACAAAATCGATCAAAAATGAACATAAAGTAAAAGCACATCAAAACTAAGTGAAGTGTGCGATGAGAAGTGACAATGTGATAAAAGTAATACGAAAATTATCATTATAACTTTTAAAACATGTCATGCCAAAAATAGATATGAATTTCAAAGCATTTATGGCATTCACAATTCTATCAAGCTAGGAGAAACAAAATGATATCAATGTAAAGAAATAGATTCTAACCAAGCATGCATTCAACCCTCATGGATACCAAATGTAATATCATACTTACAACATTAAGCTCCCCCTACATTGGTGCATTACCTAAGCACCATCAACTCCGTTTGAATGAAAGTCTTCGCAAATCGAGGAGTTGGTAGGGTTGGTATCCCACGGTGGATTGAACCTAGACAACTTCATTTTGGTATCCAAAAACCCTTTTGGATCCAATGGGTTAGACAACAAATTTGAAATACGAAATTAAAATAATTGTAACCCATGAGTTAATGTAATCAAAATCAAATTTATAAACAAATGCCTTGGTACCCATAACATGATCATAAACTCATGGTACCAAGCAATGAAGAGTTAAAGGAACTAACCCTTCGGAAACCAAGTCCAAGAGGAACTTGACTTTCCAACATAATCATCATTCAAAATAACATCATTAATATAGGATTGCACATAAACATTCATATCATGATTGCTAGTGTTCTTGGGACCCCAAATAGTGTAAATTTTGGGAATCCTCTTCCTAGTGGTTGCATGCACAAAAGGTTGATTTCTATGTGGTGCATGTGGCCTAGGAGCATGAGTTCTAGCAATAGCATTATGATGAGCATGAGATCCATGATGTGGTGTAGCATACATACGTGGATAAGCATGAGGTGTGTGTGCATGAGGATGATTATGAGAGTAGGCATGCACATGTTAATGAGATGTTTGAACATAAGCATTAGGATGTGCATGAGCATGATTACGTGCACGTGGGTGTCTCATATGAGTGTTTGCACGTGCTCGTGGGTGCGGAGCATAAAAATCATCATTAATATTTGCATGCACCGGTGGAGTAGGATGTGTGTTCCTACGTGGCATAGCATGTGAGTACAAAAATGCATGACCCCTCTTTGGAGGTCTACCCAAAGTGGGTTTCTTTCCAATCAGGGGTGTGTACGAAGTGGAAGCACTATTGGGAGGAGAACTACCAATGGGGTGTTTGCTCCCACTCGTCGAGGCATCGGATGTCGGCCTAACAAAGGTGGTAGGCGATTTGGATGAGTCTCCCATCTTATACCCCAAGCCAATGTGGTGTTTGGCCGGAAGTAAGTCATTTAGGATATTATCCAAATGGCCCTTACCTTTATTGAAATCATTGATACGGCCTAACGTGCACTCATACTTCTCTTTGAGAGAATGCAAAGAAGCATCCAAAGTGGATACTTGCGATGTGAGTGCATAAACACGTGATTTGAGATTCTTATTCTCAATACTCAAAGTTGAGTTTTGAGACGTCAAATCCGCTATCACATGTTCATCCGAATCCTCAACAAGAACATGCTCAAGTTGATATTTGAGGGACTTCACCTCATTTCTCAACAAGCCATTATGAGTAAGCAAACTTGCTTTCTCATTGGCGAGTGTCTCAACAATGGTGTCATTGTTGGTGATGGTAGACTTAGGAGAGGTTTGGAGGTTGACAAGTTCATCTTTGGTCTTATTATATCTATCTACTAATTTAGTAAATTTAGACCAAATTTCTTGGTTTGCTAACCTCATTTCATCAATAGTAGGTTCTCCGCTTTCATTCTCGCTACCATCCTCGCTTTCATCCTCGCTTTCATCGAAGGAGGACTTTCGATCTTTTGCCTCATTAGCCATGAAGCAAAGTTTTGCTTTTTCCACTCTTCCATCATCCGACTCTCCACTTGAGGAATCCTCTTCGGAGTCGGTGAATGTGCCAACAAGTCCTTTCTTGTACTTTCTCGACTTGTCGTACTTTGATGCTTTCCCCTTCTCCTTGTGTTTGTAGAGAGGACAATCCGGTTTGATGTGTCCTGGCTTGTTGCATTTATAACACACGGGAGTAGAAGCATTAGTCGAACTAACTTTAGATTTATTCAAAGATATACCTTCTCGGAGGAATCGATCGAACTTCCTTGCCATACGGGCAATGGATTCCATGCCCAATTCGTCTTCCGATTCTTCATCATCGGTAGATGGTGCGGCCTTGAAGGCAATCGCCTTTTTCTTTGGCTTATCTTGCTTCAAGTATGCTTTCATCTTTTCCTTCATTCGGATCTTACTATCCTTGCGTACCTCGTAAGACAACAAGGTACCCATTAGTTGTACGACGGTATATTTATTCATGTCATTACCTTCCTCGATGGAGAAGGTACGCTTTTCCCAACATGATGGAAGACCGTCGATAATCTTCGCGACTTTCTCCTTTTGGGTATAGACCTTCCCAAGAGCTTCCAAGTCGTTTGATATATACACAAAGCGAGCGTAATATTCCTTCATGGTTTCGCCCTGCTCCATATGAAACAACTCAAATTCTTTATTAGCAACGACGAGTTTAGAATCTTTTACCGTACTCGATCCTTCGTGCAATATGAGGAGTTGGTTCCATATTTGATATGCACTCTTACATGTGCATATCTTGTTGAAGTCCTCAGGCTCCAACGCACAATTCAAGGCATTCATTGCCTTGGCATTGGCTACTTCCGCGGCGACCTCCGCGGGAGTCCACTTCGCAAAATCTTCTTCGGAAGGCTCGACATATTCCGTCATGGTGGCTCTCCATAGTGAAGCGCTCCGGAGGAAAATTTGCATCCGGCATTTCCAGTACCCGTAGTTGGTACCGTTGAAGTGTGGAGGCCTGACGGAGGATAGTCCTTCCATAACTGAAGAAGCTCCATCGCGGTTCTTGAAGACGTTGTATTCGTTGTTCGTCATAGCTCTCAACTTTGGCTATGTGTAGCTTTGAACTTGGCTCTGATACCAATTTTTGTGCCCTGGGAAGCTACTGCACATGTACTAGAGGGGGGTGAATAGTACTTTTAAATAATAAGGAGTGTTATTCCTAATTATCGTGCAATTAACAAACAACGATGCGGAATAACTACAATCAAGAAATAATGCAAGCGCAAACACAATGGTTTAATGGGTTCGGATCCACCCAAGTCTCCCCGACTTGTTCCCGGTGATCCTACGTCCCAACCACCCGGATCCCTTCCGGATACTTGAGTTAGAAACCCTAACTCAAGATTTCCAATATGAACACTTGCGAAAACCTCACAAGTGCAATCGACCTACAATCGATGACCGTGACTCCCACAACCCGGGATCACGCAAAACCTCTCACAACCGAAAGTATACAATTCAAATATAACTGAAATGAAATGCTTACCAACAAAATACATATGCCTTAAGATTTCTTACCAAATTAGGGCAAAGAGGATTTTGATGGAGGAAGAGTCACCAAACCCTAGCTTCAAGAAGATGACCAGCAATGGAAGCCTAGGGTGGAGATGGTGACCTAGAATCAAGCTTCTAGCTTGAATGGCTCACAATGGAGAGAATCTCTCTTGAGGATTTAGGACTCAAGAACTTGAGGAAGAGATTCTTGTGAGAAGAGAGAGCTTGGAAATAGAGTTGATAGCTCTTCTCTTTTGATCTGAAAATATCTCCAATATGTTGCTTAACCCCTTCAAGAAATGAATCAGGATTCTATTTATAGGGGCAAGGAAAAACGAGTTCAAAAAGATCCCAACGGCTCTTTTCTGAACCAGACTAGTCGGTCAAAGAAGGATCACTGACCGACTAGTTCATCAACTAGTCGGTCGGTGATACAACGTAGACCGACTAACGGTTGAACAGCCAAAAGGTGAAGTTCCAGGAAAAGACAACTAGTCGGTCTAAGAAGACTTGCCGACCGACTAGTTTCCCAACTAGTCGGTCGGTGAATGATCTTTGACCGACTAATGTCGAAATAGGATAGGTTGACTTCAAGATGACTTAGTCGGTTTAAGAACAAATGCTGACCGACTAGTTTCTCAACTAGTCGGTCGGTAAACGTTCTTTGACCGACTAACTCGAAACAGTAGCTCAGGCTGAAAAAGACTGAACACAACTAGTCGGTCTAAGAAGGATTACTGACCGACTAAATCGTCATCTAGTCGGTCGGTGACTCTTCTTTGACCGACTAACTGTAGTCATAGAAAGAGCTGAATTAGAGAAGGCAAACTAGTCGGTTCAAGTAGAATTGCCGACCGACTAGATCGTCATCTAGTCGGTTGGTGACCCTTCATGAACCAACTAACATGCACTCGAAGCCGAGGGAAAGAGCGATAGGCTTCGGAAAAGTTTCTAATGGCTTCTATGATAATCCTAGCTCTAAGATATGAGCGAAATGAAGGTTATAAGGTAAGTCCTACTCAAGGCTTAACATTCTAATCTATGAAGCTAGAAGACTATAAAATAAACCTTACGAGCCGTCTTCAAAGCTTCAATCTTCATTCCTCTTGACTTCAATATTGCTCCTTGAGCTTCAACGAAGCTCCAGGCACACGATCACGCATATTGAGAAGTCTTGAGACGTCGTTTTTGTTGTACGTGGTATTTTGGCGACGATCTCCATTACTGCGCTCACAAATTGTTAGTTCACGAATTATTTATGTTTGCTCATCATCCAAAACCAAATCCGGGGATTCCAATACTCAACATATATCGCTAACTTTTTCTTTGTCTGTCACAGCAGCAATAAGGGACTTTGCCCGCAGGTGAAACTTTACATCTAGCTGCCAGCTTAGATAGTTTCTACCTGATGCATCCAGCACTTCGAAGTCAACGCTTGCAATTTTAGCCATTTATCTAGCAGAGCACAAACATGCATGAATTAATATTTAATCAGAGAAAACATTTTCATGCGGAGGCAATATTAAACGAAAAGCTAAATGTGTGGATCGGCCAGTCCCACAAGAAAGAGTCCAAAGTCCACAGTCCAAATTATACAAATTTGCAGCTTTAAAAATGAAAATACAACTTTGGAAACCCCGTGGGTCCCATAAGATATCTCCAGCTTCAAGCGAGGCCTCCGTCTCCATGGAAGTTAGTCATCTTTCTTTGACATTTACATAAATTCCTCACTACAATTTCTCTCAAAAATAAAAGAAAAGTGCGGGAAATAAACTGTGGCACTAAACGGCCGATCCAAAAACCACATTTAGCAATTCATGCAGAAATATTGTGCTCATCAACATTTTCATACACAGACATCGCAGGCAGTTATATTCACATGAGGATAAAATATTTAATCACTTAATAATTATTGGACCACTGGGCAACGGCATACACCGTTAGGTTAGGAGACTAACGGCAGAGCGGTCGCATGATCTTCCTAATTATTAAGTTTTAAATATGATGCACAACCACGCATATAATATCCACATAATTTGCCAGAGATGTAAAGCATGTAAAAGAATATTACGATGCAAGTGTTGTAAAGCAAGTGGGTTTAATCAATCAAATTGATTAAGAGCCCAAAATAGACATTTTCATTGTAGGAGGAAAAGGGGTTTCCTCGTTAAATCACCCCAAATATCCCCCAAATGTCCCCGATAAGCCCTTAAAAGCATGATAATTGCCCCATTAGAAACCGTGATTTTTCACGAATTTTTAGGCCCTTGAACTCCCTTTAAATTAATTTTTGGCCCGAAAAGTGCCTTTAAAAGTTTATTTATAGGCTTTGCCCCCCCCCCCCTTTTTGAATTTGGCCTGCGAGCTTCAGGCCGCAGGAAAAAAAATTTTTTGTTTAAATTAGGCCAGCGGTCTTCGGGCCGCATGGAAATTTTTTTTTTGTTTGAATTAGGCCTGCGGGCCGGAGCACGCAGCCGGCCTGCGGGCTTCGGGCCGCAGGGAAAATTTTTTTTTTTGATGAAGTCGTCTTGCTGGCCCAAAGCCCGTAGCCGGCCTACGGGCTTTGGGCCCACAAGAAAAAAAATTTAGAAATGGCCCACTAGGGCTTGCGGTAGGCGGCGGCTAGGGTTAGCGGCCGCCGCCTCCCCCTTTCTTCCGCTGGCGGTGGAAAGGGGGGGCAAAGGCGGGCGAAGCCGCCCTTTTGGGCGGTCGCAGGTGCCCCCCCCAAGCTGCGGGCGGGGGGGAACAAGGGCGTGCGAACCGCCCTGAGGGCGGTCGCCGACAGCCCCCCCCAGCTGCGGGCGGGGGGGAACAAGGGCGTGCGAACCGCCCTGAGGGCGGTCGCCGACAGCCCCCCCCCCCCCTTCGGGCGGGGGGGACGAGGGCGGCGGCAACCGCCCTTCCGGGCGGTTACGGCGGGGGGGTAAACGGCGGGCATCCGCCCTTTCGGGAGGAGGGTACTGCCCTTACGGGCGGTGGAGCAGGCCCCCCCTTCTGGCGGGGGGGGATAGGGCGGAGGGAACCGCCCTGTCGGGCGGAGCAGCAGGCCCCCCCCCCCCCCCCCGCTTCAGGCGGGGGCAAAGGGCGGAGGGAAGGCCGCCCTTTCGAGCGGAAACCCCCCCCCCCCCCCCCGCTACAGGCGGGGGGCAGAGGGGCGGGGCCGCCCAGTTGGGCGGAGACAGCGGCGGCCCCCCTCGCTTCAGGTGGGGGGGCAAGCCGCCGGCGGGCTCAAAGTTAGGGTTTAACCCTAAAAATTGAATTTTGGGATGAAAAATACGTCGTTTTCAAGGCGACAATGGATCCCCATATCGATCTTGCGAGATCTATGGAGCAATCATACGTATGATTTAAAAACATCGTTTTTAGTGTTTTTACCGCTATATCCGTCCTCCGGATATAGCGCCGGTTGCACGAAGCCCTACGCGGATGACGAAGCTCGATTGATGAAGCCTTGCACCGCGCTCATGGATCTCCCGTCTCCTCTTGTCTTCGCCTTCGCAACAAACGAAAAGAATTTTTTGTGGAAAGGAAAATTTTAGAGGCTTGTGCTTATAACGTGTTATGAATCAACTATTGGGAGAGGAGCCCCCAACTCTTTATTTATAGGCAATAGGGTAGAATACAAACATGAGCTACAAAGATATGGGCCTATCTCTAGGATAGCCCAGAATATCAACCAACACGGTAAATAACCGTTCACAACAATTTTAATCAATTTTTAGCCCAAAAAGCATGTTCATAGCTTATATCTTAGTTCCCCCAAAAAAAATTTTGAAAACTGGAAGTCAACTGTGGGCCTGAAGCCACGCTGCGGGCTTCAGGCCCGCAGTCCAATTTTTTTTCTGCGGGCCTGAGGCCCGCAGTCTGCCTGTGGGCTACAGGCCCGTAAGTCTGTTTTCCATTTTTTTTGAATTGAATTGGGCTTCAGGCCCAATAGAGTTAGGGGCGGCGGCTAGGGTTAGCTGTCGCCGCCCCCTGACTGCCGCCGGTCGGTGGTCGGGGTAGGGGGTAAGGGCGACGCCCCCCCCCCCCCCCCCCCCAAGGGGGCACGGCCTGCAGAGCGACGGCTGCCCCCGACGGGGGGTGCAGCCTCGGCGGCGACCCCCCCCCCCCCCCCCCCCCCCCCCCCCCCCCCCGCGAGGGGGTGCGGCCTCAACGGCGACGGCCGCCCCCCTGCGGGGGGTGCGGCCTTGGCGGCGACGGCCGCTGCCCTGCAGCGGGGTGCGGCCTTGGCAGCGACAGCCACCCCCTGCAGAGGGTGCGACCTCGGCGTCTGCTGCCCCACCTTCGGGGGGTGCGGACTATGACGCCCCACCCCCTTCAGTGGGGGTGCGGCACAAGTGGTGGCGTGGATGGCCAGCGGCAAGGCCGTCGGCGGGCATGGGGGTAGGGTTCACACAAAAAAAACCCTAAAATATGATTTTTGTACGAATAAAGTCATAGGTTTGGGCGATTAGCAATTCTCATATCGATCTAGCGATATCTATAGGTAGATCAATCATACGTATGATAAAAACATCGTTTTGAGCGGGTTTTTCCTCTATATCCGTCCTCCGGATATAGCTACGGTTGAATGAAGCCTATGCGGATGACGACGCTCGATTGAGGAAGCCTTGCACCACGCGCGTGGATCTCCCGTCTCCCTTCGCCTTCGCAACGACCGAAAATTTTTGTGGAAAAATTAGATGCTCATGCTGATAACGTGTTATGAATCAACTACTATGGGAAGAACCCCCAGCCTTTTATTTATAGGCAGAATAGGAGAGTTAAAAGATAAGATACATGAGATATGGGCGTATCTCTAATATACTCAGAATCCTAACCAACTCTGGTTCATATCCCTTCACAACAAAATCAAATTATTTAACCAGGAATATATTTTAGAATCGCCAATCTGTTTGCGCGTGCGTTCACGCACGTGCCCATAAATCTAGTTAAACTATTTGTAGAATCATCAATCTAGTTAAAATATTTTAAATGTAATTATAATTGAACTAGTGAGCCAAGCCCAAAAACAAAAAAAACAAAAACAAAACAAAACCGAACAGGACCATATAGCTGCATGTTATGTCTAGTAAAGTTAATAAATATATTCCATAATCACAGAGGTGGGGATGGGCAAAGCACCAGCTGCACAGTTTGAGGTATGTCGTGATGTGAATGTTGCTGTGCATCCCAGTCACTGGCTCCCTGCAATCAATGTCAATATCAGTTTCATTTGAAGTAAGAAGACCAAATGATTGATACATCGGGTTGTTTAGTTTATCTATTTGTTTACAGGTGCAGTTTGGAATCATGCACAGAGGTTCCCCTCGTCTTGTACATTTTACGGCAACACACCTGCAGGCTGAGAATCACTGTCTCAAGACTCTTGGATCTTGGTGCAATCGGATTCTTTTGGTGTTGCTTCCCTTTCTTTTAGCAATTCAACCCAACTTTAGCTATCTGAACCTGACACAGTCCAAAATACAATTCTCTCATGATTATGCCAGAAAATTGTCGTTGAATTAATGTGTAATATTGCTGACACTCACAGCTATCCCTCTCTGTGAACCTGTGTAGAACTGTTCGGTAAAAACATAAATGGTGATTAAGAGCTTTACCATTTTATTTTCAAGCAGCCTATAATTGATGAGAGCATTCTTTGTGTTTCATCGAAAAGAAGTTACCGAAACAGATACCATGATCATTACGAGCGTTGACATTTATATATCTATCAAGAATATAGCTTGAGCTTGGCTCCACCCTATTTCTTTTAGAAAAATCTGACATAAAAATATTGAAACTATTTTGAGTAATTGATCTTCTGGCTATATATGGTTTCGCTCAGATATAATAGTACTAGTCATAAACTAAGCGCTTCATTTAAGATTTTTCCCCCGCGAAATCTATGTTCCCCAAAAAATTATTTACACATCCAAAATTTAAAAAACAACACATTAGCGTAAAAATATTTAGCGGCACGGACGCCTTCGCCGCAGAACAACAAATTCGGTGCGGGCGCCTTCGACATGGAACAACAAATTCGGCACGGACGCCTTCGGCGCACAACAAATTCGGCGTAGGCGCCTTAGGTGCAGAACAACAAATTCGGCGCAGTCGCCTTCAACACGGAACAACAAATTTGACGTGGGCGCATTCGGCACGGAACAACAAATTCGGCGCAGTCGCCTTCGACACAGAACAACAAATTCGGAACGGGCACCAGTCATCATTTTCTATGCTGCACACGCATGCACATCCCACTTAATTGACCCCCATGTCAGAAAGATGGAAGTAATGTCAAGTTGGTGCACGGTTGAGGGTGAGGAATTTAATTATCCTGAATTCTTAAAATATATTGTGGGTGAGGAAATGAATGAACCACATGATATTTATTTAGTCTGTTGCGAACGAGAAAACATGTTTGGAGAAGGTTGAGGCTAGGAAACCCCTAACCTCCTTTATATAGTATTCATAATGGGTACTCATGGGGGTGATACCCAATAGGCCCAATGGGTCCTATTCATAACACTTCCCCTTATCCAACCAAAGTGTTATACTCGACTTATGAATACTGAATGATTCATTAGTACTAATTAGTATCTTAAAGGGTGGATACTTCTAAATCCAAGTTAAGGGTAACTGCCTCGTTAAAAACCCTTAGCTATGAAAAACCCTGTGGGAAAAAACCGATAGCGAAGGGAAAAGAGTACATCACTCCATAACTTCCCCTGATTTGGGGATGTGTCGAGGGGTGGATACTTCTGGATCCAGAGTCAATGTGGTTGCCTCATTAAAACCTTGACTATGGAAAACCCTGTGGGAAAAACCACTAGCCAAGGAAAAAGAGTACAACTCTACAGTTGACTCCTCCTTATCTGATCAAGCTTCAGGCTTGCAGATATCCTATATATCTATACATTTATCTCCTATGTGTCTATACATCCATCTCATCTACAACATTCCGAAAGAAAAAATAAAGTACAAGCATCACTCATCTATGCAAGTTTCACTCATATAGGGCAGTCGCTGAAACTGAAGGAGCGCTGCGAACATGGTAGACAGCTCCACGTCTCAATCGTCATTGTCTGCAAAGGTACTTCAGGACCTAGCTTTGTATGTTCTTTGAACTGCTCCTTGGGTGATGAGTTTCTCGGGATGGTAGAAGGATGTAGACTTGGGAGGATTCTGTGTAAATCTTCAGGAGGTGGACGTCACTTTTATACTATTCATCGCGATGATCTGTAACCTGCATATGCAAATACATTTAACATGGAGGATTTTTTCTCGACCCTTGGAGATAGCACAGAAGCTACATATCTCTGGTCCAGTGGTGCGCTGCAGGCGCTGCACTGTACCTGGCTAATAGCTATACTGCTAACGCTCAAAAGAGACGCATATAGTTGGCCAGGTAAAAGAGTGTTACAAAGACACTTAAGGTACTTCTGGACCATATATATTCTTCCCCTCTTCCAGCTAACGAAAAGGGGTCTTTTAATGTATATCCATACAACCAAATAGGTGTATTTAGTGGAGAATGATTTTAATGTTTCTTCATCAATGGTCATTGTATGAAGTTTTCATCTTCGGGATGATTAATTAATGTCATCTTCGGGATGATATTTCATTTCCAGGATAATAGTTCATCTTAAGGATGATTGTTCATCTTCAGGATGATTAATGTCATCTTCAGGATGATTGTTCATCTTCAGGATGATTGTTCATCTTCAGGATGATTAATGTCATCTTCAGGATGATTGTTCATCTTCAGGATGATTATATTCTGTAAGCCAAGAATTTATGCCTTAGCTAGGACTTTCATATCATATCATATCTGATAGATAGGCTTTAACAGATATTTCGGTATTTTCTCTTCAGGAGATCTGATAATATTTTAAGTTATTAAAATAATCTCAATTCTTTTAATTTGCTCTCTTAAGAACAATACTGTTTTTAAGAGGTGCAAACAACAACCTTTTTGTATAAGTCCTTTAAGGATCTCCGTCTAGGTTGTCTTTCCTTTAATATATGTCTCAAAAAGAAAGGAAAGTAAAGAAAAAATTTATACATGCAGTTGAAGAAATTTTATTGGTAATGTTGTCACATCCAAAAGCAACATCAACCAAAAATTCCCTCTTTTTGCCATTCGTTGGGTTACGCATTGACATAAACCAGTCGATGCATCAGATTCATCTTGTAAGTGAGTTCAGCTCATCTTACTTGATTACTTCCTGGTTTGAGCGATGTATACCTCTAAAGCTATAGCAAATTAACATGCTTATAGCTAACGATTTTATTTTAATTCTCCTTCAATACTCAGTTATCCTACAGGATTTGATATCATTTTTGATATCAGGACTTTAGGTCCATACACCTCATATTTCATAAGTGAGTCCAGCTCACCTTATTATTACCTCATTCCACATTATTATAATTTGGCCAAATTTCTATCTTTGCTTCAGGCAAAGCAGAGTTGTGGAATCGATATTAACTGGCAAAGTGAAATATGAGTGAATTTGTTGACAAAATGTGTTCTTTCTTGCCCAAAAACTCACCCCGTACGTACTAGAATCATTTGATTTCTCCCAGAGGTGTCTCCTTCACGACGCGTTAAAGAAGTGAAGGTTCTGGGATGGGTAAAGAATATGGACAGATCCAGAATTGGTCCTTAGCAACCAAGTTGCAATAAGGTTCTGGATTTGAGCTCACTTTCCTGTGGTGGTATTGCTTTTTCGGTCTCCAGGAGTAGATTTCTCTCTTTGGAGCCTAGTGGTATGTCCTCTCATCTCTTAAGGACATCCACTTCTGCTACTGGTGGATTGCATCCATTATATTTGGTATGTCAATCCTAGCTGGATTTTTAGTAGCAGGGATGTGAAAGTTTTGACAATATTTAAATTGTCAGTCTAATTATAATCAGATCATATGTATTTACTTTTTAAATGGTCAATTTGAGCTTCAGGCTCATAGATGATTTGAACCAAATAGGGAATTGAAGAATCTTCAGGATCCTTATTACCATCAACACACAATCTATAAGATGTGCACTAATGCCTTACTCATACGAGTTTTTGGAATCTATTCATCAAAGTTGGTTAGTCCTGATGAATGTGTTCTCTTTATGGCATCATGACGGTTTATGTAGTGTTGTTTCAGGAACACATACACAGCGTTGCGGACGTACCATCTTTAAGATGTGCTCTAAACCCATTCTTAGAAAATGTTTATATGGAGTTGATCAGACTCATATATAAAAAGGTTCTAATGGCGTGTTTAGCTGAGTGTACGCAATCACCGTTGCTACTTATTTATGATTTCCCATTTTTATCCAAAGTTACCACTATTTTAAAAAAAATTGTGGTTGGATAATGACCATTTTTAGAGGATATATTGATGAGTACATCAAAGGTACATCATCAGACCTATTAAGGGAGTGGACGAAGCCTATTTATATCCCTTAAATACTCTCAAGAGACCTAAAGGTCTTCAATATCTTTAATGATGATAGTATATCATCTTAAATTCCTTTGAGGAAGTGGGGAGAGTCAATGTCCATGTGAATGGAGATGATCTCATTATCATTTTTCCTTTTGAATAGGACAATGAAAGTTTCACCCTTTTTAAAGAATCTTCGAGTTCGTCTGGTTGATGATGTCTTGCATCATTAATCCAGGGTGATATCGATCCAAAATTGGTCGATTATGGACACTTCTGGTGTTTCAAAATAATTCCTCTTTTTGAATTTATGTGGGACTTTATAAAAGTCCATTAAAATGCTCAAGTTAATTTTGTCCGGTAATAGTTGAACTGTGTTCAAACTGTGAAGGATTACATCTTCACATTGACTATTGTGCGGATCATTAAAGCTTCAGGCTTCATTTATTTCTTGAGTCTTTTAGGGATTTCGTTTTGACGAATATCCTTTGAAACTGTATAAGTTTTAGAGAGTATATGGCATCCTCATTTTATTTTTAGGGGTATTCAAGATAGCAAATCATTCGCAGTAAAATAAAATGTATTAAAAACTATAAGAGAATAATACTGATGATTTTGTTAAGTCATCAAGTGACATAGTGTGATGTGTGCTCTTGAAAACATACAACTATAATCATGCTCATTAAGACTTATGTTATGGCAACAGATTATATTTGATTTCAAAGTTTATTTGTCCTCAGGGAGTAGCTAAATATACATAAGGTCAGTTAGACTTTCGTCGTTTTGACTAGATATGTATGTATTTTTATATGGCATAAGTTAATGCACATTCATGTTTGCAAAAACATTATGGCTCTTATCAGAACTTCTGGTCTGATATTGGCTTGCCACTGCTTACTCCATGTCGAGGTATATCATATCTTCCCTTTCCCATTTAATTCAAGACTTCCCCTGTTTTAAGTTTTCCTTATTTTTATTTCAGGTCATGTTTGATCCTGAGCTTCCCCTGATTTCAATATTCCTTATTTATAAAGGACAATGAAAATTAGTCTTGCTAAGGAGACATAAGCAGGGGTTTGGGCAAATTATTTTATACTTCCACTTTTCTAATTAATTAGAGACTTTTTTTATAAAAGTCTGTTTGAATGCTCCAGTATAGCTTCAGGCTATTTACTTGAGTCGTTCAAATTTTATGTTGATAGTTTATCGTGCTCAGAGGGGAAAACAAATACGTGGCTACGAAATTTATAATTTCTCACTTATCTATTAAGTCACGACTTCGGGCGTATACTTAAAAGTAAGGGGTAGATTCAAAAATCATACATTGTAAAGTGAGACGACTCTAAAAGAGTTTAGCGGTGTTATGACAACTGCTGGTGTTAATATTTACCGCAAAATGCGCATCTCTAAAGAGATCGCATAAATGGTTTTCGCATAAGCCATCGTTTTTGTTGATATTTATTTTATTCGGGGGAAAGGGTGTTGACTTTTGATTTGATTTTGAACTTCAGGTTCATTTAGTCAAAGTGGATATGATGTTAAACTTTTGGAATCATGATTGTCTTATTGTCATAAATATCGTCATATCATGAGCTCATCATACATATAATGTAAATCTTGTAAACTAAAAATTATGCTCAATTAAACTGAATTGAAACAAGTATGATGTATACACATGCTATTTATATGCTGCAATCATTTAAATAATCTCATCGCAGATATATAGTCTAGCTATATGCATTAAACTATATCAAAGTGATTTTAGCATGCTTTTTAACAGTTTCATTGTAACATTAACATAGCATGAAAATAGTTAACATCTACGTACGCATTTAATGTATAAGCAATGAAAAAAATAACTTAGGACTATGGGGATCAGCCAGCCGACACCGAAAATAAAAAGACAGTCCGAAATTACATCAAAAGTTGCATGAAAGAATAAGTACAACTCGGGAACTTCAGAGAGAAGCTCCTTTCATCTTTGTGCATACGCCTTCAGCTCCTTTTTGGTGTCAGTCGGTCTTCTTTTTACATTTATATCCTCACTTATAAATTTCTCTCAAAAAAGAAAAAAATTGCAGGAAATTAAAAGTGTCGGAAACCTGGCTGATCCCTAAAAACGTAGCCTAATTCTCACATCCACGCAGATAATATATGGAAAATATACAACCACGCAGATAATCATATCACAGGCATGTAAAGATTAATTAAATAATCTAAATAGTGTGTGACGTACTAAAAAATTATTTTTGAAAAACTTTTTACCTTTGATCGATATTTTTAATGTTTTATTTACCGCTTTAACCCTTTTTATAAATTTTCTTTAATTATTTTGGGCTTTTGGGGCCAAAAATAAAAAAGGAAAAATTATTTGTGTAAATGGGCTAATTTTCAGGCTTTTGGGTCATAAAAACAACCCATTAGGGTTAATTGGGCCTCCCCCGAAAAATTGGCCCGTTTAGGGCTAGGGTTTCCAAAAAACCCTAGGGGGGCCCGCCGGGCCCGCCGCCGTGACGGCTGGCCGCGGCTGCGGGCCGCGGCAGCGAGGGCCACGGCTTCAGGCCGCGGCCGCCGCAGCCTGTAGCCGGCCGCGGCTGCGGTAGCTGGCCGCGGCTACAGGCCGCGGCCTGAGGCCGCTGCAGCTTGGTGACGCGGCCTGTAGCCGCGGCCTGAGGCCGCTGCAGCTTGGTGACGCGGCCTGTAGCCGCGGCAGTTGGCCGCTGCCGCTGCCCGCGGCCGATGGCCGCGGCGTTTTACCGCCGGCGGCGCTCGTAGAGCGCCGCCGTTTCGCCCTTCAGGCGTGTGGGGTATGGATCAAGGTTGGGGGGTAAAAACAGATTTTCAAGCATTTAGTGTTAAAACTAAAGATCTAGATGTGTACAAACCGAATAACACAGATCTAGATATAAAACATGCGGAATCTTAAATCATTGACCTACTCGGATTTAGCGGAAGCGTACCTGAGTCCATCGCTAATAATCTGAAAGATCCTGACGATACCGTAGCGGACGATCTTCCAGAATAGCACGAATCAACCGTTTGGAGAATCCCTTTAGACTTCTCCCGGTTTCTCTCCTAGCGACGGGACGTAGAAAAGACGGCTCAACTTTGTTCGTGTATTCCGGGGATCATGACCGCTAATATTTATAGGCTAGCCTCCATAGCCCTAGGGTTTCCAACTCGGCCCATCAACGAGTTGAAGCCCAATAGTCACCACACATAAAGGCCCACAACCTATATGACTCATTTAAGCCCACTTAACTTAATAAATGAGATCACTTATATATTGGGCTTTAATATGACAGTTAGCACCATATAATTATTTATCGCATATAAGCCCAATGTTGGATTAAGATCCAACTTAGTTGGATAAGTTCCAACAATCTCCCACTTGGGCTATATGCTAAACTTTATAATTATATTTCGTTGTGCATACAACCGAATAAGATCTTAACTTACTGTCATTTATTTAATGAGTCAAAAAACCAATCCGGTCCATCAATTATATTAGCAAGGGATCAAGGAGATCTTCGCCGCAGCAATTGCAGCTCGACCCATCAGTGGTCACCGTGCTAATACAAAAGAATGACATGGATTATGAAGTGGATGTGTAGCATGGAAATTACATGTAATGTGATCTAACATGTCTATTTCCAACTGATCCTCCTTAACTTTAGTGAGATCATAAACAAAACAAAATCGGAGTGAAGCCGAACTGAAACCAAAAACTTTATTTCTGATCAGAAAACAACCTCAAGCTTAAGCTGGAGACTTAATTTTGTCTATCATATGAGCACCCAAAAGAACAAACTCCCACAAAACTGAATGTTCTTAATGAAATGACATCCATATGAGTAGCTAGCTCATAAAACCTTTTGGAAGACATTTCCTTACTATAACGGATCCGTAATTACATGGTTTGTTCCGATGTGCTCATTAGACAATTATACACTCCTATTAATCAACAATCTAGGAACTTGATCTCTGAATATCTAAACTTTGTCGAGTTCCTGTTGTTGCTGGAATATAAAACTGCAGACTTCATTGTCACTAAATAAACTGTGTGGTGTTTCAACACCATCCCTAATTTGCAGCATAGTGACAAAATATGCAGATATATTTCATGATTTGGATGTCACATAATGCGATATGAAATCTAAAGCCATGTCAGAAGAGACTATATAAAAGGACCATTTAGATCTCTTCTAGTAGATGGCACCTAACATAGATTTTCATACATTCTTTGCATCCAATAAATGATCAGAGTCAGTATACCAAAATGATCTCAAACTCTTTTGACTACTGATCCTTGAACATGTAACCCTTTTGTTCTCCATAAATACCGTATGACACATTTGGCTGCTGTCAAATGGTCAACTCCTGAACTTAACAATCTGCCCAAAACACCTGTAATATATGCAATAACCAAATGCATATAAAACTGAGCATACTTTAGACTCCCTATTGGTGAGATATAGGAAATCTTCTGAAGATTATTCTCAGGGCAATTATTGAGACTAAACTTGTCTCCCACAGAACTTAGCATTCATTACCACATAGATATTATATAAATTACATGCTCCCACAGAACTTAGATAACATCATTAAATATCATCTCAAAACCGAACGAGGTGATCACTTAATGAAATTTAATGTATCAGTAACGATATTGAAATGCTCTACTAATGCCATTATAAACCTTATAGAGTCTTTCATGAAAACTGAATAGAAAGTCTCTTTACAATTAATGCATTATTTTCCGTATAAAGTCTTTGAGTGATACACTTTAAATCTTTTCTTAATACCCTTTTGAATTCCTTTTGATCATAAAAAAAAAACTATTTACAATCAATAGGTTTCAAACCTTATGGCGATGAGAAAAGATTTTAAGTATCATTCAATGACTTTCTTAATTAATGCATTAATCCATTTAGAGATGTAAAACCTTTTATGACTTGATGTAAGTCAAACTTCCATCATCCTAATGTCAACAGTAAACTTGTCATCTCTTTAATGGATTTTTCCTGAATGGCAATTAGTTACTTGAGGTGCTAGAGTTTGTCCTTATGAACAATTTCCCGAATGGGAGGAATTGCAACATTATCTTGAATTTATTGTGTCTTGAACAATGTCAGGAATACCATCCTGAGCAATGCCAACCACACCTGTAGGGATATAATCCTCTTCAAGAATAACGTTACTAACTAAATTTCCCCCTTCAAACTCAGCATCCTCAAATAGGTGTGCATTTCCTAATTCGTAAACTAACTTAACAGTGAGATTATGTAAAATTATACAAAATAATATCAACTTTAAACTATTCAACAAAATTAGAAAATCATTAGCATTATGTCCTATTACTTTATTAGGCTTATAAAGCCTTACCTTAGTTGGACATCTCCAAACATGCAATTGATTCATTTGTTGAAACTTTAATAAGGATATAAGCTGCAATCAAAATATAACTGAATTCTAAACTGTTAATTCTTTCATTACAACACATGTACTTAAATGCAGGAATTCTATTGATGAAGCAACATTTCCAAATAAATGAAGATTATAATGATCTTTTAAAGAACTAGAATAAACTAATTTTGAATTAAGAGACAACCAAATTTTCCATTCAAAATTGAACACTTATTACCGAATTTGTTCAAAATAAAAATGGAAATCCAAATTCCGTTAAAACGGTACATAATAGTCTCATAAAATTCAAATACAATCTAGCATTTAAAAGAAATAATCTAAATTTAATGTGCCTCTACTTGAACCATCTTGCCATTGCCCATATCGATGTATCTTTCACCATCATTTGGCGTTTGGTATCTTAGGCAATCCTGCATAGACACAATGATGTGAATGGTTATACCAAATCTTTCCATCATGTGCCTATAAGTACCAAAGGTTGCATGAAATTAACTTAGAATTAAACCAAAATTTGCAGCATACCTTTCTAATCTTTTAGTGGTAGAGATCATATGAGCACTTTCTGTCTTCCTTGCTCAAGCCTGTTCTCTTCCTGAACACAGTGCGAGATGAGCTCATCCAGAGACCAAGTCTCATCCTTCAGATTGTAGCTCATCTTAAACTGGTTGAACTGTGATGGAAGAGATATCAAATCAAAATGCACTAGCTGAGCCTCAGAGAGGTCTAGCTCAAGTGCCTTCAACCTTGAAGCAATATTAGACACCTTCAATATGTGCTCCCTAATGTTTCTCGTACCCTTATACCTTATTGAATTTAGAATTGTCAAGAGTGTACCAATTTCACCCCTTTCACTCTTGACAAATCTGGTTTCAATGTCAGAATGGAATTCTTTAGTTGTGGTAATTTTATCTGAAATAGTGCCCCTGAGATATTCTGGAATGGCAGAAGAAATTTTCAGGAATAATAGCCGAACAGAGAACAAGAAAACAATTTATAACATGTTCATATGGGTATTAAATACAACAACAAATTCAAATTAATGCTATTTTCCCATCTCAAGACATCCCCCACTAGTCCAATATTTATCTTTGGATAATCTATTGACTAGTCACTGATATCTTGTTGTAGCAATCAGACAATGACAATAATAACATGCCAAAAATAAAACTTCCTTTGGGCCGAATTAAATTTGCATGCATTGAACTCACTAATCATCACCTTGTCTATTGCCACAGGTGCGCATGAAATGGTAGAGAACGGTAATCTTCCTTTGGGCCGATTTAGCATTCTTACGCAAATCACGGGCACATTTGATTCTTTTTATATTCATGAAATGAAATAATGCAAATCAACAGAGCCCACTTTGGCGAGGTGATGATTGCACGAAATCATTTCAAAAAAATATATAACTTTGCAAAATTTGAATTTAAGTCGCAATTTAATACATGAATATACTTTAAGTGGAGATATTCAAGTCCACTTTTCTTCAAAATCAAAATTAAGGCAATCAAAATTTTCATACAAAAGTATGTATTCGACTTGTTATATTTCGAGATTAGAACTGATCTTCACAAGAAAACCCACTTTGGTGAGTTGATGATCCAATCATTCTATATTCGAAATATATAATAATTGTGCCAAAAAAATTGAAATTGAAACTAAACCGAATTTAACAAAAAAATGATTACAACAAGTGGAAATATATATAAGAACCTTTTATTCCACCCTTATAATCATTTATATTGAGTTAAATAAAATTTATAACTTCAACACAAATTTTCTTCTTCAAAATGGGGTATATATGTATACTAATGTGTATATGAACATACATATAAAGTTATATATATAAATACACACCCTACCCCATTTCATATATAACTTTAAAATGTGTCAAATTTCCTTAAGGCCATTTGCTTGATGGTTAGTGCACGAAAATCCTTTAAGGCCTTTTAAACTTATTCTTAAGGAGAAATATATGTTAAAACCTTTTATTTGCTCCCGAAGAATACACTTGAATTTTGTGTTTTAATTTAAATCTAAATTTAGGCAATCTGAATTTTCATACCGATGTATGAAGTCAACTTGTTATATACCGAAGTATATATATATGGTTTTAAGCCTTAAACTTAGAATTTAAATTTATTTTGCACATTTAACACAAAATTTTATCTTTGAGGAGAAATATACATTTAAGCTTCTTATTTCCTCCTTCAACCCAAATTAAATTCAATATTGGTCAACCAATCATACAAAAGTATGTATTTAACCGTTTATGTTACGAAATAATAATAATTTAACAGTAAAGCCCACTTTGGTGGGATCCCGTAATAATTAAAATTATTTTGAAACATATAATTTAATTTGCCCAAAAATTGAATTTAAATTAAACTGAACTTAAATGTAAATATATTTGAAAGCCTTTTATTTACTCCTTCGTTCCGTTTAAAATTCATCCGGGCAACCGACCATACTAAGTATGTACTTTTAATCCGATTACATTCCGAAATAATAACAATTTTAATAGTGGAATCCACTTTGGTGGAATTTCACAAAAAATTAGAATTATTTCAAAATGTATATTTAACCGAAATTTTGCCTAAAGAATTAAAAATCGGAATGAACTTAATTTAACACACAAAATTTGGCCTAAAGGAAATATATATACAAAACCATTTATTTCCCATTTCACGAATTTAAATTCAAAACTTTAGGCGATAAATTTTCATGCCAAGCATGTATGTTGCATTTTATATATATCGAAATAAAATTAATTGCCACGATGGAGCCCACTTTGGTGGGTTGTCCTTTTAAATAAAATTATTTCGAGATATATGTATAATTAATTACGCCTAAAATTGAATTAAAATGTGAATTTTTAACACAAAAAGTACACTTAATGGAAATATACAAATTGCCCTTTTATTTCCTCCCTAACTTTGTGTTAAAAAACATCCCAAGATAGGCCCAAATTTGTGTCCAAATGACCCAAAAATTGGGTCCAAAATTAGCCATGAGGGTGCCCAAAACTTGTTTGCAATAAGTCTTTAAAAAGGCCCAAAACTGATTTGCAATAATTCTTACAAGAGGCCCAAAAGTACCAAATTACCCAAACAGGCCCACTTGGGCAGCCCAGCCTAAGCCTCCCCCAAAAAAAAAAAATTTTTTTTTTTTTTTTTAGGGTTAGGGTTTCCTAATTGGGGGCGGCGGCGGCGGCCGCCGCCCCCATCTCTGCTGTCGGGCGTCGGGCGCCGGCCAGCGGCCGGCGCCGGATTCTTTACCGGGGGCGGCTGCCGCCGCCCCCTATGATGTCGATGGGGGCAGCAGGAGCCGCCCCCTTTTGACGCCGACGGGGGGGGGCAACCGCCGCCCCCCTCTGAACCCCGACGGGGGCGGCGACCCGCCCCCTCGGAAACGCGACGGGGGCGGCGACCCGCCCCCTTTATGAAGCCCGACGGGGGCGGCTCGCCGCCCCCTCTGAGACCCGACGGGGGCGGCGAGCCGCCCCCCCCCCCCCCCCCCCCCTTTTTTTGAAGCCTGACGGGGGCGGCGGGGGGCCGCCCCCTCTGATCCGACGGGGGCGGCGGGGGGCCGCCCCTTTGTCCTGAAGTCCGGCGGGGGGCGGCGAACCGCCCCCCCCTGTGCTGTGATCCGACGGGATGGGGGGCGGCGATCCGCCCCCTCTGACATTCCGAACGGGGGCGGCGATCCGCCCCCTCTGAACCCTAACGGGGGCGGCGGGAGCCGCCCCCTTCTGTCCACAGATCTCGCCGGAGGGGGCGGCTGGAAGCTGCCCCCCCCCTCCGTTCAACCTACAGGGGCGGCTTTGCCGCCCCTTTCTGACCTGCGTCGACGCCGGCATCGCCGGCGCCGATCTTCCGACGGGGGCGGCAGGGCCGCCCCTCTTTTGCTGTGTCGAGCGGCGGCCGGCGGGCCGCCCCCGATCTAGGGTTTATCAAAAAAACATTTTTTTTGTTGGAAAAATTAATCAAAAAACCAAATTTTTATAGATTTGAAACTTGAAACTGATAAAAATCTAATTTTTATCAGATCCGAAACTTTAAAACAGATTAAAAATCTGATTTTTATCAGATCTACTATGAGCAGACAAAAAATTTAAGATCCACAACATGAGGGCTCTGATACCACTTGTTAAAACTAAAGATCTAGATGTGTACAAACCGAATAACACAGATCTAGATATAAAACATGCGGAATCTTAAATCATTGACCTACTCGGATTTAGCGGAAGCGTACCTGAGTCCATCGCTAATAATCTGAAAGATCCTGACGATACCGTAGCGGACGATCTTCCAGAATAGCACGAATCAACCGTTTGGAGAATCCCTTTAGACTTCTCCCGGTTTCTCTCCTAGCGACGGGACGTAGAAAAGACGGCTCAACTTTGTTCGTGTATTCCGGGGATCATGACCGCTAATATTTATAGGCTAGCCTCCATAGCCCTAGGGTTTCCAACTCGGCCCATCAACGAGTTGAAGCCCAATAGTCACCACACATAAAGGCCCACAACCTATATGACTCATTTAAGCCCACTTAACTTAATAAATGAGATCACTTATATATTGGGCTTTAATATGACAGTTAGCACCATATAATTATTTATCGCATATAAGCCCAATGTTGGATTAAGATCCAACTTAGTTGGATAAGTTCCAACATTTAGATCTCTAAAAACTTATTTTTATTGTTTTTAGACATGTGGATCTAAATAAAAATGTGATTTTTACCGTGTTTTTAAACTTTTTGATCTTAAAACATGCAGATCTACGTGAGAACAAAAGTTTAGATCTAAAAGTTTTGATATTTACCTCTAGATTCGACGAGGGAATCTAGACGACAGTTGGTGAAGGATGCCCTTTTCGCTCCCCGTTGAGAAGATTACGATCTTCTTAGACTGAGCGGTTGATGGATCTCCTTCCTCGCGTGTCGCCGCCTTTTCCAACGAGCGTGATCGTGCTGATAACGTGTTGTGAACGAGAAAACAGGTTTGGAGAAGGTTGAGGCTAGGAAACCCCTAGCCTCCTTTATGTAGTATTCATAATGGGTACTCATGTGGGTGGATACCCAATAGGCCCAATGGGTCCTATTCATAACATAGTCAAATATATCTGCTGCATATATGAGGGTGAGGAAATGAATGGACAACAGGATATTTATTTAGTCAAATATATCTGCAGCATATTTGAGGGTGAGGAAATGAATGGACCTCAAAGATTCAAAAGCCCCTCCATCTGCGAATCAAATAGGATTCAAATTCTCACACACTCAGCTATATTAAATGCATGAAATTAAACGCCTCCGTTGCTGCAAGTTCACACACCCTGAGCTATATTAAATTCCCCCACACACACACAGAGCAGATTTTTTAATAAAATGTTAGCTTTTCTCCTAGTCACCCAAGTACAAATTGTTCCCCCAAAAATTCAAATGTTTTCCCCCAAATTTCTCAAACCCTCATCCCAACCGTTGATTCATCAAGACTAAATCTCAGCCATCTTTCTATCAACCCTTTTGTCCTAGGCAGCTTGTCCTGTCAGCAAACCAATTCAAAAAAGTCCTCAAATATATAATAGATACTAATTTGTGGTTGCATGCATGGCACAATTAATATTATTGTTGGTTGCTAGCTGGTTGTTGTACTTTACGAATAAGAACAAGTAAAATCTTACAGATCAGATCCTTATCAAACTCATCGTTCACTAATGCATCTGATACCAGGGTGATCAAAGAGACCCTAACAGAATCCCACATTTCCTGAAACACCCCAGCATGAAAACCATCCACTCCTGGTGCTTTCCAAGGTTTCATTTGGAAGAGAGCGTCTCGGACTTCTGATTCCTCCACCAGACGCTCAAGAGAACTACCTTGACAAGAAGAGATTGACGGACACTGTGTATGAGAAATGAGTAATCTAGTACCCCCTTCTTCTTGGAATAACCCTTTATAAAATTCCGTTATATGCTATTGTAAGTTGTGCTTCTCCAAAACCCAATTCCCTGCTTCATCTTTCAACATGGATATACAATTACGCCGCCTGCGAAATAACGTGGACATGTGCAAAAAATCTGATATTTCTATCCACATTTAGCAGCCACTCGACCCAGTACTTCTGAGCCCTAAACATCCCCTCCTTGGCAAAGTATACCATCATACTCAGCAAACAACCTCTCTTCCAATTTAATGTTGTTTGAATATATGTATATTATTCTTATGCGAAGTCATATATTTATTTGTTTTAGATAATTTATACTACATGGATTGATTTAAATTAATCAAATACATGGAATGATTTAATTTATTGCATGCATAGAGATATAGTACTTGTATGGATTTAATGAAATTAAACGCAAAGATTGATGATACACTTATACATATTCTGCTTGTACAAGAAATTACTGTGTAAATATACAGGAACATGCAAAAAAAATGATTTGAAAAAAAAAATTAAAACAGATGCGCCAATCGTAGATGGTAAAGTACTACCCACAGAGATTTCGTAGGGAGTATCATTTTTTTCTCTCTCTCTCTCTTTTAGAGCACCACTTATGGCTTGTACATGGATGGTATTTTTTACGTGAGAGGCTTCTATTTAAGGGCTCCACATACATATCACAAGCTTAGCTCTCTCTGAGCTCTAGCTATGCCTTAAAAATAAAAAAAAGTTAAGAAAAAACTAGAGGGGTCACCAGTGATCATAACAGTAGACTAACATATGTGATCCTATAAAAAGTCATTTTCCCCTAATTTAAAAAAACAAACAAATAAATAAAATATGAAATGAAAGAAATGTTATTGTTTGCCCACAAGGCAATCTGCAGTCATATGATACACATTATTCTCAAACACACACACACATACATGTATATACATATCCATTGTTCTCTGTCCTGAGCAGGGACATGCATTATGGTTGTACTTGCACTTGGTGATTGCCTCCCAGCCTATCCCAAGTCTGTATGTGTTGTATGCTTCTCCTGAAGAGTTCTTCTTCATTTGCATGTACCTACTTATTTATGTATATACACACTTACTTTTCACTCTCAGATATAGAGAGAGAGAAACCTACGTATATGTTTGGACCCCTAGGTGGAAGAATAAACACTAGATGAGGTTGAATAGTGTAAGAAAATCTACATAAGATTAAGATTAGCGTTATCTAATTTAATATTAATCAACAACAATTATAACTTGCAGTATACCTATTTTTTTCATTTTTTTTTAAAAAAATATCAAAGGTGCACTGTACCGCAAACTCTGTGATGCAATTAGCAAAACCCAAAGAAAAACTCCTGGCTGTACACTGAACAGCGGCGTCATGTGATCATTTTGTTTTAGTTTCAAGATGCGACCCATTTCTTGTCGTGCGTACGTACTAGCCGGTAGCTCAGTGGCCAAGAAAGCGAGCTGATTATTGACCACAGCAGCAGCAGCAGTTTGCTCCATAGGAATTCCAGTGGACTAGTCGTCGACATTTCAACATTTAATGAAACAGAGAGTTCAGACATTCTCTGCTCTGCTTACATTATCATTTGGCATTGCCCCATAGGGAACAATCATGAAAGTTGCTCCATATCCCTAATATATGTCAAAAAAAACTAACATTCAAAAATGGACATCGCGCCGGGCTCCAACAAAAACTAACATCCAAAAAAGAACGAGTGTCATAATGAAATTAAGCTTCATATGTCATATGATATCCATCATTAGAATAATATATGGGTATCATATGATATATAAGAGATCTCTTTCATATGATACCCATATATTATTCTAATGAGAATGTGTGACTTTATCGTATATGAAAGACTAACATCTAAATTTAAACGATCTAAATTGACTAGATATGACATGAGCCAGCATCTCACCCTAGAGTTTTAGTCAATTTCTGCCTCACTGGATGAAGAGAAAGAGAGATAACCTTAAAGAAAACAAGCAGCATTCTTCTGATCTGAACCTTCTGAACATTGACATGGCCCCTACCATCCATATTTTTCCCCCTTCTTTCATAAATGATGGTTTAAAGTGACTAACCATCAACGCGGCTGCTGGCACCTCTCTTTTTTCTTGTAGTCCTATGATAAAAAGAGAGAATTTTAAGAAAGCAAGGAAAGAGAAGTCACATAGAGAGGACCAAGTGCCTTTTGATTAGCTCCATGATGAAAAGATGGATTGAAGAGGGGTCAGGTGTAAGTGGGTCGGGCTCGACAAAGACGCTTGCTTGCTTGAATTATTGAAGGCTCTGCATGCTGGCTACCGCTAGTCAGATCCATACACTTTCGGTATCAAATGCGATGCCGACCCGATCGCGGCCGCAGCCGACAGGGATGGCCGGGGCCATGTGATCTCAGGCCACCGCGCGGTCCCCTAGCGTTTTGTGGTCCTAACCCGGGAACCACCGAATCCTGCGGTGCAAATGATCGATACGCGGCACAATGGGGATCAGAGCGAGCATGATATTCGAGATGAACAATGTTAATCAACCCAAGAATCGACAAGCCCAAAACTCTGATTGGCCTAGAGATTTTCAAAAAAATTAAAAAGGATACCCATCAGACTTTTATCCCTTTGTATATACATGTATTCACGGCTATGATCGTGTCACGTCACCCGATCGAGTCCATGCAGCAGGGGTCACTGAAGATATTAAGCAGGGAAGGCTGGGACTGATCAGGATGATGATCTCCAGTTAATGAGGGTGCCCATCGCTGCACAGTTGCCTACTTGGTTCCCAGTGTTGTCAATTGCGACCCCTCTCTCTTCTTGGGAGATATAGTTCTCTCTTTTTCACTACATCCAATGCTATAATATATGATAACTCAGGGATATGCTCAAAGCCCTCTGTGTGTGCTTTGGTGCCGTTTGTTTGTCTCGTTCCTGTTTGTCTTTCCTTTCATCCCTCGGTGATAACAAATTCGATCCCACGACATTTGACTGCGGCACGGCGGTCCCAGTCAGTCATTTGTTGGCTAGCATGAATATTGATAACTAATTAACACTGCGTCATTCGCAACATTGTGCCTATTTGCGCAGGAATATTGTGTAGCCTGAATAGATCTTCTTGCATCTCTGACTTTCATCATACGGGAAGTGAAGAATAAGTCATTGATTGACGGAGACCGCAGAATGGCAATTGACAGAGGCGTAGAGAGGCACGGCGTCGACAAGTCTAACTGCTCATGTCTGGCATTGCGATGGGGGGGTCATCCTCGATGTAATTGAAGGCGTGATCATGACACCAATTGATCCACCTGAGATTAGTTTCGCAAAATATGTAAATACTGCGCAGTAGCATGCCTCAAATTGTGTGTGTGGCCAATGTCACTTTCTAGCTATATGTATGGTTCAGCCCAATGAGATAGTGGTCATCAGGTCTTGATGTGTAACATGGACAACATGCCCATTTGTATAACGCTCCATCTCGGAAATCAAATTGTCCTCGTCGAGCCCATTAAGGCCCACTCATGGTCTCTACAGAGACACGTTTTTATTGGGCCTATTCATTAAGGCCCACTTCGCACCGTGTCGGCAAGGGGATATGAGAGAAATGTATCATCATGGACTCGTGTAGTATGCATGATCTCACAACGAAAAAGATGAAAGTTAACAAGTGGAAAAAATCGCATTTGGTTTTAGCCAAGAGGCCGTGGTCTTCTTCTTTCTGTCTTTCTATGTTCACTTGACTCACTTCAAACTTCAAAGTCGACCAACCCCCTCTAGTCTCTACTACCAGTCTTGGGACCACTTAACCCATTCCACCTACCTAAATAAAAGATCTTAAATCACAAATTACAACAAACAATGTCTAACATAAAAGACTAGAAATAACTCGTCTAGAGAGTGCACGACACCAAAAAAAACCCCCACGAAAAAGGTGTGGCGAATGCACGCAACCGAAAAGGAGTGAGAAGAGTGGATGTTTGTGTCAAAGGGAGGAGGCGGGACACGAACACAACCAAAAGAAGGGACAGACGTGTATGTGTGTGTGCGTGTATCGACAGGGATAAAAGGGAGAAGATCAGGCGCTAAAGTGCAAAAATACACAATGTGCCAAAGTGAAAAAAAAGCCGATGGCAACCACGTAATTATGTGAAATAGGGTGGAGCATTTTGGTTGCATAAAAAATCAATGGCAATCTCGCAAATAATGAGAAGGATGGGGGCTTTTGTTTGCGTTATCCACTTCCTCACCCTAAAACACAGACCCCCCCCCAACGCACCCCTAAGTAGGCCCCACCATTCGCTTATGGCACACCTCCCCCCTTGCCACATGAGGGTGGTGCCCACGTTTGTCTTAATGGGACAAAGCCTTAGATGCTCCCATTTGTATAATAGATACTTACTTAGACGTTGCAGCTGGGTTCAATTGGAAACAATGGATAGAAACTGTTTATGGATGTTTTCTCATCATCGATATTGTTGGATGATCCTTGACGACGATAGGGTTGTGCTGACATGGAATGACGCTGGCAGCTCATTAGGGACCGAGCGAGTTAACCCCATATGGATAGACCTCACTCCAAGCTAATGGAGCTTGGTCCGAGCTGTCTTCGGGCTATCTTCAGCTTCATGCAACAGTATAAGCTCGTTAGAGAGGATCGGATCTGGGATCCAACCTAATCCCCTCTTATACTTAAGTCAGATAATGACTCAATGAGGCTCGGGGTAAATATGCACGATCTGTTGGGAGATCAATCGATAGTTATTGCGCCGAGTTGTAGAGGAAATGTAATGTTTAGGTGGAGCAGATACCAGTGTAAGAATATTAGGTTGTCAAAGAATGTCTGAGAGAATGTCTATCACGCCCCGCTTCCCATTGTACTTGGGAGCGAGAACGCGAACGGGTCTGTGGTGTGATTAAAACAAGGAGAGCGTATTATATTTATATATATATATGGGAAACTGTGCCTGTGCACAGCCACAGGAAATCTGCCTGTGGCGAAATGCCTCTCAGCCGTCCGATGCAATCCAAGTGCGCACAGAGCTCAAAGAGAATTGCAAACAGCTGGCAAATGGCGCAATCAGCTCGAGAGACGTAAACTTTGAGCAAATTACCAGCGTGCCACTCCGCAAGTCGCATTTCCCAGACGTCAGCTTAAGCGTCCCCTCTCATCTCCTCTCCCGTCACCCTGAAATTCTCGAGGCTGCAAAAATCCCCCCGGAGCTTGCCGAAACCCTAGCTGATCTCCACAATTGCGGCGAGGCATCATCTTCCTTCTCCGCTCGTCTCTCATCTCCCCCATTATTGCTCTCAACCCGCGTCTCTCGTCTCCCCCATTATCGCTCTCAACCCTAGGTCGCGGTTGCAAAATTTCCCGTCCAATCTCCTCCTCACCCCTAGCTCTCAACCCCACCTGCTTTCTCCGCTCGATCTCCTCCTCCGACGCCCTACTCACCCCCTCTCAGCCCCCACAGCAATATCTCACTTTCTCGGTGTACGGTAACATTTTAGGGTAAAATTTTGATTTTCATGTAATTTGTGAAAAATTTCATATTGTATGATGTATGATGCAGCAATATCCCCCTCTCAGCCCCCTGCGTGATATATGATGTAGTTCTATTTTATCTTGAATTGCAGGTATATATGGAAAAAAATTTTACGTTGTCAAGAATGGACGACAACGCGGAGTGTTTTGCAGTTGGGAAGAATGCAAGGCACGCGTGGATGGATACCCTAATGCCGTATTCAAGGGGTTTCATAGATATGAAGATGCAATGCTCTATTGGAATGGGGAAAGCACAAGTACTTTAGTTAGGCCACATCGTGAGGGTCAGGAAACGATAACGAGCTCAGAGCGCAACCAAATACCCATCAGTGAGACGGTACAAAATGGGCGGGATAATGATCAGAGAGCTGGTAGAAAAGAAGGGAATTATGGAGCTCGACGA
Organism: Scilla litardierei; assembly: GCA_030789695.1. NCBI lineage: Eukaryota > Viridiplantae > Streptophyta > Magnoliopsida > Asparagales > Asparagaceae > Scilla > Scilla litardierei. Next base: position 122,702 of record JAULAV010000064.1, on the reverse strand, counting down.
ATTGGATTGTTGGATGCCAATGTCGTATGTGGTTGTTGCATATATGCATCGGCAATCAATGTTGTAATGGTGTTCATTCTTGGATTCATTGTCAGAGCTTATTTTCGTAAAGAATAGTTTAATGTATATGTAATTTTATGTTTGTATTTGAGAAACTATGTTGTAAGTCCTACTGTTTGTATTTGGGACTCAAAACATATGAAATTATGAAGCCAGGAAGCTGTGTTGTAATTTTGTGTTTTGTATTTGTATGGATCACATCCAAACTCAGATACTTCTCAGAATGAGAACAGGCAGTCACTGTTATTATTTACATAGTTGATTTGCTTAAATTTCTTGAGAAAATGTAGTTTCTCTGTTTAAAGGTCTTGAGACAATACACGACTTTTCTCGTGCAGCTGTAATATTTCTTTTGTATCTTCATTGCATGTTCGTGTTTGTGTGAATGTGTCTATGTCTGTGCATCATAGATTGTTACCTTATAAAGACCATTATGTGTATAATGCGGATATGATCAGAGTTGCATATGTAGGATAAACACTTGTATTGTAAACATGTATTATATATGCCGGACATACTTCTATTGTGAAGCTGTACCGCATTAGGCGCACATATCAGACATGTGTGTCATGTGTGTTTTTGACGATTTACCATGTATCTTCATGTCATGTTCGTGTTGGTGTGCATCTGTCGGGTGCAACATCATGGCTAAAATCGTGAAATGAGAATTTCCTGATAATTCTTATCCCATGCCAACATTGCAGGCTAACCAGCGGATCATTGATGCAGCAGCAGCTCATCTTCAGTTCCCACCGGAGAAGGTGATATCGAACCAGGCCAACTATGGAAACACGAGCGTTGCATCCATTCCTCTGGCGTTGGACGAATCCGTGCGAAGTGGTAGGGTGAAGGCCGGTGATATCATCGCCACAGCAGGATTCGGGGCCGGGCAAACCTGGGGTTCTGCCATCCTCAGATGGGGATGAACAACTTTTGAGAGGAAGTGCGGATGGCCATATCAGAGTTGTTCTTTCTACTTGGAGCTTAAATTCGATTCACATCCCTTGAATCAATTTGTTCACATTGCATTCGTTGAATTGCTTTGTGTCGGTTAGCATTGTGGGCACTCAGCTTGAAAACTATGGAAATTCTAATAAATCATCAACAACCCACCAAGAAAAGGTTATTAGAAAACAAACAACAAGCTTACATTGCGAAATACACACTCAGTTACAAGCTTACTGTTCCTGGGATTGTTCCAGTGTCCGCTCACAATGGGAGATAGCATAGACAATACACGAACATGTATTTGAAATTTGAGAATAAAAGGAGAATAATAAGAAAAATCAGATGCCAACATGATAATTAGGAAAGCAACGGCTTTGCAGCTACAAAATAGCTCTTTTTCTTCTTACTCATAAATAAGATACAGGTTCAGATACAGGTTATTCCCATGGCACATGTTATTCCCATGGAACATCTATAAAATAATACACAGGTTCAACATGATATAGAATCAGAAAGCCAACAGACCCCTAACGTAACACCTTAGCACAACTCATCAAATTTGTAGAATCCATAGCACAGGTTATTCCCATGGAACATCTATGACAAAAAACTGGCATGTAGACTCTTCTGGTGCCGTCGTTCTGTGTCTTCCGCTAAATTATGCGTCCTTACCGTACGGGAACCTTCGAGTCTCACAGATTGTAGGCAGATATTGGGGTATTGGTGTTAGAACAGCCATATCCGAAATGATGCCAGAAGAATCAACTTTATCATGACAAAAAACTGGCATGTAGACTCTTCTGGTGCCGTCGTTCTATGTCTTCCGCTAAATTATGCGTCCTCACCATACGGGAACCTTCGAGTCTCACAGATTGTAGGCAGATATTGGGGTATTGGTGTTAGAACAGCCATATCCGAAATGATGCCAGAAGAATCAACTTTATCATCGTTTACGCTCCGTGCGCCATTTGTACACTGGCTTGGTTGTCGGAGAAACTATCTCTTCTTCACGGAGTTTGCACGCAATGTTTTTATGCCCTACAGAAAATTCTGGTATCAAATTAAACACAAGCAGAAAAATAGCAAACCTTACTGTAAAATGTAAAGCTTCTTGTATTCAACATACTTCGTGTACTTGTTGTGTCCATCCTTGAAATGAAAGCTTACTGTAAAAAAATCACCAAACCTCCTTGTATTCGACATGTCTTGCACTTGTTGTGTCCATCCTTGAAATAAAAGCTTCATAATTTCAAGATAGAAGTAAAAATATGGACAACCATAAGATTTTCACACATTGACCAATTTAACAAAAATATAGATGCATCATGCTATTAAACTCACAGGTTGAATCAAGTGTATCTGGGCCAATGACACCAGATCTTGTTACACTACAATTATTTCATTGTTATGGTCATGTGCACAGCCGCAGGAATTTTTCTGCAAGCAAAAAAAATAGAAACCAAGAAAACTACAAGCAGTGCTACTATCCCAGGAATTTTTTCTACTAGCCCAAATCACTTTACCTTCTAAACAAAATAAGTGGAAAGAATAAAAGAATTGCTGAGCTTATAAGAATAAAAGCATGGAGGATACAGAGTGTGCTTTTTCATCATAAACAGCTTGCATTATAAATTAGAAACGGAGAAAAATCAATATGCTACCCAAAACTGGGTATGTGAGAAAAATCATAAACATCTTGCATTACAGAGTGCCCTTAAATCAATATGCAACCCAAAACTAGGTATGTGAGAAAGGGAGAAAAATCAGTATGCTTCCACAGACATCAAAATTAGATTTAATCAGTATACTGATTTTTTCTACTAGCCCAAATCACTTTACCTTCTAAACAAAATAAGTGGAAAGAATAAAAGAATTGCTGAGCTTATAAGAATAAAAGAATGGAGGATACAAAGTGTGCTTTTTCATCATAAACAGCTTGCATTATAAATTAGAAAGGGAGAAAAATCAATATGCTACCCAAAACTGGGTATGTGAGAAAGGGAGAAAAATCAGTATGCTTCCACAGACATCAAAATTAGATTTAATCCTCCGCTCAGATAAGCCCTTTCATCCAAACATATATATATATATATATATATATATATATATATATATATATATATATATATATGTATGTATGTATGTATGTATGTATGTATGTATGTATGTATGTATGTATGTATGTATGTATATAAATTTTCAACTGAGAATCCTAAATTTGCAAATGGCTGCAACGGTTGCCAGCAAATATTTGCTTACCCCCAAGTTGCCTTGCCATAACCTATGAACCGGTAATCAGGGCAAATCATCATCGCTTCATTATACCGAAGACCATGATACACCGATATAGGGAAACTGTGCATGTGCCCAGTCGCAGGAAATCTGCCTATGGCGAAATTCCTCTCAACCGTTCGATGCAATCCAAGCGCTCACAGAGAATTGCAACCAGCTGGCGAATGACGCAATCAGCTCGAGACGTCGTAAAATTTCGACAAATTACCAGTGTGCCACTCCGCAAGGGGAAAAAATATATTGTGAAAATGTGATACACAAAAAACAGTATGCTACCCAAAAATGGGTTTGTGAGAACGGGAGAAAAATCAGTATGCTTCCACATACATCAAAACTAGATTTAATCTTCCGCTCAGGTAAGCCCTTTCATCCAAACATATAAATATGTATGTATATTAATTTTCAACCGATAATCCTAAATTTGCAAATGGCTGCAACGGTTGCCAGCAAATATTTGCTTACCCCCAAGTTGCCTTGCCATAACCTAGGACCAGATAATCAGGGCAAATCATCATCGCTTCATTAAACTCTGAAAAAACACGCAAGAGATAATAAAGTTAGTATGTGAAACCGAGGCGATATATCAAACACTCAATAATTACTAATGATGAGTCAATGAATGAGAAAACATGCACAAAAATATTTTCCATGTTCCTAAAAGAAGAGCTGTCATTCAACAAATTCTACAAGAACATGAAGAAAAAGCATTCAAGAGGGTATAACATATAACATGATACGAAGAACATACAAGTATTCAGCCCATTTCTAGTAAAGGAACACTAATCACTTACTTTCTGGAATGTATGTGAAGTTCCAAAGGTCAGCGGAGGGAAAAAAAGTTGGGCATATATAAATGCATTATAGTTAAAAGAAGCAAGAAACTTCTGACATTTTACCCAAAGTCCCATCTGAATTCTACTCTATTGCTGAAGTGTTCAGATTTGCAATACCTCCTTTCAAGTTAGTATATAACAGAAATTGAGATACACCAATATTTGATACATTCAGGAACAAGATGCCTCGTGCGCCGTTTTTTCCTGCAGATAATATGAAGCATTGAAGTTTAAATAATCAACGATAGTATACAAAATAGATGGAATGGATCAAAGATACCTTCTTTCTACTAGTACTTGTGTTCATACTACAAGTTCTCATGTCGTGCCCTTTTTCGCCACAAACACTACACGTTCTTTTTCTTGATTTATTAAGATCTTGCGATGCGTGTATACCTGACTGAATCCTTGAAGCTACTCGAGGCCGGCCTTTAGTTTTGGCTTTTGCAGGATCATTAATAATAACATCGGGTAATATCAATTCATATGTCGTAGGTGCATTGGAACCGATCTGAGTGCATGGATCCTCCGAATCATGTTGTGCTTGGATCCGCAACTTATGTTGCTCCCAAAAACTGTTTGTTAACCCAACATCGACATCATAAAGATGTGGATCTCGTGTAACTGCCTCCATGATTTTATCGAAAGATGCCCGAAGGCTCCACGATTGAAGTGGAGTAATTTGATTTGGCTGCATTGAATTGAATGTGCTAGTTGAAGAGCACCCAAGACTTGTGACACTGTGTCTTGCATTTAATGTCCACCTTGGCAAAATATATCTCTCGAGATGGCTTGCAAATCAAACTTTTGCTTCATTATGTATAAGATTTGCGTGCAAAGCATCCCTTCATTCTCAAACCTTCCACACGTACATATAAACTTTCCTGTAGATATATTGCATTGTACAGAATGCATGTAACTCTTACCATCAATCCTCATCGTTACATTATATGTGGTAGTATCCCCTTCAGTGCACACCCTTTCATGCCGACAATATAATATGTTTTTGAACCGAACTTGAAAGAGAGAGAATAAGTTTCTAGTATAAACCTTTGCAGCATGTACCTCTAACTCATGCATGCCACGAAAGTCCGGTTTGTTTCTCAAACAAAATGTATCTTCTTTCTCCTCTTTCTTTCGTTGAAATTGTACAGCTTTATCATATTGCTCAATAAACTCATATAATGGAGTCATTGAATTTACATAACCATCAAAATAAGAGTTCATGATTTCGCTCTTTTGGCTTGACGCCATGCCTACACATAACAAGATAAGAATAATATATGTAGCGGTTTGATTTGATCAAATAATTTTACTTCAATCTACCCCGAATTAAAATTTTCATACCTGCAAAGAAAGTATCTTTTAGGTACAGCTTAATCCAGTGATGTGCTTTGGCATGCATCGTATAGAGCCACTTCCAAGCTTTCATTTCATTTTTTTGTTTATCTGTCAATGGTTCCATAAATTCAAATTGGTACTTCTCCTTTAGGATCACCCAACAACTCTCGGCTTCTTCAATGGTTTGAATTTTTTAGCCCATTTTGTATAGTCTTCATCAAATTCAGGATTATAAGAAGCACGCAAAGAACGTAAATGCTCATTTTCATGAAGACTGATGTGCCATATGCAATACCTGTGGTGTGTATTTGGGAAAACTTTTTTAATTGCATTACAAATGGTCGGGTCTTGATCGGTGATGATAGCTCCTGGTGCTTTTCCCCACATATAATTTAACCAAGTTTCAAATAACCACACGAATGTTTCTTCCTTCTCATCAGCAAGAAGAGCACATCCAAATAAATTAGATTGCCTATGATGATTTACCCCAGTAAAAGGTGCAAAAGGCAACATAAAACTATTTGTTTTGTATGTGACATCAAACACGACAACGTCTCCAAACTGGATATATGAAGTCCGAGCACGTCCATCAGCCCAAAATATACTTCTACAAACATTATCATCATCATACTCAATAGCATAATAAAACTGATAGTCTGTAGCTCGCCTTACCAGAAATTATTCAAGTACTCTAATGCACTCGTGTCCAATATTGTTATTCCTTTTAACTCTCAAATGATCGCTGCATTGCTGTGAAGTTATATTTACATTAGTACTGCTCGTCGCATTTAGAAGTCGTGCAATCTTTGAAGGGCCAACACCACAACTACGAAACTGATTAACTAAGCTCTTACACGTTGCATCTAGATGCGATTTATTATGTGACCGTAATAATTGGATCTTTGAAGGGGTTCTAAGTAACTCATGATGATGAATGGATTCAAAGGTTTTGATGACCCATACTCCATCGTTCATTCTATGAACCTTCATTCGAGCCATACAACCTTCTCTCTCGTTTTTCCTTCGCTTGATTTCCCTTCCGATCTCCCTTTTATCATTTAAGCTTTTATAACCTTCTTTGTTGCAAACATAGAGCCTATTCATGATAGCCCCATCTTTTCCCTTTGCACTAGTTGACTTACGAATAGAAAACCCTTCTCTTTCTGCGTATACATTATAAAACTCCCAAGCTTCTTCTGGTGTAGAAAATTGCATCCCAATGTGCGGTATGCCTTGTCCAATATCATTGGATTGATTTGGCATGCGCTGGTCATGCACAAAAGGTTCACCCTCGTCCATCTTCTAAAATAGAAACATAAATAAAATACTTATTTGTTAATTGCAAATATGAACGTAAATCATTGCATGATACAATAAATAGAAGAACACATTGCAAGATGTATTATTGAGATATGTGTACAAAATAGGGGAGATGCTGTCAAAATTTTGTCCAAATTCTTAATGGTTGAAAACAAACTTACATACAACTACACCATATAGCTTATGGTTTCTTTAATTGTTTGTGATTCACTTGATTGGTAGCCAAATAAAAATCAACAGATAGGTGAGCTGTGTAATTAAAGGGAATATGCCATCAAATTTTATATCCAATTGTAAACTCAATTTATTAGTGTCTGCTGCTTTGTGCCTAGAGGCCCCTTTCAACTGCATGTTTGTTTGTTTGTGCTAAGGCAATGTTCACTTCTGAAGTATTGTTGAATAAGTATAGCATCAGATTTCATCAATGTTCACTTCTGAAGTATTGTTGAATAAGTATAGCATCAGATTTCATCAATGTTCACTTCTGAAGTATTGTTGAATAAGTATAGCATCAGATTTCATCAATGTTCTTCCGATGTCTTAAAAATGGCAATGGCAATAAACATCACTTCTGACGCATTGTTGAATAAGTAAAGCATCAGATTTCATCAATGTTCTTCTGATGTCTTAAAAAATGGCAATGGCAATAAACAACACCATAACATCATAACATCAGAAGTGAACATCATCAGAAAACATTTTATGCCATATATGGGATTATGATTAGCTAAAAATGAAGATTTAATTATTTCAATAATCACATCATCAATTTCGTAATTCTCCTAAAAAAAGTATAGAAACTCAACATATATCCGCATATAAGTAGTAATTATTTAGAAAACTGATCAATCAAATGCTACGTAGATCATGTGAAATTTTTCGCAAATTACATGAAAATCAAAATTTTACCCTAAAATGTTACCATACACCGAGGAAGTGAGATATTGCTACGGGGGCTGAGAGGGGGTGAGTAGGGCATCGGAGGAGGAGATCGAGCGGAGAAAGCAGGTGGGGTTGAGAGCTAGGGGTGAGGAGGAGATTGGACGGGAAATTTTGCAACCGCGACCTAGGGTTGAGAGCGATAATGGGGGAGACGAGAGACACGGGTTGAGAGCGATAATGGGGGAGACGAGAGACGAGCGGAGAAGGAATATGATACCTCGCCGTAATTGTGGAGATCAGCTAGGGTTTCGGCAAGCTCCGGGGGGATTTTTGCAGCCTCGAGAATTTTAGGGTGACGGGAGAGGAGATGAGAGGGGACGCTTGAGCTGACGTCTGGGAAATGCGACTTGCGGAGTGGCACGCTGGTAATTTTCTCAAAGTTTACGTCTCTCGAGCTGATTGCGTCATTTGCCAGCTGTTTGCAATTCTCTTTGAGCTCTGTGAGCGCTTGGATTGCATCAGACGGCTGAGAGGCATTTCGCCACATGCAGATTTCCTGTGGCTGTGCACATGCACAGTTTCCCCATATATATATATATATATATATATATATATATATATATATATATATATATATATATATATATATATATATATATATATATATATATATATTACATTTCCTTTCTGATCACCTTCTCCCCTTTACATCAGAGTTCGCTGAAAAGCGTTTACATCAGAGTTCGCTGAAAAGCGTGGTTGACCCCCTCGTTCTTGCCAACCCTTTGGGGCTTGTAAGACTAAACAACCACAAGACGAGATTGACGAATCATACAATCAAACTTGCTAAAAACAGTTGCATTTTGTATTTTATTTAGCAGCTCATTATATATATATATATATATATATATATATATATATATATATATATATATATATATATATATATATATATATATATATATATATGGAAAAAGTGATCTAGGGTGCCTCCTTAGATGAAATCTAAGGAGGCGATCCCATTTTCCCCATTTCCCACAATTTTTTTGGACTTTTATTTCATGGGATTGTTGTTCACTTCATGGATGATCAACATATCAAATTTCAAGGGATTCCAATACTTTTCAAGGGATTCCAATACTTTTTGAGCCACATCTACCCCTTACAACTTCAACGGTCTAAAAACGTGCTGAAACCCCCATGAAGTTGCAAGGGGTAGATGAGGGCTCAAAAAGTTTTGGAATGCTTTGAAATTTGGTGTTTTGATCATCCATGAGATGAATAACAAACCCATGAAAAAAATTTAAAAAAAATGTGGGAGATGAGAGAAAATAAGTGCACCTCCTTAGATTGAATTTAAGGAGGTGCCCTAAGATTCTTTTACCCACACCCCCACACACCCCCCCCCCCCCCCCCCCCCCCCGCGGTGCACAAAGTGCACAGCGGTTGGAAATATAATCGGGGGGAAGCAAAGGGGACAAAAATAAAAATGTGTGTGTGTGTGTGAATTGTACGGGGGTAAAATGCAATTTAATGTGTTTGGGGGTGGTTTTTGGTTTTTTTGAAGGGAGTGGCAAAATGTAATTAAGGGAAGATGGGAATTTTTGTTGGAGAAACCCATGTGGCATGCCGCATGGGATAAAGGTGGGGCCCACACTATGTCCCGTGAGGACAATGGCTAAGAATATATATTCTCTTTTTTTTCTATTCCACCTTGGTTTAAACACACTAAGCGTCTATGATATAAAACTGTAGGTCCTTTCATAATTACTTAAGAAACAGCCTGAATGACATTAGTAAAAAATCAAAGCGTCTGGAATTAAGATACATCCGTAGGCCTAGCATGGCCTAACAACAAAACACACAAATCTCAACAATAGTACAACTCAATAGTACTGACGCGAAGGTAATAAATACCCTAGTCTTCAGGTCTTCAGTGGCCTGAAACTCAAGGTAGCCTCGAGCACTGGCTCGATCTCCGCAACAGGGTCCTAAGTAAACTCGCTCTCAAGATTTGACGGGCATTTCATTAAACAACACAAAATGAAATGCCCGTCAGCGAGGGTCTCTTGGCAAGTATTTTCCCACAATAGGAAAGTATATAAATGTAAAAGAGACATAAGTAAAAGCATGATATGTGCAAGATAAGGGCATTATAGTAGCATGATAATAGCATGATAGTAGAATAACAATTATAATTTGCAAGGGTTGAAAACAAAACTAGCTAGCAGTTAGAACATTTAATAGCATTTGCAACATGTGATGAAAAGATTGTATAAGATATTAAAGAAATACTCGATAAACACGTGTTCTAGTGACAAGCCCATGTCCGAGGGCACAATGTATGGCTAAAATGCACACTACCATCGTAGCCCTTTGTGGTGCTACTTACCGACCCCTTCCCTTGGACGATGATCAAGTTACTTTCCTCCATTTAGTGTGAATGAAGGTAAAGTCATAATATGGATCTAGTCACTTACATGCCCTCTGCGACATTTGGACTACCCCAATCCCATGTGTCAAGTTAAGTGCCAGGTTCATCATTCATGTTACATTAAATAAAGTATGCATATCCCTATAGTTCCATCAGTCGCATGATCATTTCTATATAGTTGCTCACATACGTATCTAGCTTGTCCACAGTGTCTCTTGAGTTCATGCATCAATTCAATATAATTTCATGGCGAGTGAAAAATAGCCAACTCAAAATATAACCATTTTACGATTATTGAATCAAGTATTTATAATATAAAACGAATTCAAAACATTTATAATGAAGCATGTGACGGCATGTTTCTGTATGTACGTGTCTCGTACGCATTTTCATTAGGTGACTTATTTGAATAGTTGTCTTATGATTTTATTATTATTTTTCTCTTAACTTGAACACGTGATCGGATTCCTTGTTCGCGATTCTTGCGACTTCTCAATCACGTTGGCGTCTTCTTTATAACTTTCGGTTTAATGTTGATTGCAGGGGCGAGACCGTAAGAACTCGATCATCTTAAAGTTTACTTCTTCCAAATCCGCTCCAAATCCTATAAGTCTTAATATCTCGATCAAATCTAAACCAATGATCTAAAGATCTTAATGCTGATTTCCAAATCAAAACGTAACTGAACAGATCTTCCTAAATCTAAATATCTTAACTATCTGATTCACCCAATCGTATCTTAACCCGAAATCTTAACTAAACTTCTTAAGCAAATCTAAATTGATTTCTTAATCGAATCTTAATAAATATTAATCTTAATAATCCTAATATCGAAAATAGATTCTCCATATCTATTATATAAGCTAAATTGATCCTCCTATATCTAAAAATCCTAACTAAATCGATTCTCCAATATCTTAACTAAGCTGGTTTTCTAAACCAGATTTTGATCTCAATGAATCCTATGTTTTAACCAAATTGATTTCCTAATCAAATCTAGATCGTAAATATCTAAGTAATTTAACTATATTGATATTTTTCCTAAACATATCTAAACCAATCATCCTAACATATATTTTCCCCTAATCAAATCAAAATCTTAAGCTATATTCTCTAAATACTATTTAACATATCTTAACAATTCCCACATGGGATCCTCAGCTTGTGGATTCCCGTTCTCATCCATGCAACAACCCCGTACTCTATCCCACTCAGCCCATATCCTCGCCCGTAAGTCACGCACGCGACTCCGATGGAATCCTAACAAACCGTGATCCTCTCCTCTTGTAACGGCCAGTTTTGATCAAGACAAACTATTTACGAATTTGACAAATTTTTCAATTTTTAAACTATTTTATAATGGTTTGTCAGGAGTTTTACTGATTTCAAAAATTTCTTACAAAAATATTTTGAAGTACCAGAATAGTTATGGAGTATTTTAGTAAGATCGGATTTCAACAAATACTCAAAACATTTCTGATAAAATTCATTTTCAGTTTTTACTTTTTTGACTTAATGAATTTATTTTCTATACAAACATCATCAAAACGATTTCAAACTTTTACAGTAACATTTAATGATCATTTAGGGCTTCCCACATTAATTTCGTAATTTTCTGAAGTCAAATCAATAGAGAACCCGCAAACCCGCTTCCTAAACGTTTTGTCCAAAAACTAGTATTTCCGTAGCTCAAACCCTGAAACGGATCTCGTATTCGCGATCCTCGCGATGATACGAACCCGTGGGTATGTTTTCGTAATTTTTCGGATATGTTTACTAGTAAGGGCAAAATCGTAATTTCGTTACAATTTTTACTGCTACCGCCACTAATTACCCTAGCTAAATTACTAACTACCTTAACCTAATTAACTATTAGATTAACATAACATGACTAACACATGGGGGGACAACGTCTAAACTTAGTCCTAAAGCTAACCTACCCTAATTAATACTAATTGACTAACTAAAGGTTTAATTAATGCTAATAGTGGGTTCATGAACCCATTAGCTCTATAAATACCTATACAAACCCCCAGGCTTTAACTCATTAACCCCGTAGCACACACACTGTTCTCTATCTCTTTCCCTCCCCTTTGTGTTTACCATTCGAAAACCCCACCCCTCTTCATTTTTTTACCTACTCACACAGTCTCTCTCTCTCTCTCCAATTCATTTAAAACCAAGGCCATAACCGCTCTCCCTCTCTCTAATCTCTCTTCTCACTCTCTCTCCCTACCTTCGTCGCCGGAGGACGACCACCGCGTCGCCACGGTCGACCATCGCCACGAACTGCTCCCCGTGCCCAACGCCGCAACCCCGACGACCCCCGCTACGACGACGAAGCCCCCACGCCAACAAGAGCCCTCGCCGGAGCCATCACCGTCCGCCTCCGACTGCTCCGCCTCCCTCAGCGAAGGCCGCTCCAGCTCGAAGCTCCGACTGTCGGACACCGGAGGTCCCCGCCGCTTCCTCCGACCGTCCACAAGCTCGTTCCGCCACTGCTTCGCTGCAGTCGTCGAAGAAGCCCATGACGCCACCGAGCTCTCTGTCTCTCCGAGCTCGCACCCCGCTGCCACGGCGCTCCCCGAGATTCCTCTGACGTCCACTGGAGCGACGCTCGCCGTAACCGCCGTGAGGCAGCGAAGCTCCACCGAACGCCTCCTTCTACGAAGCCCCGTCGACCCACGGCATGCCGAAGCGCTCTCCGACTTCTCCAGCGCCTCACCGATTCCGATGACGCCGTCGCTCGCTCGTCAGCCCTCACTCGCCACCGTGAGCTCCTCTGTGCACCGCCCAGCTTCACCACGAAGCTCCCACGACCCACAGACACCGCAGCAGCTGGCCCCCGTCGTCGCTCAACCCCACAACAGCGCCCGATCGCTGCCGTTCCTGTCGTTTCCGCCGTGGAGCTCCGACCTCAGCGTCGCCGCGTGCCGTTATCGTCGTTCGCATCACCGGAGCCTCGCAGCACGCCGCCGCCGCTGTCGCCGCTGCTCACGTCGCCGTCGTCCGAGCGAAGACACCCCCGCCCCGCATGCACGTATCGGGGAGAGAGAGGGTGAGTTACGTTAAAACGTTTTTTTAAAAACATACGGATCCGTATAAACCCTTATATACACGGATATATATTTATAAAATTGGTTTTACTGGTTTAAATTGATAGCTAATTATATATATATGTTAGAAAATTACGAGACTAGTCCCAGAAAATTAGAAATGACATTTTGGACCCAATGGCACTAGTTTCATCTCAATCCGACGCTTCGTTTTTCCAAAATTAATTTTTAAGCCTAAAAGATAAATATGTTGTTTTCATTCAAAAATCCGTAACTCCTTATTTTCACGTACACTAATATATGAAAAAAATATATGTTAAAATACTCTCCGAGACGGCCATTTTGACAGTTCATTTGTAACTTTCCGATGCAGAATGCATCCGGAATAAATTATTGAATAATTACGTACTTAATTAAAAATTAGTTTTTAAATTGATTTTAAGCTTTTAAAAATTATAAAAATTAGTATAAACTTCAGAAAAATATTTCCTCCTACGATAAAATTATTTTCCTTATATCTATGCTATAGAAAAATTTAGAACACTTTTTGACGACGTTTCAATCGATTATAAAAATCAAAACAATCAGATTAAATAGGTAGAAAATAGGGTAACCCGTAACTGATGTTTTCTTGTATTTGCAGGTACCAATTCTCGTGCACCAGCATCTTTATAAGCTCTAACTCCAACCTCGTCTTGCCACGACGATCTCAAAAAGTGTAAGTCACTCTAATTCTAACTTTGGAAATCTGGATAGTGTACTTGTACGAACTTAGGACATGACATCTAGTCTCAGAAAAGCTTTTGACTTGAACCAACGATTAGAGACCTAATTGACTAATCAATAGTGGAATGATCAACGGACTAAATTGAAATAGTGCACTTTTATGGAATTGGATATCATAGTTGTTGGACTTCAAAGCATTGCTCAAGATTAAATTGTGATAATTGCTGAACTTCAAAGCATTGTTCAGGACTAAAGTAAACTAGTGCACTTGGAATTAGATATTATAGTTGCTGGACTTCAAAGCATTGCTCGGGATTAAATTGAGATAATTATTGGACTTCAAAGCATTGCTCAGGATTAAATTGAAATAGTGCACTTTTATGGAATTGGATATCATAGTTGTTGGACTTCAAAGCATTGCTCAGGACTGATATTCTCTGTTGAGGCTTCTGCCTTGACTTTTCAGCAAGTAACTACCATATAAATGTAATTGATGTACTCATTGATGGATGTATTGTTGTACACATTGTTGGATGTACGAAATGATGGGCCTATAAGGCCATACGGATACGGATATGGATACAGACACGGATACTGATATAAATGTGAAATGTGATACAACATGGGTTATGGGGTAGTCTTGAGCTGCGTAGTGTGCGGGAGTGACTGGGTCGACCCTTATTAGTTAAGCTGTACCATCACCCTGTAGGGAATGGTAGGTAGATATTCCACGAGTTGCTCCGTGGGATGGGTGCACTTCTGGTTGCATATCGTACACTCGAGCTAAGACTGTTGCACTAGCTGATTGATACAGGGCCCATGAGGCCATATTGATACGAACACTGATATGAACATTGGACTATGATAATACACATACACTGGATACGGGGTAGTCTTGAGCTACGTAGTGTGCGGGAGTGATTGGGTCCACCCTTATTAGTTAAGTTGTACCATCACCCTGTAGGGAATGGTAGGTAGATATTCCATGAGTTGCTCCGTGGGATGGGTGCACTTCTGGTTGCATATCGTACACTCGAGCCAAGGCTGATGCACTAGTTTGATTGCTATATTGTACTCATGGTTGTTTGTTGGAACACATTATTGGGCCTTCGGGCATTTACGGAGCACATTTATGGAGCACACTATTGGACCCTTGCGGCATTTAAGACTGATGCACTAGTTTGATTGATGTTGCACTAATTAATAATACGACTACTACTATTCTACGGACTAAGTTGAGACTACTCGAACGTGATAAAACGGTTTAATAATGAGCGGTCTTGAATTACGACTGAATCAGTGTCTAGGATGGAATGGGAAGGGGGTTGGTCAACCAAGGGACTTGTTCCTGCGGTCTTTGAAGTGACCTGTGCCTTCAAGCCCTGACTGACTGGCTGATTTGGAAGTTAAGTTAGACTTCTTATTATTAGGCCCGCCTACACTATTAGATAGCCAAACGACGCTCACCTCCCTAAGTGTTGCTACAACCACATGGATGTCTAACTATCGTCATCACATTGTCTGTGTTCGAAATTTTGTTGCTACTATATGCCATGTCACAGTTATCACTCTTACACTTACACAGTCACTTTTGCGTACAGTTACCAGTACTTTACTTATCTGTCAGCTCATACTTTACTTTTTGTACCTATATGACCATCTTTTGTTTACTATAGTCTGTTTCATACTTTTGCACTACTTTGTTTCTATTGCTAGAATTGTTGTGAATTACCTACGGTTTCATCTCTGTGGCACCGCAGACGACGTACATATAGAGGCAGATGCTCTAGAGTTAATAGCGCCAGAATTTGACTGTGAGTCCGCAGCTTTTAGAGTTGTTTCCAGTCATATTTACTTTCCTTCATGTACGATTGTTGGACCATTTTTGTACAATATGGATGTAATAATTGGACACTATTTGGGTATTTTTGTACATCTCTGCATCGTGGCTATTTTGTTTTCACTGGTTAACTGCAGGACCTGCGCAAATAACAAAAAGTAACGGGCCCGGGAATCGGGTCGTTACAGCTTTGGTGGCCCGTGCAGGTCCGCGCTACCTACCTCGTGAACAATATAGCAAGATCAGGGTGTACGGTATAAAATACTCAAATTGAACTCTCGAGTACAGGATGTCTCGAGTGTTCACCCGTATTGGATGTACGGGTGAAGCGTCCTTATTGACATCTTCATTAGGACTTCCATGACCTTTCGATTGACCTTGAAAAGTCGCAACGTCTATTTTAAGGAGGGTAGCTCGACAACGGAAGTAAATTGAAGGACACTCAGAAGTATTGGAAGATGATGCTAAAGGATTTGAGACGAGCCAAACCTGACGTGCAAGTGAAGGTTGTTACGTTTTCTTGAGATCGTATTTCTATTCTAAACCCTACTTTCATCTTGTGCCCGATTTCCCATGAGACGTATCTTTTTCCACCTACCATCTCTCCTCCTCTTTATTGCCTTTTTGTCCTCTTCCTCACCTCGAGCCCAGGTCCCGCCTAACCCAGCCCACCTACCGACGACTTTCGGTGCCCCTCTTTTCTTTAAAAGACCCCCTCTTCTTCCTCACCAAGCCACCCCGTGGTTCCCTTTTTACTCAGACATCGCCCCCTCCTTCTCCCGGCCTCTTTCCCCAAGCGAACTCGACCCACCTCACCCGAAGCTCCGCCAGCTTTCACTCCACCCCACATCAGAAGCCCCCGCCATGGATCGGCAGCCAACCGAAGCCCCTGCCATAGATCGCCAACCAACAGCAGCCCTCGCCGCAGTGGATCCACAACAGCCAATAGCCCACCAACGACCTTGGAGATTGTTCGCCTTGGCGACGACCCTCGCCGCCGCCATCGCTACCGCTGTGTGGCTGAGATCTTGGGAAGCTATGATCCTTGGGCTTCTCTTGAGCTCTCTGCCCTGAGTCTCACCCAGATTGATGTCCCGTATAGGCTTCATCTTGCGACTACTCCTTTTGGTTTGCGGAAAAGTGTGTTTTTGGTTGTTTATTTGTTGGGTAATGTTGGGTGTTGCGAATGTCAAGTATTGGTCTACGGAAGGAATAATGGCGATGCTTATTGGCATGATTTTGGCCTTGGGAGTTGAAGTTGAATGTAGGCCTTGTGCTTGGCTCTGGATGAGAGCTTGGATCTTTCCTTATTGTGGGATATTATGGAGATTGATGGAAGGAATACTAGAAGTGAGTACTGATTTTGGGTGTTGGCCCTGTACTTATCTTTGGGTGTTGATCTGGACGATAGCATGTGGTTGTGCCTTATGGAAAGTGATGTTGTTGGTACCCATGGATTAATCGTTACATTCTATATTATAAACGACATCTGTGACTAGAACCAGTTGGTCACCAGTAGCACGAATAAACTTTATGATCTTCCGGTTTATGTGGTTTAAATAGCTTGATACTGGCTTATCACCTCAGGTTCCAAGTTCGAACAGATGTTCTCATCAGAATAGCCCTCATTTTCATGTGATGTTATTATCTCATGTTAATTTTGGAGAGCCAAAGTAACTATTGTAATGATACTGGTCTCAGGAGTAGTTACGGAAGCTATGGTGATGTCAATAGTGTGTATTCATATGTAACATCTCTTGCTTTCTAGATGCTGTGATGTCACATTATATTTCATGTTATTTACAACCTGATTTACTAGATTACTATCTTTTCTATCATTTATTTGCTTGAGCTTCTTCATAACATCAATTATCTATTTCAAAAGGATTTTTGAATTCCGAGGACGGAATTATTTTAAGGAGGGTAGGATGTAACGGCCTGTTTTGATCAAGACAAACTATTTACGAATTTGACAAATTTTTCAATTTTTAAACTATTTTATAATGGTTTGTCAGGAGTTTTACTGATTTCAAAAATTTCTTACAAAAATATTTTGAAGTACCAGAATAGTTATGGAGTATTTTAGTAAGATCGGATTTCAACAAATACTCAAAACATTTCTGATAAAATTCATTTTCAGTTTTTACTTTTTTGACTTAGGGTGTGTTTGGATTGAAAGAAAATATATGGAAGAAAAGTGAAATGAAAATGAAAAAGAAAGAAAAGTGAAATGAAAATGAAATGAGATTCTTTCTCATGTTTGGTTGCCAAAGAAAATATTGAAGAAAGTTCAAAGGAAAATAAGGAAATTTCTTCTATTAGGTTATTAATTCAAAATGAAAAAAATTAAGTGGTGTTTTTGCTAAATAATTTAAGAGGTGTATTTGCTAACTTTATAAATAATTTGCTTAAAAAATTTAAAAGGTATTTTAGTCTCATAATAAATTAAAAATTTGTTAGTTGTTCTGAATACTTCCGAAAGTTAGCAAATAAATTACGAATTCTTACAAATAATTCTCTAACCATACAAATATCATGATTCATAAATAATGTAATATTAAATAGTACATATATAATTTACAAATTATATGAAAACATTGGAAATAATTTGCAAGCTACTAGAAAAATTCGTGCATAAAGCGCGAATTTTTCAAGCAAAACACGAAAATTACACGAATTATTCGCGAATTTTTCAAACAAGTTCATGAATAAAAATAATTTAAATATTCATGATTTTAATAAAAATTCCGAATACATACTATTTTGAAAAATTCGGGAAAAATTCGTAAATTTTGAATAATTTGCGAATTTTAAATAATTCATGTGTAAAATTTTGATAATAATTCGTGATTTTTTGAAAAATTCATTTATAATTTTTTGAAAAGAATTCATGAATTATTCATGAATTCATTAAAAATAGCTACTAATTATATTTGTTAAAAAACACAAATGCATGAATGTGAAAATAGTTAGTTTTGCTTTGTTTTCCCTTATTTTCCTTGGGTCAAGAGGAAGAAAAGTTGGAAGAAAAGTTTTACTATTTATTTTCCACTCTTTTCCTTCATTTTCTTTTTCTTTTCACTTTTCTTTTAAGCCAAACAATGGAAAATCATTTTCCTTCTTATTTTCCTTCCTTTTCTTTCCTTTTCCCACTAACCAAACACACCCTTAATGAATTTATTTTCTATACAAACATCATCAAAACGATTTCAAACTTTTACAGTAACATTTAATGATCATTTAGGGCTTCCCACATTAATTTCGTAATTTTCTGAAGTCAAATCAATAGAGAACCCGCAAACCCGCTTCCTAAACGTTTTGTCCAAAAACTAGTATTTCCGTAGCTCAAACCCTGAAACGGATCTCGTATTCGCGATCCTCGCGATGATACGAACCCGTGGGTATGTTTTCGTAATTTTTCGGACATGTTTACTAGTAAGGGCAAAATCGTAATTTCGTTACAATTTTTACTGCTACCGCCACTAATTACCCTAGCTAAATTACTAACTACCTTAACCTAATTAACTATTAGATTAACCTAACATGACTAACACATGGGGGGACAACGTCTAAACTTAGTCCTAAAGCTAACCTACCCTAATTAATACTAATTGACTAACTAAAGGTTTAATTAATGCTAATAGTGGGTTCATGAACCCATTAGCTCTATAAATACCTATACAAACCCCCAGGCTTTAACTCATTAACCCCGTAGCACACACACTGTTCTCTATCTCTTTCCCTCCCCTTTGTGTTTACCATTCGAAAACCCCACCCCTCTTCATTTTTTTACCTACTCACACAGTCTCTCTCTCTCTCCAATTCATTTAAAACCAAGGCCATAACCGCTCTCCCTCTCTCTAATCTCTCTTCTCACTCTCTCTCCCTACCTTCGTCGCCGGAGGACGACCACCGCGCCGCCACGGTCGACCATCACCACGAACTGCTCCCCGTGCCCAACGCCGCAACCTCGACGACCCCCGCTACGACGACGAAGCCCCCACGCCAGCAAGAGCCCTCGCCGGAGCCATCACCGTCCGCCTTCGACTACTCCGCCTCCCTCAGCGAAGGCCGCTCCAGCTCGAAGCTCCGCCTGTCGGACACCGGAGGTCCCCGCTGCTTCCTCCGACCGTCCACAAGCTCGCTCCGCCACTGCTCCGCTGCAGTCGTCGAAGAAGCCCATGACACCACCAAGCTCTCCGTCTCTCCGAGCTCGCACCCCCGCTGCCACGGCGCTTCCCGAGCTTCCTCCGACGTCCACCGGAGCGACGCTCGCCGTAACCGCCGTGAGGCAGCGAAGCTCCACCGAACGCCTCCTTCTACGAAGCCCCGTCGACCCACGGCATGCCGAAGCGCTCTCCGACTTCTCCAGCGCCTCACCGATGCTGATGATGCCGTCGCTCGCTCGTCAGCCCTCACTCACCACCGTGAGCTCCTCTGCGCACCGCCCAGCTTCACCACGAAGCTCCCACGACCCACAGACACCGCAACAGCTGGCCCCCGTCGTCGCTCAACCCCACAACAGCGCCCGCTCGCTGCCGTTCCCGTCGTTTCTGTAGTGGAGCTCCGACCTCAGCGCCGCCGCGTGCCGCTATCGTCGTTCGCATCGCCGGAGCCTCGCAGCACGCCGCCGCCGCTGTCGCCGCTGCTCACATCGCCGTCGTCCGAGCGAAGACACCCCCGCCCCGCATGCACGTATCGGGGAGAGAGAGGGTGAGTTACGTTAAAATGTTTTTTTAAAAAACATACGGATCCGTATAGACCCGTATATACACGGATATATATTTATAAAATTGGTTTTACTGGTTTAAATTGATAACTAATTATATATATATGTCAGAAAATTACGAGACTAGTCCTAGAAAATTAGAAATGACATTTTGGACCCAATGGCACTAGTTTCATCTCAATCCGACGATTCGTTTTTCCAAAATTAATTTTTAAGCCTAAAAGATAAATATGTTGTTTTCATTCAAAAATCTGTAACTCCTTATTTTCACGTACACTAATATATGAAAAAAATATATGTTAAAATACTCTCCGAGACGGCCATTTTGACAGTTCATTTGCAACTTTCCGATGCAGAATGCATCCGGAATAAATTATTGAATAATTACGTACTTAATTAAAAATTAGTTTTTAAATTGATTTTAAGCTTTTAAAAATTATAAAAATTAGTATAAACTTCAGAAAAATATTTCCTCCTACGATAAAATTATTTTCCTTATATCTAGGCTATAGAAAAATTTAGAACACTTTTTGACGACGTTTCAATCGATTATAAAAATCAAAACAATCAGATTAAATAGGTAGAAAATAGGGTAACCCGTAACTGATGTTTTCTTGTATTTGCAGGTACCAATTCTCGTGCACCAGCATCTTTATAAGCTCTAACTCCAACCTCGTCTTGCCACGACGATCTCAAAAAGTGTAAGTCACTCTAATTCTAACTTTGGAAATCTGGATAGTGTACTTGTACGAACTTAGGACATGACATCTAGTCTCAGAAAAGCCTTTGACTTGAACCAACGATTAGAGACCTAATTGACTAATCAATAGTGGAATGATCAACGGACTAAATTGAAATAGTGCACTTTTATGGAATTGGATATCATAATTGTTGGACTTCAAAGCATTGCTCAAGATTAAATTGTGATAATTGCTGAACTTCAAAGCATTGTTCAGGACTAAAGTAAACTAGTGCACTTGGAATTAGATATTATAGTTGCTGGACTTCAAAGCATTGCTCGGGATTAAATTGAGATAATTATTGGACTTCAAAGCATTGCTCAGGATTAAATTGAAATAGTGCACTTTTATGGAATTGGATATCATAGTTGTTGGACTTCAAAGCATTGCTCAGGACTGATATTCTCTGTTGAGGCTTCTGCCTTGACTTTTCAGCAAGTAACTACCATATAAATGTAATTGATGTACTCATTGATGGATGTATTGTTGTACACATTGTTGGATGTACGAAATGATGGGCCTATAAGGCCATACGGATACGGATATGGATACAGACACGGATACTGATATAAATGTGAAATGTGATACAACATGGGTTATGGGGTAGTCTTGAGCTGCGTAGTGTGCGGGAGTGACTGGGTCGACCCTTATTAGTTAAGCTGTACCATCACCCTGTAGGGAATGGTAGGTAGATATTCCACGAGTTGCTCCGTGGGATGAGTGCACTTCTGGTTGCATATCGTACACTCGAGCTAAGACTATTGCACTAGCTGATTGATATAGGGCCCATGAGGCCATATTGATACGAACACTGATATGAACATTGGACTATGATAATACACATACACTGGATACGGGGTAGTCTTGAGCTACGTAGTGTGCGGGAGTGACTGGGTCCACCCTTATTAGTTAAGCTGTACCATCACCCTGTAGGGAATGGTAGGTAGATATTCCACGAGTTGCTCCGTGGGATGGGTGCACTTCTGGTTGCATATCGTACACTCGAGCCAAGGCTGATGCACTAGTTTGATTGCTGTATTGTACTCATGGTTGTTTGTTGGAACACATTATTGGGCCTTCGGGCATTTACGGAGCACATTTACGGAGCACACTATTGGACCCTTGCGGCATTTAAGACTGATGCACTAGTTTGATTGATGTTGCACTAATTAATAATACGACTACTACTATTCTACGGACTAAGTTGAGACTACTCGAACGTGATAAAACGGTTTAATAATGAGCGGTCTTGAATTACGACTGAATCAGTGTCTAGGATGGAATGGGAAGGGGGTTGGTCAACCAAGGGACTTGTTCCTGCGGTCTTTGAAGTGACCTGTGCCTTCAAGCCCTGACTGACTGGCTGATTTGGAAGTTAAGTTAGACTTCTTATTATTAGGCCCGCCTACACTATTAGATAGCCAAACGACGCTCACCTCCCTAAGTGTTGCTACAACCACATGGATGTCTAACTATCGTCATCACATTGTCTGTGTTCGAAATTTTGTTGCTACTATATGCCATGTCACAGTTATCACTCTTACACTTACACAGTCACTTTTACGTACAGTTACCAGTACTTTACTTATCTGTCAGCTCATACTTTACTTTTTGTACCTATATGACCATCTTTTGTTTACTATAGTCTGTTTCATACTTTTGCACTACTTTGTTTCTATTGCTAGAATTGTTGTGACTTACCTACGGTTTCATCTCTGTGGCACCGCAGACGACGTACATATAGAGGCAGATGCTCTAGAGTTAATAGCGCCAGAATTTGACCGTGAGTCCGCAGCTTTCAGAGTTGTTTCCAGTCATATTTACTTTCCTTCATGTACGATTGTTGGACCATTTTTGTACAATATGGATGTAATAATTGGACACTATTTGGGTATTTTTGTACATCTCTGCATCGTGGCTATTTTGTTTTCACTGGTTAACTGCAGGACCTGCGCAAATACCAAAAAGTAACGGGCCCGGGAATCGGGTCGTTACACCTCTCCACCTTCTTCTTATTCATAAGCCCAAGCTAAACCCACGATCCCTGCTTAAGATCCCAACAAACCCATATCTCAAACAACCCAGGCATGATCATGCGCATACGGGATTCTCAGCAACGACCCACGTAAAATTCCCCGTTCTTCTCCTTCTTCTCTTCTTCTTAAGCCTGACGTTCCCCTCTCTCCTTCAAAGCCACGCAGCGGCGTCCTTAAATAAACACACAACCCCAGCGAGCTCTCTTTGCCACTGCCAACATAACCCCGGCGGTAACCACCCACGACCATCACCTCTCAAAGACCCCGATCGTCGTTTCCTTCCGCCGCGACTCTCACGCTATCGGTGCCTCCCACATCGACATAGCCATAGCTCCGGTGCCCCCAGCCCCCGTCAACACCTTCTCCACCTGCAAACCTCCCTCCAACCCAACACCATCGTCGACCCTTTAGCCTCCGACAACAATTCCAGCAACACCTCCCCTCGGCGCTTTTTGACGACGCCACCGCCCCCTCCTTTCTACACCACCCTTCATCCTTCACCCACCGGTGACCTGATCTCCTTCCTCCTCTATCCCAAGCTCAGGCGACCTTTCGACCATCGTCGCCAATAAGCCCACAATCCCCTCAGGCCACCTCAACCTTCCCTCACGCCACCGCGCCTCCATCCTGACTCCACAAACCCCGAACAACTCCTCCTCCCCTCATGTCAAGCATCTCTGCCAATCTCCATTGCCTACACCACTCGACAGCATCACTCTCCTCGTCGCCACTTCCCACGTCCCTATCGTCGCCCTACTCTGCCCAGCGACAACCTCCTCCGATCACCTCCCCTCTCCTCATTGCTCTGCCGTCGTCCACGCGCTTCCGTCAAAGTTGCAACAGCCAGCGCCTTTCAGCGGTTTGCGATCGCCGCTGCCTACGTTGCCGCCGCCTCACGTCACCGCCCTGCCTCCGTCAGTCATCGACACCGTTGACCCCGTTGCAGCAGCTGTCGTACCATCACCGTTTAAGATCTCTGCTTCGACCTCCCCGCACGCACGAGTCGTTAACGCTGGTGGTAAGTTAAATAAGAACTGTGCTAAATATATAAATACGTAAGTTAATGTAATGTTAGTGTAGATGTGCAAGTATTAGTTAGTATAGATATTTTTATAATAGTTATATATTGTGCATATGTATATTAAACTTACTGTAGCTAAGTATAGGTGTGTGTGTGTAATACTTACAGTAGTACGCAAGTATAATAATTATTAACATTACTTTACTAAGTTAACTGTGAACTTATTATCATAAATCCGACTTCGCAGATTGAACCGTGTTTCACGTTACGATTGCGTGGGCACCCAAATCGCATCGCTTCAGGCAAGTATTTACCACCCACAGGTTTTAAACTACATTGCTCGGATTATTGTGACTAGAATTACGAAACATTGCCAATAACAACTCCTTGTAGGTGTGTTTCTTAATAATATTTGAAATGATGAACTTGGTGATGTGTTGGTTTGCTCTTACTATTAAAATGTTGTTGTTAATTTAATAATGTACATGAAATGCCATCATTGCTTGTGATCCTATTAATTGTGGAATGTACACCCAACTGAATTGTGATAATGGGCCCTCGGGGCATATACAGAATATTAGGCCATTGGGGCGATTTACAAAATATTGGGCCCTTGGGTCATACATTGAACTATACAGAACACGCATTGACACTTTGGATGGGGTAGTCCATTGTAGTGTGCGGAATTTCTCGGTTTCACCCCCACCGGTAAATGCGACCGTCACCCAGATGGGGTCGGTGAGTACAGAGCCACGGGTAGCTCCCGTTGGTTTGGGTGTAATTGTTGTTTCTTCCGCCCTCAGCCAATGGGCTTGTCACTAGAGTAGAAGATTGAACGATGCCATAATTTACTTTTGCTGCCACCATTATAAGTTGTGTAATCTGCTAGCTCCTCTTACCATGCTCATATACAATTGCCATGCTTGCTACTCTGTACACTACACTTTGCCTGCTCACTACTTGCACACTACACTTTGCATGCTCAACACTTTGCACACCACACCTACCATGCTCGCTACTTTGTACATTGCACGTTGCTATGCTCACATATACTCTTACGCTGCACATGCTTTACTTTGTTGTAATCACATTGTGTCACTTATCTTCAAAAGCTTTGCAACTATATTACTATCTTGCTGAGGGTCTATCTTCTAACATTTTAACTTGCCAAGCGACCCTCGCTGACGTATATTTTCCTGTTGTTTATCTTGTGAAATATACGTCAGGTTCTAGGACAGATTTTGCAGAGGAGCATACCCTAACGCTGAGCTAGTTGACCAGGAGTAACAGGATGCTGAGATGCACTGCTGAGGAATGGTATGCTTTCGCAGCGCTGCAATAAATCTAATATTGTTGTCGTATTCTATTCAGGTGTAAATCCACTTTGTGTAACTATTTGTAATGGCTATGCTCGGCCTTAATTGCTTTGTGTACATGTAAATGGATGTTGAAGTGTAATAGTGACATTTTCATTGTTCTGATATTCGCAAGCAAAAGCCTGCCAATACATAACGTCCCCCAATTTTTAACTCATAAAGAGTGCAGTTGGATGGGGGATACCAGATTTAAATATTTGTACCGCAAGCGCACGGTGTTGAGTGTGGCTTGGGGGGTCGAACACAGGGATGTGTTGTTGTGCTTGTTTCTAAGAGGAACCGGTTCACCCTACGGGTGAGCTAGCCCAAACGATCGATGGTTTGTCATGGAATGTAAATACGGAGGATAAACAATATAAAAGGAAACCTAGAACTTCGGTTTCCACCCTATCATGTGTTCTCGCTATTACGACCTACAGATAGGAAAACGATCGGAATTAGGGTTTAGTGGTGGGACGTTGCCTTTGAAAGTGATACCAGCGTTCCATGGGCCCAATATTCCAGTCGGTGCCCAGGATGATACGCCGGACTACCCGGGTTTGGTCGATGGGCATTCCCATGTCCATTAACACCGACCGACTCCGGGAGCACTAAGCTTGCAACGATAACTTCCAACATCTCATCCTGCCGTTCCCACACGCTAGGATTCGATGTCTACACTAAGGGCGTGAGCTGTGGCTAGGGAGTCAACCGCCAAGTTTATTCCCCTTTGGCCCTACGGTCAAAGGCGGTCTTTTTCCCGCCGATGACAATGAAACACCCCGCGTAACCGTCTAAATTCTTAATCCCTATCGAAATCCTAGTTCTATGGATGCATTAGGGAGAACCCGCGACGGGGTTTCCACCAAAATCCCAGATTCGGGAACTACTCACAAATCATGGCTTAAAAGCGATCTAAACAAAAATCAACCATAAAAATCATGATCAGGCGATTGAAATGAAGTAGTAGCAATGCTATTAAGACTATATTAAAGTTTCACAAAGATCAGAAGACTTACAAAAACAGTAAAATTTCAGTCGTCACAAATGGAGAAAAAAGACAAAAAAATAACAGCTTTCGTTTTTGGAAGCCTAAGGAAACTATATATAGAAATCGACGTCACCCGATCGGTTGAAGCATCAACGGATCGGGTGAGCTGCTTCACGCTTCAGCATCGACGGTTTAGAACTTCACCCACTCGCATGGTCCGGCCGATTGACGTCTCCGGGTCGTCTCTTGGAGAAATGCAGCATCAGGTCACCCGATCGGTTGAGTATTCAATCGATCGGTTGGAAATATGCCCAAAATTGACAGAGAGTTTTGTCGATTTGGCACGGTCAGCGGACGTCGGTTGAGCTCTCCGGGTCGTCTTTTGGAAGAATCGGCTACAGATGAACCGATCGGATGAGATGTCACCCGATCGGTTGGAATTCAGCTCGAAATGGCCGAGAGCCCTGTTGGTTTGAACCGGTCGACGAACCGATCGGTTGATTTTCACTTCGCTTCAGCTTCCGCCCGGGTCGGACACGCTTGCACCACCCGATTGGTTGGCTGTGTCCAACCGATCTGGTGAGGGCTGAAAAATGGCGATCTTCGTTATTTGACCCCCCGGATCACGCGTGACTTCTCCCGTTTCTCCGGGGACTCATGATATCTTCGTTATATGTCCCCTACACTGGCGATCTCCTGCAAATACATAAAAACACCAAAAGGTGAAAAAAAACTAGAAATCCCAAGAAAATGGGCACGAGACAACGGAAAACAATGGAAAAACACAAAGAAGACGTGCGTGAATATATAAAATATAAACACATGTCAAAATCCTCCAAGCTGAACCCTTCCTCATCCTCGAAGAAGACAAGTGAGAGTAGGAGCTCGGAGGGAGAAAATAGAGAGAGAGAGAGAGAGAGAGAGAGAGAGAGAGAGAGAGAAGTCAAAATCCTAAATCGCCAGTCAGGGCCAACAAAATCAAACACGCCACACTAAACAAGCATACGACAAAACACATCACTAAACCGAGGAAATATGAGTCCAAACAAGTGTCGTGGGCCCACGCGGTGAAGCGCGAGTGAGTGTGGTCGCGTGCTAGCAGACTGTATTACTATCTACAATGTGCAATAAAGCTCAATATACACATATCCAAGAAAAGACCCAAATATCGATTAAATAAGCGGTGAATATATAGCTCAAGCATGCATGAGAACAGAGTAAGAATCGAATCGTATCATGCGTCAGGGACTCCACAGCTAGGTATTAGGAAATCACCACACTATCGCCTAGATAATAGCTAGGAAATTCCTATTCCAAGTGTTTTCGAAAACGATGGAGGTTGAGAAGGTGTGGAGTAGAACACTCGGTGCAAATTCTCACCTTCCCTTTATTCTCGGTAGGTAGGAAAATATTCACACAGGAATTTTTTTGGGTTTTGGATATATGTATTTTTTTAGAATTTTGGCTATACATATATTTTTTTTGTTTTCTCTTTTCTTTTCTTTTTGGGTTTTTCTTTTCTCTCTTTTTTTTTGGATTTTTGGATTTTTGGGTATATACATGTGTACTCTCCCAAGTGGGAGAACGGTACACGACGAGGGGATTTGCACCAAGTAAAATAAAAAAGAAATCGGATTATAAACACTTGGGCAAGGGAGATTTTCTTCGCTAATCAGAGCATAGGCTAAATGGATTATCCTAGTCCTAACTGTGGAATCCCGACACATGCGAAACGAAGTATACGATATAAATATAGCATGCATATAGAAGCAGACAGGAGAAGCAAGTACCGCATATTCAAATCGAAACATGATAATCTAGGGATCATCCCAGGACATGTATATAAATCAAAATCACAAAGTAGAAGCACACCATAAGCTAGACACAACACACGACTCACATAAAAGCAAAACGGACCCACAATGCATGAAATGCAAGAGGACTCAGCTTCCGAGGGTTAGTGAATGTGATTATCGAAGCCATGCTAGGTGTGTGTGTGATTCAGTGGCAATTCATCATTTGGGGGTCATCTCTAGGAGAGAGAGAGGAGAAAAAGGAAAGAAAGAAAAAGAAAAACACGGCGAAAACGACTCAAAAACGAAGAAAAAGACACAAATGACGCACGAAGTGCGACTCACCCAAGCTGAAACTTGCATTGCCCTCAATGCAATAAAAGTAAATACGGGAGGACAATGAAAATGGGGAGAAATACGCACTGACACAAAGAGAATAAAAAACGAGAAAAACACACATACGAAACTGAAAAATAAAGAAAGAGGAAAAATAAATACGGAAAATAAAAGGTAGAAAATCACACCACACGACATGTATAAACAAACACACCACAACGAAAAACACGACAAAACACACAAAATGTCGACTTCCCCCAAGCTGGACATGATAGTGCTAGCAATATGATATGATAATGAAGATGCAGAAATATGCATGGGGGAAGATCGAAGAAGAAAAAGAAATCAAAAAGCAGGAGAGGAATCATCCTCGTCCTCCTCGGCAGAAGAGGGAGGGGTGTGGAGGGGTGTGGAGGGGAGAGGTGGGGGTGTGCGGAGAAGTAGGGAGAGGGGTGCAGGATGTGTGTGGATGGGTGCACTACTACAAAAAGGACCTTTAATATCACATCTTTAATAGCGCTTGCCAATTATAAGCGCTGTTAATTAGAGGCACATATAATAGACAGCGCTTCTTTCTAAAAGCGATGTTAAAGGTCGGAGAATAGACATCGCTTTTTTCTGCAAGCGCTGTTAAAGGTCAGAGAATAGACAGCGCTTCTTTCTACAAGCGCTGTTAATTAGAGGCACAGATAATAGACAGCGCTTCTTTCTACAAGCGCTGTTAAAAGTCAGTTAATAGACAGTGCTTCTTTCTAAAAGCGCTGTTAAAAGTCAGATAATAGACAGCGCTTCTAGAAAAGAAGCGCGGTTAAAGATCATATGTTGAAGCGCTGTTAAAGGTAAGGTCAAATTTTTTCAATACCGAGGGCGGGCGAGCGCAGACATTTTCATTTACCCTCGTCCAATTTCGAATGGTTGCTTGAAAAAACCCTCATTGATGGCCTCCCCTCACCCTCAACCCCCCAAATCCATTCTCGATCTTGAGATCACCGTCGTCTCCGTCGTCAACTACGACATCGCCTACCTCGATCTCGACACGGGTACTGCACGTGCAGGACCATCAAGACCCAAAGGACGCGCCTCCTCCTCGGCTCCCAGCCGCTTTTAGAGAACTAGGGCTAGGGTTTTAGGAACTTCTCCTTCTCTCTCACTATATGGAATCATAAGGTATTTTTGATTTAATTTCTACTTTTATTTTGATTATTTAGGGATTTTGGGAGGTGGGTTTCTCTTGGGGACAATAGTGATGGTGATGGAGGACGCCGATGCTCCCCATCACCTCCTCTTGCTGAGAAATTTCATGTCACAAGGGATCGTGCATCGCCAGCCTCTGCTGTTTGCGAGCCCTTCCAAGGAGCCCAGAGCGTTTCTTGGCACGCTTCCTACTCCCTTTTCATCATCGTCATCATCGTCGTCGTCTTCTAGTCCTAAGGATGAGAAGCAAGAGGTATTGTTAGATTCAGCTGATGATTTAGAGTTGGTTAATTTCCGATAGAATAAACTTGATTTGATATTTGGTGCTGATGTTTGTATGATGCCTTGGTGTAAAGTCCATGGCAGACTCGACCTTTGCTAGGGATGCTTGCAATAGTGATTTCCAAGAATATACTTCATCAATTTGACAAGGATAACCGATGCTGGAAGTTTAGTTACAGATAATATGTTTTAATTTCATATGAATATGATGGATATGCATCACAACAACAGTTGGTTTTGTACTTATGTTACATCTTGTGACAGAAATCAGGGGTCAATTATGTTTTCTATCAAACTATACAATATCAATATTAGTATTGATGATGCAGTCTTAAAGACAAGAAGCCCAGGGCTCCGTAGGTTTCCCTGGCTTCTTCTGATAAGAAGCCATGATTCGAGAATAACGGTTGGAATAACCTTTTTGGTGATGTTCTGTAGTTCTATATGGAACATACTGCTGAAACCTTGGATGCCCTTATACATCATGGATATGAATGTTGCCATACACTTGGTAAGGGTTGAGTGTGTGGGAAAAAAGCAAATATTGTTCACCTTCACTGCTGGGCAGATACATCAATAAAAATTCATAGTTATAAGAGGTTTGTGCTAGGTGCATTAATCATGAAAGAAGGATTCTAATCCTTTATAGAGTATTAAATTTAAGAAATAATTGTAGATCATATTGCAAAATTCTATCAAGGCATCGATAAGTTTATTCTATTGTTGGTAATGGCATAAAATGGCATATGCTTCATACAAATTGTGTTGTAGGCTATAGTACGGTCTGCAATACTGTTGGAGATTCAATGGATCATGCTTGGCAAGAGGCTACAAACTTGTGCCGGCCATTCTTTGTCTATCTCATCACTCTCGTCTTCTGTTTTAATCTTTGGGGATCTTAGTAGTATCTTAGTAGTTAGAACAGATTTCATGGGGAAAATTGAACATCCTTTCTCATCCTTTGATGTTTGGCCCCTTATTATCAGGCGTCGATTATTTACTCAGTTTTCAGGTGAAACACTGAGAATCTTATGGTTACCCATCTCTTCGTATGCACGGAGATGCATTCTAATTTTTATTTGCCCCCCCTATGATCCTTTGTTTCCTTGTTGGTTTTCATATGTCAAGAGTCATGCTGGGAATCTCTCATTTGGCTGGTAATATTGCTACAGTTCACACTCTTGTACCCATGTACACTTAAGTTTATTCACAACTGTTAGAATTTGGTCGCATTTTATGAAATAATCATCAGGCTATTATGCTCAGTTATGCCATCTGTTTTGTTTACTAGTTCGGGAAAATATATTTTCTGATATAAGTTTTGTTTGTGTGATTCAAGCAAAAAATTAAAACCCATGCATAAACGTTTAATTTAATATTATGTTAGCGATAAAAAGGAAAGAAGCTGATTTCTAGGTGAAGTATCAAACAAGAATCCTATGAGTATCCAAGTACCAACTATAACAGTATCGAATATGTATATAATATGTATACATGATCATTTGGTGAATCGATGCAACAGATGTAATAGTTCATTTCTAGGAAGCATAGTACAAATTGTGTTCGATTGTGGTCTGTTTCCCGCAATGCATGATAGGGATGAAATTATAGGGCTAAAATTTGGAAAACCTAGTTGTGGATGGAGGTTTAAGTCTGGACCCTCAAGGGTTAATCCCATTTATAAGAGAGCATAAACTATAAGTTGTGGTCTAAAAAATCAACGTTTGCTTTTCTTGATGAATAGCATAAAGAGAACCCATTTGAAGTTCACCAGACTAAACACCTAAATTGAAATTCAACCAACCGTACTCATGGAACTTTTAATACCCGCTAGGTGAGGATGGACCTTTGTGTATTTCGCTAAAATGACTTTTTGACATGCTGTATTTGTCCAAGTGGTATTTTTGGTCCTGGTGGTAGGCTTATGGTGCCGTCTCTAATTTCTGCTGTGAGGACTGGAAATCTAAGGTAGTGCATGGCCGCGTACATTATTTAGACAATGTGTATTGAGATTCTTGCCATGATTTCTTTTGATATTTTCATACTCTTACACGTCTTCGATTTCTGAACATGTAATCTCCTGAATATTATTGTTATTCATTTTCTTTTGTTCAGTGTGTTTTTAAAGAAGAATTTTTAAACTGAACTGCTTTTACTGAATGAACTGTTTCTTTGAAGCATGTGTCTATGGTCCGTTTTGATGACGGCTCATGGATCTTTAATTTTATGATCGGAGTGGCTTTGCATGTTGCATCATACATGACATCTGTTTTGGTGACCACGATGTTCTGACCAACTTTCATATATCGTATCTTGTATCTGAAATTTCCCTCATCTGACTTTTTCCTTGTATGTTGGGTGCAAATACAGGTTCCTGATGCTAGTAGCAGGCCGTCATATAACTCATGCAGAGGAAGTTATCCAGCAATCAATGAAAATTGAGTAAGTTATGCATTGAAGAGTATATTGTTTGATTTCACATTTTTTGCAATATTTTGATAAATCTTTTAAGAAACTTCACTAATAGCTAATGCATTTTTAGATGATTCAGCAATGGTAAGAACTCCTCGGATTTTCTGGGTATGTGCTTGTTCCTCAGCCTCCAATCAATTCTGTTGGTTTCTATCATTTCCCACAATTTTTTGTTAGCACGTTCCGTGGATATTTTAGATGAGTTTCTAACTAGCTCAGACAGTTATTTTACAACTTAGTACCTCTGAGATTACCCACTATATGCCCTGCAAACCTTTTATTGGAGGTTTGAGGTGCATCAGGAGATGCCATGTATTACCATATCACTACTTGTTTTCTTTTAGAGGATAGATACACTGTTGGGTACAAATATTCCAATCATTATTTGTGAAGTCGTACATGAAATTGGATTTCCTTCGGATTCGAATATTTGTTTAATGTTAATATATATGACCAAATGCCTAAGAATAGGAACCATACCCCTAGTTTTTCCCCCTAGTTCGTAATTTTTTTAAAAATATGCGAGGTCGCATGATTTTGTTCCTTTTATTTGATAAAAACAAGACGTTCCATAATGCAGTGCTTAAAATGTGTATTTGGACAAATTCTGTTATGTTTAGATATTTATTTGGATATGAGGCAGTTTATGCATATCTGTTTGCACTACCGCTGTCAGGCCATGGATGTTGCTTCCTTGGACATGCTCCCGTTCCATTGGTATCCCTTCATTCTGTTTGCATTTATATGCTTTGCACTGTCCGAGGATTAACTGACATGTGACTGCTGACATGGACATGCATATAATCTTTCTGTTAAAGGAGCCTTATTTCTTTTTTGTTTTCATTTTTTGTAAAGCAATCATGGGTCTTTTGATTTACAAATATCAATTTGGATTTGTTCAAAATGCATCTTTTTTCCCCGATGAAATAAACCTGAGGCTAGGGTGTTCCTGGTTACTTCAATTGTATCCCATCCCTCACAGAAAATTCCTCAGAATAGCTAGCTTTTCTTGTTTTGATCCTAATCAACATTCCTCGGGTTTGGTATAAGTCCGAGTTGATTACACTTGTGTCTTTGCAGAATGGCAGTAAACACATTTCGCAACGCCTTTGGGACCTTTCCCCTGCGAATTTTCCCCAAGAGGCTTGATGTTCAATCTGAGCAGTATGGTGCACCGAAATTTTCTTGTTTATATTGCTGAACTGTCGCCGCGATGTGGTTTCACACCATGCATTTGCTTGATTTGCAGGTTCCGATTATTTTGCACGATGAGACTGCGGAGGCCAGGAGACGGAGCGAGATCCATAGCGAAGAAGCAAGGAAACAATCCGTTTCAGTGATAACAGCCTGGCACATTTGACATATTCACCCTCATTTCGATACAATAATGTAATGCAATTTTCTTTCAGAAGTACAACATCCCATTTCTTGTGTTCAAGCCTGGGATTCACATTCACAGAACTGACCAAAATACAGTATTCCACTTCTAGTAACTAATGGTTGCAGATTACCTCAGGGGTCCTGCATGATCTCTGCTTTCTTAGTATTCGTCGGTAATACATGCAATACTCTCAGGGTCAAAACATTCTTTGAATAGTCCTGCATGATCTCGTTTCTTAGATGATATTCCTTCAGGAATGCATGAAACATTCTTTCAATTCCAAGCTTCATGCTCCTCTAAAGATCCAGCAAAGAACAGTGGTAAGACCTGGTCATCATATTTAATCCAAAGAAACACAAAGGATTGTTCGCTGACGAGTTTAATAATCAGCAGCCGCAACAAATGCCAAGGTGCACAAGTTGATTGCCAACCGGAGAATGCTTTTATTAATGTAGCAATAATGGTAAGAACCTGGATTCTCTGTAAACTCTACGGTTTTGTACAAACCTCCCATTACATTGATTAAAACAATTTGCAATATTCTGATGAACTCTCGCTCTTGTGATAGTATTTGAACGAATAACTAATTTTTTTTAAATATGAAGACAAAATTGTGATACCTCATCAAACCTATGGCAGCTTAATGAGAGGATGTATGTTTTGCTTAACTTGTTCTTGTAATTCAGTTTAGCAGGAGAATTTGCCATGTATAACTGTGTCCTTTATTTAGGTATGGCGATTTACAAGGTTTTAACAAGTAGGAAACGGCTGAAAGATTGGGGAAGGAGCTTGTTCATGCATGGAGCCTCACATATGCCAGTATCCCCCCTAATGGCGAAAGCCTGGAAATGTGCGCAGAAAGAGCAGTTTCTTATTTCCGCGAGCATGTAAGAAATTTCTTGCCAAGTGATTAGGTTTCTTTGTCAATGAGGCTAAGTTGCTATTCTGAATACATTGCATGACAGATCGAACCCCAGCTGCTGCGTGGGAAGAATCTGTTGGTGACGGCTCATGCCAATTCGTTGAGATCGATCGTCATGTATCTTGACAGTCTAACCGCCGAAGAGGTGATGCTTGTTCAGTTTGAAATTCTAGTCATGTCGCTTGATGATGCCGTCTTGGGTGCTTATGGAAATTCTCTTTACGGACAGGTGATCAGCCTTGAGATGTTAACTGGCATTCCTATGATGTACATATTCAAAGATGGAAAGTTTGTCAGGAGAGGGAGTCCAACAGGAGCTGCGGAGACTGTCGTCTATGCTTACAGCTGCGTATGCACCTTCATATCAAACGTCCATGCTTGCTATGTACTTAAAAGAGTGATGTTGTGTTCTGTTCTCTTTGAATGCAGAGGTGATGCCTAATTTAACCGGTTAAAGGAACTTATAAAGAACACAGATCTTGCAGCACGTCTAAAATTCATGGTTCGCGATGTCCTGGATCTTCGGTCTAACAACTGGGTGCCATGTCGCGAAGAGGTGAGCAGGCGTATGTGAAAAATCTTCGGTCTAACAACTGGGTACCCAGAGCAGCTCAGAATGAGGTTTTTTCGGTGTTAAATCCAGACACCCATAAAAATGTTGTAGGGTTTGTAGATTGATATTGGGGTTTTTTTTCCGGTGTCATTTGGTCACTTGTAAGAAATTGAAGAAATGTTTGGTTAAATAAATTTTGAGGTTTGGAATCTGTCTCTTTTCTTTTGGATTTTATGCAGAAAATTTGAATTTGGGGCCTGGCTTATGGTATGTAATCTAGGTTCTAAGCGCATATTGTCACAAATTGTGACCTCAAACGTCTCTGTACTCTGCAACTGAACGATTGCACAAACAAGCGCTGTTAAAGGCCCACCTTTAACAGCGCTTGCACAAACAAGCGCCGTTAAAGGGGGGCCTTTAACAGCGCTTACACAAACAAGCGCTGTTAAAGGCCCCCCTTTAACAGCGCTTGCAGTAACAAGCGCTGTTAAAGGCCCCCCCCTTTAACAGCGCTTGCAGTAACAAGCGCTGTTAAAGGCCCCCCTTTAACAGCGCTTGCACAAACAAGCGCTGTTAAAGGCCCCCCTTTAACAGCGCTTGCACAAACAAGCGCTGTTAAAGGCCCCCCTTTAACAGCGCTTGCACTAACAAGCGCTGTTAAAGGCCCCCTTTAACAGCGCTTGTAAAGCGCTATTAAAAGCAGCCCCCCTTTAGCAGCGGCGAGATAGACAGCGCTTGTAAAGCGCTATTAAAGACCTTTTTTAAGCGCTATTAAAGGTCCATTTTGTAGTAGTGGTGTGGAGGTGTGGACGATGGGTGGTGTGGTGGTGGTGATGGTGAGTGGTAGGGAAATGGCGACCAATGCGGTGGTAGATGGGGTAGATACGGCGACGGGAGTGGATGGTCGGGGAAGTGATCACGAACGCACCTGCAATTTCTTGCGGCGCACGTATGGGGTGACGGAAGTGGAGGGTGGTGGATCTGTGGGATCGAAGGAAGTGGTCGTGAGTGGAGGTGAAGTGGCAGGAATGGAAACAGTGGTGGCGGGAGGGGATGGTCGCCTAGGGGGAGATGGGTGTGGTGATGAATGTGATGGGGAGGTGAAGATCGTGGCGAGGTGGGAGGAGTGGGTGGAGGGGGACCAAAAATGTGAGTGAGGTGGCAGAGAATGGTGGACATGTTCCTCTCTAGTGCGAGGAAACGTGGGTGAGAGAAGATAGAAGAGGAAGGATCTGAGGGGGCAGAGGACGAAACACGAGCGTGCAGTGAAGCTAGCTCAGCCTCAAGAGCGAGGCGAGCGGAGGTGGCTCGGCGAACGGAAAAAGTAGAGGCTGTACGGGAAGTGGAAGTGGTGACAGCGACTGTGGTCATGCCGGCACCAGAGGCTAGGCCTAAGAAGGCCTCAGTCAGATCCTTAGAAGTGATAGGGTCAGAAGCCGGGGTGGTATGACTGGGGCAAGCCCCAGAGTCTCCTCGGGACACAGGGATATCCTGCTCGCCTAAGTGGGTGGCAGGGGGAGTTGATCTGCGTGCGCCTGGGGGAAGGAATGGACGACGTAACCCCCCTAGAAACTCTGGATCAGGAGGGAATGTCCAATCTGCCA
This sequence comes from Scilla litardierei, assembly GCA_030789695.1. Taxonomy (NCBI): domain Eukaryota; kingdom Viridiplantae; phylum Streptophyta; class Magnoliopsida; order Asparagales; family Asparagaceae; genus Scilla; species Scilla litardierei. The sequence continues at coordinate 85,561 of JAULAV010000064.1, read as the reverse complement.
CTAGAACGATAGTCATATGAGCGGGATTGGGCAGAATGGTATAAGGAGCAGGGGGTGTCCGTAGTAAAAAGTGAAACGACCGTCGGGGCAGGGCTTGATCATGTGCATGTGCCGCAGGACATCAAGATCTATAAGTGTGGGTCCTGGGGCAGAAGGCAGATCTCTGGGGATGATGATATTAAACTGGGGATATGAAGCTATGATAGTAATGAGGCCCCTGCAACAGTACTTGCCTTTGCCGGCGTAACTAATCTCAAGAAGCTTGTGAATAAGCCACACACCAGCATGAATAGGAATGCAAGGGGCCTCGAAGGCGATCCCGTCATCACCACGAATAAAATCGAATGTCATGGCCCACAAAATGAAGAGATCAGGGATAGTCACCATCCCAGACTCATCCCTGGGGAAGAACGTGCAAGATATGATTCGGTGGGCCAGACGAAACACGGGGTGAATGATGGAGGAGGCCTTGGCCTTACCTCGGGGATAGTGATCATGTCGGGTGATGCGGAACCAAAATTGATCGACGTCGAAATCGGGGTGATATCTGTAGGGACGGATGGCGTCATCCCCAAGAATGGGGAATTCTAAGATGTCATTGATGGTATTCAAGTGGGTGCGGATAGTTTTGTTTCGGGCCCGGAAAACGACGATCGATCCCGACTCACTATGGAGAGATGATAGAAATTCTAGAGTGAGAGCGGGGTAGGACGCAGCATGGGCGTTCAAGAAATCTAACCATCCTAAGTTGACAAAGAGGGTCTCGACTTCGGAGAAAACTCCAAAATCGATAAGCGTTTGTGCGTGTGCAAACTTGGTGGAGAGGTGCGAACGTGCGTCGAGTCTATGATAAAAATCTTTTTGTTCAAGACTCAGAAAACGGTAACCATGCGGTCCCAACATTGGGTCCTTATGAGGGATGATAGGTAGGGGTTGGGGCTGTGTAGGCCGTGTAGGAGGAGGAAGTGAGATGGGTAGACATGTGGACTTTCGTCTCTTGCGAGACAGCTCCTCCTCATGCATGATAGCCTTACACTTATCTTTTTCCCTAGCCATGATAGTGTGCGATGCAAGTGAATGCATGATATGATGAATGCATACAATCAATGGCAATTGAGCAAGAATATAGTATTGTGGCAAAATTGAAAATGGAGCTAAGGAGCAAAGTTACCCAGTATCGTAGTGAATCCTTGCTCGCAAATCACCCAACGCTGTACAATTGATGGGAGTGTGAAGCCGCGGACATCTCTTCAACAATTTTTTAGAAATAGGGGATGGTCGGGCGAAAATTAGGGTTTGCTTGGTGATGGAAGAGAGAGAGGGATTGATTGGAGAGAAAGAAGGAGGAAGTGGAGAGATCGATTGAGGGGGATTGGTGGTCGGTTGAGGGAAGAACATGGCCAGTTGGGGCTTGGAGAAGTCGAAACGGTGGAAGGGAAATCGAAGTCGGGTGAAGAAAATGAGTCGGGCGAAACGGGGGGGTATTTATAGGGTTTTAGGTCAACCGATCGGGTGAGATCTCACCCGATCGGTTGGGCAAATTTTCGAAAAATTTGTTGAAAAATGGCTACATGCGAACCGATCGGTTGGCCGCTTCACGATTTTCCTGAAAGTTCTGTGCACTTCACCCAGACGGTAACACCCACTGCTTCTACCAACCGATCGGTTGATTTAATCCCAAAAAAATCCGAGAGTTCAGCTCTTCTCACACGATCTGCCACCCGGTCTCTGCTTGTTTCACCCGACCGGTTCACTGAAGAACAGATATAGGCCATTGTCTGATACGTCCCACCCGATCGGTTGAGAGATCAAACGATCGGTTGGAAGCTTGTTTCCTGCAAAAGTTCACAAATTGCCTAAATCCCTCGACGAAAGTTTCCGTGGCTGAATTTATTCAACAAAATAAGAAAAATAAACCTAAAAATAATCCTAAAAACAAAGATGAGGGTTTAGAACGTGGGTTACCTCCCACGAAGCGCTGTTGTTTAACGTAGTTTGCTCAACGCCCGGTAGATGATTTTCAAGGAGGACGAGAGTGATGCCCAATGTTTGGCATTCCTTCAGATGTTGGAGCGGCGGCCGTTGGTGTCGTCGGCGGTGATAAGTAGACTTGCTCGACGATCATCCCTATGTTGATGGTATCCGGGGGCTTCTTCCTCACATTGGCGTCGACCGTCACTTTTCTTAAGATCCAGATCTCATCAGCGGTAAGTTCCATGGGCTCTTTCCCCTTTCTCCTTGTCGGAGCAACTTTTTGGAATCCGGGAGGGATCATATGTGAGACACCCGCTTCCCGAGCAACTTCTTCCTTCTTCGAACCAACATGCTCTTCAAGGTCCCCCAAGCTGTCGGGGGGGGGGGGGGTCCTTGAGATAATTTCCTAGGACCCAGCTTCCACAGCTCTTTCGTCTTCAATGTCCAGCATATTGCAACCAGGTTCATCCGGAGGGTGCTTTATAGACAACCCCAAGTCAAACTCGACCTTCTGGTCGCCTGATTTGGGATATAAATTGCATATTCCCCCCCCCCATTTCTGGGCATTTTATGTGTATATCATGTTAATTGTGGCTTGATACGGGCGTATTTGTGATATCATGATTTATTTAAGCCTATTCCTATTTTATACATAAAATATGGTTTTTGTGAACTAATTTTTACTTCTCGTATTTTTCAGGTACTCCTGGGATTTTTCTGGATTTTCTGGAATTTTTCCAGAATTTTTGGGAATTTCTAGCTATTTTCCGGGATTTATTTGGAGCAATAGGCTATTTTGTAATTATTAAAAAAGAAAAAAATTAAAATATAATAATAATAAGCCATGTGGGCCGGCCCGCTGGCCGGCCCAATCTGCTTCGGGCCGCTGAGTTTAATTAGAAAAAAAGGTTTTTTTTAATATTCAGCGGGCCGGCCCGTTGTGGCCGGCTGAAAGTTTTAAAATAATAATAATAAATTAAAACGCAAACGATCGGGCCGGCCCAGTGCCGGCCCGCTGCTGCGATTGGCGACCCGCACGCGCAATTAAAAACGGGGGCGGGCAGCGGGCGCCCGCCCCCTACAATCCGACCCGTTAAGCAATTAAGGGGGGGCTGCTGCGATTTTTACGAAGAGACTTCGTTTTTGAGTTTTTGGCTTGCTGTTCTTGAGTTATTTTTAGGGTTTCTTGGGGGTTTTTCTTCCCCATTAGGACTAGGGCTATGGAAGGAGACCATTGGAGCTTGGGAAGCTTGGAGGAGGTGCCCAAGTGAGAGGGAAGCCTCATTTCTTGAGAGATTGGTGATCTCTTTCCTCTTTTCTTGTGTAATTTTTGATATCTCTCTTTGTATTGAACCTTGATGAATTTTTTTATGAATATCATTTTGGTTAGTATGATTGAGTAGTGTTGGATGCTTGTGTTGTGACTCATTGAAGTTGGATGTTAATTTTTGCCCTAATTGCCTCTTGCTCATTTTGAATGTTGATGTTGGATGTTTCATTAGGCACAATTTGATTGGCTAAGTCCCGAGATGGCACAATTTGAGAAAATACCGTGCTCTTAATTTGATTAGTGCTTCGATGAATCGTCCATCCCTATTGCAATATTTCGCGTTCATGAAAGCTAAACTTTCCGATTGGGCTTCCTTAGCCGGATGACCAATTGAGTTATACGTGGTAATTAGAGCTTAATTAATGCCAATCTAAATGAACCCACAACCCATGCTCCTCGCCTAGCTATCCTAAATCCCCTTTGGCTCTCTAACCGTACCCACTTAGGATAGGATTTTTTAGATTCTCCACACATTTTCCTCCACTCATCCACTGTTAATTGAGATTGTTGTAAAACACTTTATTTTTCTTTATCACTCAAACTTGTGAATATAGAACGACTTGTCCCTGTGATCCGACCCGGTACTCACCGGTTATTTTTATTGCAATTGACACTCCTATGCTTGGGAGTGGAAGGCGTGCCCCGTGCGCATCCTTCCGAGTCAACCAATTGCCGCCGTTGCAGGGGACAACGGTTTCTATTATTAGCGATTTTTGATTGATTTTGAAAGTTATAGTGTGATACTTTTATCTCTTAGTGTGTGTCTTTCCGTTTATTTATTTTCCTCTTATTGAGTCGTTTGGTTGTTTATTTTCCTTTTCTTGGAAATTTTTTTTAAAAAACATGGCATCATCTTCAGACTTTTCTGACATTGATTTGGAGGATATCCCACTCCCGCCATACTTTCATGGTTCAGAGTGGAAGAACCCTCATTTACATTTGAAAAAGTTTGAAGATTGGATATATTCATGTCTTGGTGGGATCATTAGCGATGATTGCATATACTTTCGATTCTTTCCCTCTTCTTTGCAAGATGATGATAGACTTTGGTTTGATTCATTGTCTCTTGACTCACATTTTACTTGGTTGTCATTTCAGGCTGAATTTCTCCGAGTGTTTCTGCCTACTTTTTTAGAGCAGGTACAGGGGCGGCAGGCCATGGAGCATATAATGAGCTTTATCCAGGCTGAGTGGGAGGCCTACCATCAGGCTTGGCAGAGGTTCACTGATTTGGTGCTTGCGTGCCCACACCAGAGCTTTCACGAGGATCATCTTCCGCAGATCTTCTACACAGGATTATCGCCATCTGGGCTAGATTTCGTGCCGATGAGCTGCGGTAGGGAGTTCTTTGATTATTCGACTGAGGATTCATAGTGTTACCTGAGGGACCTTGCAGAGTGGGAGCATACTGTGCCATCTGTAGAGCCGTCACTTGGATATGAGGATGATGGCCAGTCCAAGTTTCCACTTCAGAATGCAGAGCAGCAGGTCCAGTACCAGCCTGAGGAGCCATCTGAGGGCTCATTCCATTGCGACCCTATGGAATACCATGAGAAACCGGTGAAGAGGGTGCATTGGGGCCAAGTAGAGGAGTTTGAGCATTTACATTTTGAGGAGTCTGAGGAGATGGATGATGGAGTGCGTGTCGACCACGACGTTGACACGATACATTTTCACTTTGAGGTTGAGGATGAAGCGGATGTGCATGATGGCTGAGAGCAGATTGAGGACACCATGGAGCCTGAGCCACAATCCACTTCAGAGTTAGCTTCACAGGTTGAGGCGATTGAGTACTTAGGGAGGGCGACTGAGATGAACTATTTTTGGGATAACGAGGGTGATGTGTGATTGGATTTGCCCGAGACAAGTCTACCTCCAGTCCTATCACAGATGTCACTTCCCTCGCCTCAGGATGCGCACTTGCCAGTCATCGAGGAGATTTGTCAGGAGCAGTTACCAATTATGGGGAGTGCCGCAGAGATTGTTGATATTGATGTCGAGGAAGAGGATAGCGACGGGGATTGCGACATGGTATATATTGAGCCCGAGCTCCCTCCTACTCCAGTTTTCTCTCTGCAGCCACTTCCACCTCCTCCTGAGGCCGTGCATCATCCCGAGCCTAGCATCACATTTCAGGGAAGTTCCCATCTTACTTTTCCCTCCACCCCCGAATCAAATTATTTAATTCCATATCATAATGATTCGGATTGTCGTCATTTAATCGTAAATTCATTTATTCATTTCGACGACCCATTTTGGCAAGCTTTTCACTTGGATGGGCGCTCTCACCCAATTATTTTTGACACGACCTATCTCCCCCATTTTGCAGGAACACATCATAAGGAGATGCTTGGAGTTGTGTCGCTTGCCATTAATGCCCGCAATGGAGGTAGGACATTGGACGTGGCGACGCTCGCGGAGGAGCAAAAGGATATGATCGAGCAGTTGCCACCACCGTTATACATTCGAGATCCGCCTTTTGCAACGGTGTGTTCTTTCCAATAGTGTAAATAAATAAATTTTTTATTTTTGTGTTTTCGTATGCCTTTTTTTCTTTTCTAGGATCTTTTGTGAGATCTAATACTCTTCCATCATTGAGGACAATGCTTATTTTAAGTTGGGGGGAGAGTGTTAGAATCTTTAGGATTTGTAGGATTTTGGTGTTAAATTTTTTTTTTGAGATACCTCCATTTTGCCATCACCCATTGATCTTCATTGCATATCATATTTGGCCTCCTTGTCCATACGCTGCTTGCTTTATGTAGTCCCTACATGCTTTAATTCCATGCAATTTTTTCGGATTATCATTTTGGTATCAACTTCTCGATGTTTGATTGGCACGTTTTTATTTCTTTTCCAATTTGGATTCAAATGTTAATATACCATGTATGAAGCTATTTTATATGTTATGATACTCTCTTTGAGATAATTTGGGAAAAGTTTGGTGTAGGTAATTGCATGAGTTGGGATGAATGGTGTAGATTTTAATTGGATTGGATTTGGCCAATTGTGCATGCTTTGTTTTCCTCTTAGGAGTGGGTGGATGAGTTGCCAATTCATGTTGGAATGAGAAAAAGAAAGTTAGTATAAGTGAATGTTTCTTTCTAATCGAATTGAGCAGCTGGTGCCCCACGAAACATTGGGGAGGACGCCAAAAATGAGATTTAGGATATCATTCCATCCATTTGCATATATAGCGTCATTGCGTGTATGCAAATGTGCAGGTATTTGCATTTATGTCGTTATCGCGTGAATGCAAAACATAAACATACAAAATCCAAAAACATAAAAAAAGAGAAAAAGAAAAGAAAAAAGGAAAAAAATGAATGAATAAGCAATATGAGTGATGCAATCTTATCCCCCACCACTTAGAAGAAATTTTCTTTTGTTTTGGCCATTTCCATGAAAATTTGAAAATTTGACATCGTGATATTTCCCGACATATTGGATACTGGCTTATTACCTTACTTTTCTTTGAATTGGATTGAGAGGAATTTCATTTGTTGTTTACTTTCATACATTGAGTATATTGGCCTTGAAATCATTTGGAAATATCATTTGGTGGTTGCCATGAAGATATCTTGAGTTTGGTGCATGCATTCAATTTAATCCGAATTTTTCGCATATTTTGCTAGGGACTAGCAAAAAGCTAGTTGGGGGTGTGATTCGGGATATAAATTGCATATTCCCACCCCCCCCAATTTCTGGGCATTTTATGTGTATATCATGTTAATTGTGGCATGATACGGGCGTATTTGTGATATCGTGATTTATTTAAGCCTATTCCTATTTTATACATAAAATGTGATTTTTGTGAACTAATTTTTTGCTTCTCGTATTTTTCAGGTACTCCTGGGATTTTTCTGGATTTTCTGGAATTTTTTCAGAATTTTTGGGAATTTCTAACTATTTTCCGGGATTTATTTGGAGCAATAGGCTATTCTGTAATTATTAAAAAAGAAAAAAATTAAAAAATAATAATAATAAGCCCTGTGGCCCGGCCCGCTGGTCGGCCCAATCTGCTTCGGGCCGCTGAGTTTAATTAGAAAAAAAGGTTTTCCTTAATATTCAGCGGGCTGGCCCGCTGTGGCCGGCCCGCTCCGCAGCTGAAAGTTTTAAAAAAATAATAATAAATTAAAACGCAAACGAGCGAGCCGGCCCAGCGTCGGCCCGCTGCTGCGATTGGCGACCCGCGCGCGCAATTAAAAACGGGGGCGGGCAGCGGGCGCCCGTCCCCTACAATCCGACCCGTTAAGCAATTAAGGGGGGGCTGCTACGATTTTTACGAAGAGACTTTGTTTTTTGAGTTTTTAGCTTGCTGTTCTTTAGTTATTTTTAGGGTTTCTTGGGGGTTTTTCTTCCCCATTAGGGCTAGGGCTAGGGAAGGAGGCCATTGAAGCTTGGGAAGCTTGGAGGAGGTGCCCAAGTGAGAGGGAAGCCTCATTTCTTGAGAGATTGGTGATCTCTTTCCTCTTTTCTTGTGTAATTTTTGATATCTCTCTTTGTATTGAACCTTGATGAATTTGTTTATGAATATCATTTTGGTTAGTATGATTGAGTAGTGTTGGATGCTTGTGTTGTGACTCATTGAAGTTGGATGTTAATTTTTGCCCTAATTGCCTCTTGCTCATTTTGAATGTTGATGTTGGATGTTTCATTAGGCACAATTTGATTGGCTAAGTCCCGAGAGGGCACAATTTGAGAAAATACCATGCTCTTAATTTGATTAGTGCTTCGATGAATCGTCCATCCCTATTGCAATATTTCGCGTTCATGAAAGCTAAACTTTCCGATTGGGCTTCCTTAGCCGGATGACCAATTGAGTTATACACGGCAATTAGATCTTAATTAACGCCAATCTTAATGAACCCACAACCCATGCTCCTCGCCTAGCTATCCTAAATCCCCTTGGGCTCTCTAACCCTACCCACTTAGGATAGGATTTTTAGATTCTCCACACATTTTCCTCCACTCATCCACTGTTAATTGAGATTGTTGTAAAACACTTTATTTTTCTTTATCACTCAAACTTGTGAATATAGAACGACTTGTCCCTGTGATCCGACCCGGTACTCACCGGTTATTTTTATTGCAATTGACACTCCTACGCTTGGGAGTGGAAGGCGTGCCCCGTGCGCATCCTTCTGAGTCAACCATCGCCAACATTAAGGGATAACTTCCCTTTCTTTACATCTATCAACACGCCAGCGGTGGCCATGAAGGGCCGTCCAAGGATGATGGGTGTATGAGTATCTTCGGGCATATCTATCACCACGAAGTCTACCGGCACGTGCACTCCGCTGAAGTTGACTGGCAGGTCGTCTATAATTCCCACCGGATATTTGACCGATCTATCGGCAAGTTGAAGTGTCATACACGTGGGCTCCAGGTCTCCCATCACTATCCTCCTATATAATGACATGGGCATTAGACTGATGCTCGCTCCCAAATCCACGAGCGCCCGATGGATCTTCACTTCCCCAATTGAACAAGGAATGGAGAAGCTTCCCTGGTCTTTTAGCTTGGGCAGATTCGCTCGCTGGATGAGAGCACTTCATTCCGCCGTGAGAACGTCCTTTTCCTTTCTAGAACCCCTCGTCACCAAATCCTTTAAAAATTTCGCATAGGAGGGAGTTGTCTCTATGGCTTCCAGGAAAGGGATCTGTAAGCTCAAATCCTTGACCATAGCGAAGAACTTGCCGTATTTTTCATCAATCTTTGCCTTGGCAAGTCATTGTGAAAAAGGCACAACTGGCTTAAATACTCTCAGGTTTCCCTCCTCATCCTTCTTCTTCTCTTCTTCAGTGACTCCCTCCAAAGTCGTATTCTTTGGTGATGAAGCTCTGTCGTCATTTGATTCTTCAATTGGTCGCTCACCAACCAACGGAGCTTCCGGTTCCTTAGCGGGCACTCTTGTAGGAGTTTGTGTCCTGCTTCTCAAGACGATAGCGGACACATTCACATGATCATGTGTTAGTGCCAATGTCTGATTTGCCCCCCCTTGGATTCACTTTCGGTTGACCCGGCAATTGGTTTTGTGTCCTTTAAAGGTTCGCCACCTGCAACCCCAGCTGGGTTACTTGGTCGGTGAGAGCCCTCTGTCCCATCTCCAGCTTCAAATTGATCTTCTCCTGGTTGGTGATATATTGAGTCAAGAGGGACTCAACCAAGGAGATGACTCGCTGCTGGCCATATGGCTGCTACTGCTGCTGCATGGGCTGCTGATTCCTGGGGGATACTGTTGGTACATTTGTGGGGGTTGCTGCTGTTGCTGATACTGTTGCTGCTGTTATTGCCTAGGTGGCTGATATACTTGTTGCTGCGGCTATTGAAGCTGCTGATACGGTGCTCGATAGCTAAGATTTGGGTGGTTCTGGTTATTGGGAGAATAAACCGGATTGGAGCTAGTCCGTGGTAGATACGACGCATTACCTGTCGGGTTGAAGAAAAGTGCACTAGCTTGATCCACCGGTGGTGAAATATCACCACACTCGAAGTCTCCCAGGACTTTCGCTTCCACCACTGCTACTTGTTGGGTGCCGGCACCACCAGCTCCTACCATGAGCGCTGAGATCTGGGTCGATAGCAAATCGAATTTGTTAGACAACTTGTCAACGTCCTTGACTCTATGAATGCCTCTAGATCTGGGTGTTGCATGATCATCGCACCACCACTCATTGTTTGATGACATGTTTTCTAAAATGTTGCCGGCATCTTCTTCACTTCTAGACATGAAGGACCCCCCAGCCGCGGCGTCCATCGAAGATTTAGGTCATCCCTCAATCCATTATAGAACAGATTTATAATCTGCCACTTTGGAAGTCATGATGAGGGCATCTTCGCTGCATCTCTTTGTATCTCGTCCAAGCTTCGTGTAGGGACTCGTGGCTGGCCTGGGAGAAGGAGGAGATCTCACTCTTCAGCTTCATTGTCTTTCCCGGGGGAATGAACTTAGTCAAGAAAGCGTTCGAGAGCTTCTCCCATGAATTGAAGGTGTTCGGGTCCTTTCCCCTAAGCCATTGTTTGGCTTTATCCTACAGAGAGAAGGGGAATATCTTCAGTCGGATTGCTTCAGTTGTGACACCATTAATCCTGAATGTGTCACACTGCTTGAGGAAGGAGTCCAAATGTTCGATAGGGCTCTCCATGGGTGCCCCAGAGAATTGATCCTGCTGGATCCACGTCACTAGCGACGGCTTAAGCTCGAAACTTTGGGCTACAATAGCCGGAGATTGAATGGATGAGGTGGACCCGATGGAGGGCATCGAGTATTCCAACAGAGATTTCTGGGGAGGAGTGTTCTCTCCCATGGCTTCAGCATCTTCCCTTCTTCTTCTTTCTGCGTTTAGACGCCTCACGGTGGCATTGATTTCCGGATCAAGTGGAATCAAGTCCTCTAGACTCCTTGTATTCCTGCGCATGTAAAACAATAAATACCCGTGAAGCAAGTATGGGATACAGGGAGGCGTGGTTGTGCTTGTTTCTAAGAGGAACCGGTTCACCCTACGGGTGAGCTAGCCCGAACGATCAATGGTTTGTCATGGAATGTAAATACGGAGGATAAAAATATAAAAGGAAACCTAGGACTTCGGTTTCCACCCTATCATTTGTTCTCGCTATTACGACCTACGGATAGGAAAACGATCAGAATTAGGGTTTAGTGGTGGGACGTTGCCTCTGAAAGTGATACCAGCGTCCCATGGGCCCGATATTCCGGTCGGTGCCCAAGATGATACGCCGAACTACCCGGGTTTGGTCGATGGGCATTCCCATGTCCATTAACACCGACCGACTCCGGGAGCACTAAGCTCGTAATGATAACTCCCAACATCTCATCCTGTCGTTCCCACGCGCTAGGATTCGATGTCTATGCTAAGGGCGTGAGCTGTGGCTAGGGAGTCAACCGCCAAGTTTATTCCCCCTTGGCCCTACGGTCAAAGGAGGTCTTTTTCCCGCCGATGACAATGAAACACCCCGCGTAACCGTCTAAATTCTTAATCCATATCGAAATCCTATCCTATGGACGCATTAGGGAGAACCCACGAAGGGGTTTCCACCAAAATCTCAGATTTGGGAACTACTCACAAATCACGGCTAAAAAGCGATCTAAACAAAAATCAACCGTAAAAATCATGATCAGGCAATTGAAATGAAGTAGTAGCAATGCTATTAAGACTATATTAAAGTTTCACAAAGATCAGAAGACTTACAAAAACAATAAAATTCCAGCCGTCACAAATGGAGAAAAAAGATAGAAAAATAACAGCTTTCGTTTTTGGCAACCTAGGGCAACTATATATAGAAATCGACGTCACCCGATCGGTTGAAGCATCAACCGATCGGGTGAGCTGCTTCGCGCTTCAGCATCGACGGTTTAAAACTTCACCCGCTCGCATGGTCCGGCCGGTTGGCGTCTCCGGGTCATCTCTTGGAGATATGCAGCAACAAGTCACCCGATCGGTTAAGTATTCAACCGATTGGTTGGAAATATCCCCAAAATTGACAGAGAGTTTTGTCGATTTGGCATGGTCAGCGGACGTCGGTTGAGCTCTCCGGGTCGTCTTTTGGAAGAATCAGCTACAGATGAACCGATCGGGTGAGATGTCACCCGATCGGTTGGAATTCAGCTCCAAATGGCCGAGAGCCCTGTTGGTTTGAACCGGTCAACGAACCGGTCGGTTGATTTTCACTTCGCTTCAGCTTCCACCCGGGTCGGACACGCTTGCACCACCCGATCGGTTGGCTGTGTCCAACTGATCTGGTGAGGGCTGAAAATGGCGATCTTCGTCATTTGACCCCCTGGATCACGCGTGACTCCTCCCGTTTCTCCGGGGACTCATGGTATCTTCGTTATATGTCCCCTACACTGGCGATCTCCTGCAAATACACAAAAATACCAAAAAGTGAAAGAAAACTAGAAATCCCAAGAAAATGGGCACGAGACAACGAAAAAACACAAAGAAGACGTGCGTTAATATATAAAATATAAACACACGTCAATACACAGACGCTTATTGTGCTTAAGTCAAAAAGAAAGAAATGAAAAAAGTACTTCTTCTTTGCTTTAAGCACATGCGGACCTACTCACGTCCTCGCTCCCAAGTATAACGGGAAGCGGGGCGTGACAAAGCACATGAGTATCTAGGTAGAAAATTATTTTCTAAGCCTAACCGGCATTTGTCATGATTTTGAAGCAATTAATAAGCAATTTTCATAATTTTAAATGATCGAAAACTAATTTTTGAATTTAAAAATTAATTACTAAAGATGTCCCACAATTTATTTAGAGAAAAACACAAGTCAAAATTTTATGCACAATATGTCAAATTATTTGTCTTAACTAGTAGAATCATAAACAATTATTATGCATCTAAGTTTACATGAAATTTGGAGGCAGTAATTTATTTAGCTAAATTAGCATAAATGACAATAAATTTTAAAAATCTATTATGGGAGAAATACTTGCCTGAAAGTTACGAGACAAGTGCATGTACGTTTGTGGCGATGCGCGAGATTTTTCAGTGGCCTCGCTACAATTTTTCAGCTGCTATATTATTTATTAGTAATTTTATTCTAATTCTCCATATTATTTTAATACTTTATATTTTATATATTATACTAAATTTCTCTTCATTTCTTCCTCTGTTCTCGCTGCATGTGGCAGCAGGCTGCTGCCATGGCATCGGCGAGGCAGAGGGCGGCATGGAAAGCACTACGAGCGACAGCAACTCAAAACGACGACAGAGTGTCCCAGTGATGGAGGCAGGGCTCAAGGGCTTGGCTTCTTCGTCGGTGACGTCGGCGACGGAGAGGAGCTCGTCGAGTCCTCGACGGTGTTCTCTGAGCTTAAGGGACCGTTGGGATGTGCTTAGCGTGGGGAGGGGCCAAGGCCATGATCTGACGGGGCAGGAAGGGGAGGGCAGTTGACGTCGGAAGCTAGTGGGGTTCGGATTTGGGTTATGTGTGTGCCGGAGCCTTACCATTGGGTTCGTCGGAGTTGGGGCTTCACCGATGCGGAGGGGCTGTGCGGCGGTTGTGCCCTGGTTAGTCGGTTGAACAGAGGAAGGGATGTCGATGGGTCTCGTGGCATCGGGGGATCGCTGGGGTTGGAGGTTCGTGTGATATCGGCGAGGGTGGTGGCAGCGGTTCACCAGAGATCACTGGAGAGGTGGGGTGGATGGTCGACGGTCACTGGTGAGAGGTGGAGTGTCAGCAGTTGATCGAGCCCGGAGTAGAGGGAGAGAACGATTGTGTGTGTGTGTGTGTGTGTGTGTGTGTGTTCAGAAAATGGGGCGGGGGGCTAAATATAGGGGTGGGAAATTAAAAAAGAATAAATAAAATATTAAATAACTAATGATATAATAAACATAGGTGGTAGGATCCAGAAATTTTGGATCTGACCAAACTTTGTGCGGTGCATTAATGGGGTGGGGCTAGATAATTCGTCTCGAAATATGCGAGCGCTATCCCAAGTGTAGAAGATCGAACAAGTAATAATCCCGGTGGGTCCAGGTATCATATCCATGGGACAACTGACCTGCAAAATCACAAATTTAAGTTTATAAAGAGTACTAATACGATAAGAAACAACCACCTTTCGAATGTGAAATACTGGAATAAAGGTTTTAAGAACTAACAATAATCCTACGATAATTACGGGGAAGTCGATACTAGGGTATAAATATGGAGAGTTTGTGTTAGTTGTGATTTCGTTAGGGTCTATGCAATCAATGATTATTAATATTTTTCTTGTTACTCAATGTTTCACCCTGCAAGTGTATGAGAACGTAAGAAAATATAACGATAAAAGTTCATCAAAAAGTGCCTTAAGTATCGAGTAAATTATTAGTTTCATGAGGAATTTAAGCTTATGTGCCTGCAAGGGTCACGACACTGTCTGCAAGGATCACGCCACGAGTAAGTCCGCAAAGATCATATTTGATTCAAGTACACTAACTACGATAATACTTTAATAATATGTGTAGAAACTAGTAAAATACACGATATAACATACAAAATATGGTGAAAAGACATTAAAATCAAAGATTACATAGCTCTAACTACATCACATCCAACACATATGAAGAGTATCCATGCATGGAGAGAACGGAATCAATATTCATAGACAAATACATCATCAAATACTCAAAATACGCGTTTAACGCTCCAAATACAAGAAAAAAGTTTAGAAATTTATCACCAAATCTCTCCAATTGAACCCTACATCTCCTTCAACAATAGCCCTCTGCTTCTGTCTCCAAGGCCTCCAAAAGTTACGGACAAATACTTGAAGAAAGCTTCAAAATACGCCAAGAATACCTCAAAACCGTAGCCAAATACGTATTTATATAGGGGCTATGAGTTTTGAGTCGTTAGCGGATCCGAAACCACATCCATTTGCTTTAAACCTGCTACCGCAACCACTTCCAATGAGGACCCTTGGATCTAGGCACGATGGAACATTGTGCGGACATGTGGCACCCGGCGCCCGCTCTGCTTTCGTTTTAATCCGAGCCCGCTTTGGATTCGATCACGATCGTTGGATCTCAGTCAAATCACCTTAGGAAGCGACACATGGCCCCGCTGCACACCAAACCCATCCGCTCTGCATCAGGGTCCTAGTCCATCATAGGGACTAATCTAGGACGCATGATCTTCATGGAAGCTGTGGATCGGTTCGCGTCGGTGCTTCCTGCGTCGTCCGATATAAGCGGGAAGGAACGGATCATCGCCATGAGTCATGTATCGGTGTATCTCCGTATTTGTGCCGTATTTCTGCCATATTTTTGCCGTATTTTCACCGTTTTCAGTATTTTTAAATGGTATTCTGTATTCAAAAATTCATAGAAATTGGCACAGATCTCAGAAAAATATGGAAAAATAGCCGTTGGAATCACAAAGCTGGGATTTACATATGAAAAATATGAGAAGACTAAAATACTCAGTAAATTATCATTTTGTGCATAAATCAAGAGATTCTTCTAATAATTATGGATAATCTTGATACGCTGGTATTAGAAGCCAAATACGCATCATATATGCATAAAATGACATTAAATGAGGGTTAAATATGCAATATTTACCCTAAATCACACCCCCAACTATTTTTTTGCTGGTCCCTAGCAAAAGAAGCAATTTAATTGGATGCTTAATAAAAATATTAAATTTTATCTATCGTTTATGGTTTGGCTCAATAATGCACTTTCCATCATGATTTTTACCATTAATATACAATATCTATGAGTAAGACCAATAACATGACATTTTCTCTAATTTAATTTGAATAAATAACATGCAAGCATCATTTTGCATAAGCTAAAGTATAATACGACGTCACGTCATAATTTTCTAATTTCCAAAGAATTGGCATCACTTAAGAATTGTTCGATTCATGGGCATTGAGCTTGATTTACTTATTCATCAATTGTTTTCATCTCTCTCTCTCTCTCTCTCAATGACTTAGAATGACACATGTAACGAGCTTTCATTTAATGACTCCTAGACCAGACAACCTTCGGGCATTAGGCTTAGAAGAGCCCTGCGAACCTAATAACTCAAATCATCTATGTTTTTATTAGCTCTCTTTTTTTGATGCACTCCCTATCGTCTATCTTTCGACGTGAATCTCCAATGCTTCCTGAGAAACGAAGACCCAGCTACTTAATAAAAATCAAGGGAATTGTGCATTTTATTCTTTTTTTCTCATTTTTTTTTCGTTTTTTTGCAATTAACTCAACACCCATAAACGTAAACTTAAATATAAACATTAGCATTTATAATAGACAAACTCCTCTTCAATTCGAAAATCAATCCAATCAATCGTGTTCACCTAACTTATGCATCACAATAACTTGAATGAAATAAATTCAAACTATTTTGAGATATTAATAATGGCAATTAAAATTTTTCATAAAGGCATATTAATGATTAATTCCATGAAAGAAAAATAAATAATTCAAGCCATAAACAATTTTAGCATTCAATCAATGCATAACCATCCGATAAAGTGATATGTGAAGGAGTATTAAATTATAAAAAGTGGTTGATTCTTTTCTCTCTTTTTCTTTAAAAAATTCCTAAGGACTCATACTCCGGTCCCCCCCAACTAAAGATGGACATTGTCCTCAATATCGAAAGGGGAACGAGTTTATTCAAATACAACCATCATATAAATAATCTAAACATCAACGCTATTGGAAAGAACACAGTGGTCAAATAGAGGATCATGGATCTTTAATGGTGGAGGAAGTTGTTCAATTTGATACTTGCACTTTTCGGCGAGTTTTCTTCCTCCACTTGCATCCTTATGTCCAATCATCGACACAACCTAACATATCTCTTCCATGTTTGTACATTTGTTCTGCATGAGATACGTTGTGCCAAAAAGAGGTGGACATATTTGCTTATCCATAAAAGCTTGCCATAATGAGTCGTCATAAACGATAAAAGAATTTAAAGCTAGTTGATGACCATCTGAATCTAAAAGATTTGGATTTAAAATTTGAGATTCAGAACTAGAGTGTTTGGGTTCATAGGTACTTTCCTTAAAAGGATAGATATACTTGATCTGATAGTCTGCCTCGGGAGGATTGGAAGTGGCTGTAGAAATGTATCAGGAGGGCAAAACAACTTAGGCTCAGTGTAGGTCATCTCGTAGTCACCTTCGTTTGCTTCACCCTCTCCATTAGAAATCATAGGTTCTGCAGGCCTCCCGGAGCTCTGTGGTTTTTCTGAGAATATTCATGGGTGATGGTTTGGTGTGCACCCTGAGGTGGAGTAAATAATGGCTGCTAAAACAAATCTGTGGGGATGTATGGCTCGGGAACCATTGTAGTCTGTAAGCTCTCTCCCTCGCACACTTCTTCCTCACCATAAAAGTGATAACATGTAGCAATCCATCCAATGTACTCGTACACCTCAGGTGGGGGTGATTCTGAAGGAAGGCAAGGTTCGGGCTCCTCAAGATCATCGATCTTGATCTCGACATCACTCATCTTCACCCCCATCATCATCACTGACATAGAAATGCATCGTGTCACCCTCATAGTCAACATGCACTCTATCGTCCATCTCTTCATGCTCATCCAAATGTCCTCGCTCAAACTCCTCTACTTAGTTCCGATGCTCCCTCTCGCAAGATTCCTCTTGGTGCACCTTAGAGTCACATTGGTAATAACTCCAATGTAAATCCTTAGGCTATCCCTGGACCTGCTGAAATATGTCCTTAAATGGAATGCTCTGGCCAACGTCTTCATATCTAAGTGATGAATCTCCAGATGGCGTCGTATGCTCATGCTCTGCAAGGTCCTGCAAGTACCCACAATACATCCTCGGTCGTATATGCAAAGAATTCTCTATTGCAGCTCATCTACACGAAATCTCGCATAGGAGGCAGTAATCCTGTGTAGAAGATTTGAAGGAGATGATCATCGTGGAAGCTATGATATGGAAAAGCAAGCATTAAATCAGTGAACCTCTTCAGAGCCGATGGTATGCCTTCCCATCGGTCGGGTAAAGTTCGTGATCTGTTGTTTCATATCTTACTGCCACTGTGCCTGCTTCAAAAAATAAGTCAAGAATACTCGAAGGAAGTCAGCCAGAAAATTATAACCCCTTAGATAATGAGTCATGAGGCAAAGCATTAAACCAAGATATAGCGGTATCTCTTAAGGAATATGGGAAATATTTAAGACATAGTCTTTCAATGCGCTCGTTCTCAGGAAACAGATGGTAGCATATCTTTTCAAACTCTTGCAAGTGTAAATATGGATTCTCCTCCTCCATACCGAGGAAGATCAATAGGATCAAATCAGAATTAAAGTCTAAAAAGTATGTATTACCATCCATATGTTTTTTATTTTTTTCAAAAAAATAAGGAAATAGGAAAAATAGTTCTAAGCTATAAGGTGGAAGGATCTCACCGAGTATTCCTCCATACAAACTGAAAGTTAGATCACAAGTACCATTTTTCCCGGCAACAGCGCCAAAAACTTGACTCGTCTCGAAATATGCGAGCGCTATTCCCAACTGTAGAAGATCAAACAAGTAATAATCCTGGTGAATCCAGGTACCGTATCCACGGGACAATTGACCTACAAAACCACGAATTTCAGTTTTTAATAGTACTAATACGATAAGAAACAAGCACCTTTCGAAGGTGAAATACTGGAGTAAAGGTTTTAAGAACTAAAAGTAATCCTACGAGAACTACAGGAAGTCGATACTACGGTATCAATATGGAGAGTTTTTCTTTGGTCATGATTTCGTTGGGGTCTATGCAATCAATGATTATTAATATCTTATCTATAACTCAACGATTCATCCCGCAAGGGTACGAGAACGTCAGAAAATATAACGATAAAAGTTCATCGAATAGTGCCTTAAGTATCGAGTAAATTATTAGTTTCATGAGGAATTTAAGCTTATGTGCCTACAAGGGTCACAGCAATGTCTGCAAGATCACGCCATCAATAAGTCCGCAAAGATCATATTCGATTCAAGTACACCAACTGCAACAATACTTGAATAATACGTGTAGAAACTAGCAAAATACATTATATAACATGCAAAATAGGCAAAAATACATTAAAATCAAAGATTACATAGCCCTAACTATATCATATCCAACACATATGAAGATTAGCCACGCATGGAGAGAAAAGAATCAATATTCATAAACAAATACATCATCAAATACTTAAAATACGCGTTTAATGATCCAAATACAAGATAAAAGTTAAGAAATTTATCACCAAATCTCTCCTATTGAACTCTAGATCTCCTTCAATAATAGCCATCTACCTCTATCTCCAGGGCCTCCAAAAGTTACAGTCAAATACGTGAAGAAAGCTTCAAAATACGCCAAGAATACCTCAAAACCCTAGCCAAATACGTATTTATATAGGGGCTGCGGGTTTTAAGTCGTTAGCGGATCCGAAACCGCGTCCATTAGCCTTAAACCTACTACCGCAACCGCTTCCAATGAGGACCCTTGGTTCAAGGCACGATGGAACATGGTGTTGACACGTGGCACCCGGCGCCCGCTCCGCTTTCGTTTCAATCCCAGCCCGCTTCGGATTCGATCACGTCCATTGGATCCGAGTCAAATTTCCTTAGGAAGCGATGCGTGGCCCCGCTACGCACCGAACCCAGTTGCCCATATCAGAGTTCGAGTACATTATAGGGATTAATCTATGTCATAGGATCTTTATCGAAAGCTGCGGATCATGCTGCATCGGCGCTTCCTGCTTCGTCTGATATGGGCAGGAAGGAATGGATCACCGCCACATGTCATGTATCACTGAGCATGGTGTATCTCCATATTTGCACCATATTTAGCTGCATTTCTCTGTATTTTACCGTATTTCAGCATTTTAAATGGTATTTTGCATTCAAAAATTCATAGAAATTAGCACAGATCTTAGAAAAATATTTAAAAATAGATGTTAGAATCATAAAACTGAGATCTACAATGAAAAATATGATAAATCTAAAATACTCAGTAAAATAGTATTTTGTACATAAATCAATAGATTCTTCTAATAATTATGGATAATCTTAATACGCTTGTATTAGAAGCCAAATACGCATCATATATGCACAAAATGATATTAAATAAGAGGTTAAATATGAAATATTTACCCTAAATCACTAGGTAACTAAGTGGGATTAAAGTTAACGTTAACAGTTAAGTGGCAATTAGGTGTACAAAATTACGCTTTTCTCCCTGAAACTGAACGTTTCTGAAAAATTCCAGAAAAATACCATTGTTCATAATATTGTGATGATCATGAAAATTATGTCTATTTCAGATTTTTAACTACAAAAATATGAGTTTCGAGTCAAAACATTTTATCAGTCGTTGGTTGTGGTTTGCGGGTTCTATGTCGAACTTGACCTCAAAAAATACGTAACAATTACAAGGGATAATTAAAAATCATAGAATCATATTTATAAGAGTTTAAAACTATTTTCATAACATATATATAGAAATTATTTACTAAAACTATTTCAATGATTTTTATATAGAAAAATATATTTAAAAATCATATAAACCTTATTTAAAAATATCTTGGAAGTATTTATACTATAAAATACGTATTGCCGGATTCAGACCGTCACAGTGTCTGAAATCGTCACGTCTCCCATCGTCTCAGAGATTATTTATAAGTGATGGCTTCTTAGTGACGTTGGAGGGTAATATTGCTTTATTTCTTTTGACCTGAGCTGTTACCATTGATGACGAGCTTAACGGCCTGAGTCTGACACCCCCTCCTCCATCAAACCCTATTTCGCACTCTCTCGCATCCCCTTCATCTTGTAAGACTTAATTCAACCCCTAAACCAAATCAATCCTATTAATCTTCATTTTATCTTGATGTACCCTAATTAATTAGAAATTTTAACGCTAATTGACATTTTTTGTGCAATAGGAAAGCTTATGGGAGATCCTTTTTGAAGATTATGAAGACACAGCTTGGGGGGGCCACCAGGCACTGGGAACTGTGCTTGGGAGTCGTATCGCGCGCTTGGTACACTCGTTCCACATTAATTTCGAGCGATTACATTCATACATTTTCTCGTGGAGTGCACCATATTCACGACATTACACCATGCCTCCACGTACTAGGCCTAGTGGTAGGCAGCCCGCTGCCAAGAAGAGGAAAACCGGTGACCCCGGCCCTTCTTCTTCTGGGACAACACCACCACCACCACATAGCGATCATATACAAGCACTGCCGGCACCTCCTACACCTCCTGCACCACTAGCGCAACCACATACACCCAGAGAGACATATGGGATTAGTTTTAGAGATGACGCACACCGCACCAAATTTGGGAGGATCTCCAAACGTCATATCTTTCCTTTTAGGTTCGCTCACATTCAAACATTAAAGAACATAGGGGTATTCTAGTGGCTGCACCAGCTGTATGACAACGTTGGTTGTTGTGACTTTTTGTCCGTGTCGGCGAACACCTACGTTCGCCCGACACTTGAGGTCTTAAGTTCTATTCGTAGGACTCATAAGGGATATTCCTTTAGACTCATGGATCGTGAGTGTGAGATCTCCCACGACATGGTCTGAGCTTACTTTCACTGGCCCTCGGTCCCAGACCTTGACAGGGCATATGACCCTAGTCACCACAACCCCTCCATCTTTTCTGCTGATGCATTCTGGGAGCTGATCACATGCATCCCACACTTCGACCCTAGTAGTGCAAAGGCCTTTTCCACAGTCCACCACTGCCTACGCCTTGCACAATGCCTTATGTGACCACCATCTTAGCTAGGACAGAGGTTGGGACTATATCCACACCTGAGCTATTCATCCTATGGGTTATGACGCGGGAGAGAGCATATGAGGCTGGTGGGGTTTCCTTAGTCATTGCAATATCTATTGATGTCGCTAGCTGGTATTTCGACCGCATTATTTCCATGCTGACCTCCACCAAGGTGATTTGTTGTGGTGATCTGATCTCCCTTCTGGCTCCTATCTTCGACATCCAGTTCCCTGCTGACATGTGCCATGCTATAGGGCCCACTTCTCTCTCTAACTATGTTTTGACCCATATGCACATGATCCGAGCACACCGACAGCGCCATTGGATCTGGCTACATGGTCCCTTCTCAGCAGATTACATCATGCTTCTGAACCCTGTTCAGACCCACGTAGGACCAACAGGTGCGTAGTGGAGGTTTTCCATAGACCTTCTCATCCTACATGTATATGTTCTAGAGCCCGATGATGAGCAAAAGGAGCATCCCATCGAGCCTCACCCACCTGAGATCCCCATAGTCCAGCCTCCCTCTGATCCCCTTCCTGGACGCAGCACATCTGTCTCCACTTCTACTCGTGCTGAGGGTTCCACATCCACGTCCATCCCTGAGAGTATCACTACTGTGTCTGATGATGCCCCATCATTTCTGACAGGGTTGAGCCTGTTATCCCTTCCATTCTTGAGAGTGTTGATCCTTCCATTCCATCGTCTGTAGATACCCCTGCCACACTTGAGACACTGACATCTGGAGTGACCTTATCTTTGGGTTTCATGCCCACCTAACCTGTCGATATTCATATCTCCACTGTCGTACTATTTTCTGAGAGTGTCGTAGTGTCTGTCACTACATCTGTTGCCACAACCACTACACCCTCCTCCACTTCTGTCGATATTCCGATCACACCATCTGTTGCACCCACCTTAGTAAGTATTTTCGTGTCTCAGCCTCACCTAGAGTCTGAGCATCCTGTTGTGAGCCCTGGTCCACACACGCACCTTATAGTTGCCCCCACTAGTTTTTGGAGGTCGTGTGAGTCCGGCTCGTGCATGTTCACATCCATCTACCTCCACTTTTGACGACAGAGAATTGCACCTGCGCACAGTCGAGTCTGTAGTATCTGGACTTAGAGTAGATTTCTGATCCCTCACCCAGGTCGTTGCTACCCAGCAGACCCACATTGCCTTTATCACTGGTATTCAGCTGACGCTGACCCAGATTTTGTAGCATCTGTAACAACAGCAGTAGCCAGCCCCTCTGCCACCACCACCCCCACCACAGGGAGGTGATGATGCAGCACCTGAGTAGGCACTTCACTTGATGCCTGACACACTTTTTCTTCCTTCGCTCCCCATTATTTTGCATGTTCCTCTGTCTTCATTCTATTAGGGCACGACATATTCCAGCTTGGGGGACAGTATTTTTAAGCACATTTGCATCCATGCCAACATTTTGCATGCTTGACTGGCATACCTTATTGTACATACCATCATGTAGATTCATTAGTTTCTTTTCTTTTATTATTACCTTTATTTTCATTTTGCATCATTATCACATCCACACCCACCCACCCACCCATACCTTATCTGTCCATGTGCCATACTTTGCACATTGAGGACAATGTGATGTTTAGCTTGGGGGAATGAGTGCACTCATGCACTTTTACTTTCTTTATTTTCGTTTAATTTCCACTTTTCTTCATTTTTCAATCATTTTCACACCTTTTTTCATTTTTTTACCATGCATCATATTTTCTTTACTTTTAGAGTGCTAGCATGTGTATAGTTAGATTTTATTTTATCCTTACTTATTTTGCCTTCTTTGATAAAGATGAATTTTACGTGATGAATTTAGCTTGAATCGCACCTTACCTATGCACATATCTTTGCCACACTATAGCCTTTATTTCCACTATCATTTACGATATACTTGTGTGCACTTGAGAAAAAGGACTTCCAATGTTATATTTATTGTCCATGAATGAATTTTAATGTTGACTCCTCTGAGAATTACTTTATTGTATACTCTTTGTAGAAAACACACCAAGATTCACGCATTGACTGCATTATATTGCGGGGTTCGAGGCATATGGCCGTCGTGACTTGGTAATTATTGTGGAATTTGTTGTGGAATTATTTACCCTGGGGCTACATCTCCCCTCTCGGACTAACCCGGGGGCCGTTGAGGGCACGACGGTCACCCCCCAGTTTGCATAGTCTCGACCGGGCTCTCGCTTTACCCTCCTAAAAAAAGCCGAAGGCAGGGGGAGGGGGTTGGGGATTTTTCTGGGTTTTCAATATATATATATATATATATATATATATATATATATATATATATATATATATATATATATATATATATAGAAAGGTAAACGAGATATATATTAATAATGTACAAACATATACATAGTGGTAAAACGAAAGATACTGGACAAAATAGAGAGAGGAGCGGACACAGGCGTCGTCATTCTCTACTACCTGCCAGACCCTTAGTTCTAACCACATCAAAGAAAGATACATGGTTCATGCCTACCTCACAATACCCCAACGTGGAAGCCAAAAATAGTAAAAGCCTAACATTAAAAACACATGGTAGCCATTGCCACAAAGCTTCCAATATAAAGAGTGCGCCCAGGTAATCACAGCAGAGTGCCCAAGTTCAACCATAAACAATGCACTACCGCCCAAGAGATAAGCAGAGTTCACAATCCGCACAGCAAGGCCGAGCAGCAGCAAAGAAAGAATGGCCGGCTGAATGTCTCCAGAGAGCATGCTCGAATGAGGGGAATCCCGGATTAATGCAAAGCAAGTCCTAATGTCTTTGCCTCCAGCTAGTCAACCATTATCCCTAAAAATCCAATTGGCTAAGACCTCATCTTCATCAGCACCTGATGTCTCATGATCTCTCATAACAAACCTGATATATGATGCAATTTCCTCAAAAAGCGCAATCTTGCACCGCTTCTTGTTTTCAAAAATTCTCCTATTTCTTTCTCGCCAAATATGCCACACTGTTGCCGCTAGTACAGTTTTCCCAAGTACACTTATCGCATTTTTCCCACCAAAGTGTGCCAAGAAAAATTTTCCAACATCCACTAGCGTAAGCTCTATAGTAGATTTAATATTAAGCTTGAGCAATGCCCTAGTAAGAATGTAACGAGAGTAGGTACAATCAAAGAAAAGGTGACTGACATTTTCCTCTAAATTTCCATCGTAAAGGACACAATTCACTTCAGTATTAAGCCCCCATTTACTCAACATTTCTTTTGTAAGCAATTTTCCCTTGAATGCTCTGAGGAGAGCAATGGACATCTTTGGGACATGATTACGATACCAAATTAATTTGTGAAATGGAAAAACAGTACCTGGCGTACGAACCCCCTCCCAGGCTTGCCGAAATTGGAAAAACTCTCCTGGAATCCAAGCCCACATATCCACCCCGCATGTAAGTTGGATATTTTGTAACAACGGCTTGATTTGAGTGATAGCCGGATCTTCAACCCAGTTTCCAGTAATCCAGTATTCACTTACCCTCTTTAGAGATGAGGCTACAGGAATGTCATATAGATTTTTCAAAGGACCACAGCTCAGCCAATTATCATGCCAAAAGAGGGTTGACTGACCATCTCTAACCTGTCGTTTGATTAATTTCTGCGAGATGGTTCTACAGTTCAACATATGCTTCCAAGTGCCTGAATGAGTGCCAACTCCTTTTGTTGCAAAAAACATCCCCTTATCATCATATCTCCTCTTCATTTGGGCCGCCCAAATAGTACCTGACGTAAGATATCTCCATGTGAGCCGAATACCCGCAGCTTCATTTAGATCGTCCAACAATCTAATACCAACCCCTCCCTCCGATTTTGGTTTGCAGATATCTTTCCACGCCCATGCCCTCGACGAGCCCATGATGAACCGTCTGCAATCTGATGTAATGGTGCGTAAAATGGAGGCGGGAATACGAAATGCTTGCATCCAAAATGCAACCATTTCATATATTATTGATCTGACCAGCTCAATGCGCCCAGCAATGGACAATAAAGAGGAGGTCCATCCCATCAGTTGCTTCTTGCATTTATCCACTAATCTGTTGTACAATGGGGACCTGTGATATTTAGAGGATATCGGCAATCCCAAATATGCGGTGATGGTAGTTGCATGCCTGATGCCCAAATAATCAGCTAATTCATTCTTGTCCTTGACCCCTTTACTGAATAGAGCTGCACTTTTATCCCAATTTACTTGAAGACCAGTATAATTAGAAAACTCATTAAGCATATCTTTTACCCCTGAAAAGGTCTTTTTACTAGCACGACAAAACACTAGTAAATCATCAGCAAATAGAAGGTGGATGATGGTATCAGAACGCCGCATAGGCTCAATAGTGCGCCGAGTTAAATATTTTGCAACTAGAATGGAGAAAGATTCCATAATGATAACAAAAAGATAAGGGGATAGTGGGTCACCTTGTCGAATTCCTCTGTTTCCTTGAAAAAAACCCTGCGGGGAACCATTTACCATCACCGAGAAGGTTGCCGTTGATATACATTCACGAATCCACCCAATAAATATATTTGAGAACCCCATTTGACGCAGAAAGTAATAAATATACTCTCTATTTGCACTATCAAAAGCCTTCCGAAGATCCAATTTTAGGCATGCTCTACTTCCCATATGATTACTGAAATCTCTAATATATTCGTGGGAAAGTAGACAACTGTCAGATAATAGCCTTCCTTTTAGAAATGCAGTCTTGTTTGGCAAAATTAATTCATGAATCACCACCTTCAACCTATTGCAAATTATTTTACTAATAATTTTATATAGCATATTGCAACAAGCAATAGGCCTATAGTCAGCAAGACAAGAGGCATTCCGATTTTTGGGGACAAGAGTAAGGAAGGTATGATTTATTTCACACAATAATTTACCAGAAACGAAGAAGGATTTCACAGCAGAGATTACCTCCTCCCCAAGAATATCCCAGTGGCATTGGAAAAAATGCCCATTATACCCATCAGGCCCAGGAGCCTTGTCAGGTCCAATCTGAAAGACTGCACATTTAATTTCCTCCTCTGATACCCTCCTGTCAAGCCATACTGAAGCTTCTCCAGTTAAAATGCGCTTTGGCACAATTCTAGGAAAGCTGGTGTTATAGTGATTCTGATTGTAGAGATTTTCAAAATAGGCCGGAGCTTCATATTTCAATACTTCATACACGCTATTTTGCCTGCCAGATTCATCCACAAGATGTCCAAGATTATTGTAGTTCTCCCTTGCTTTCATTGCAGTGTAAAAAAACTTTGTGTTTCTATCTCCCAATGATATCCAGTTAATCCGACTTTTTTGTCTGCACATGTCTTCTTCAAGATTCAAAGCCTCAGCTACCTGAGCAATTAACCTCTGCTCCTCATGTTGTAGTGAGATATCAGAATGAATGTCTGGGCGTTGCCGAATATCTTCAAGTTTAGTTCGTAGCATGGCCACTTGTTTAGTTGCATGTTGATCAGCGGCCCATTTCCGAATGCAATGTTTCAATCTTTTGAGTTTATTAGTAATGCGAAACAATGGGGTACCAACAATATTTCCAGACCAGCTAGTCTCAACCACATCTCTAAACCCAGCAACTCTAGTCCAATAGTTGAAAATTTTAAAAGGTTTAGGGGTTGATGATACCTGCGGATGAAGATAAACGACCATAGGTGCATGGTCACTAGTGCCCGGGTCCAAATAATTAACATAAGAGTTCGGTAATGAAGTAGTCCAGATTGCATTAGAAAAAGCCCGGTCCAAGTGAGCAGCAATCCTATCATCCCCTTTGCGACTGTTGCACCAGCTATAAGAAGTCCCTTTAGCTTTAAGTTCCTGTAATAAACAGCTGTTGATACAGTCGCTGAAATCACGAACCATGCACACCTCCAGTCTACACCCTCCTATCTTGTCTTTGGAATACAGAACACTGTTAAAATTACCTCCCACGAGCCATGGAAGCGAGTTCATTTCCAGCGCCTCGTGGACTAATCTTTCCCATAATTCCTTCCTCTCCTCTGAAGTATTACACCCATACACACCCGTAATATAGCAGGAAAAGCCCCTGGCATTGGAACATTTAGCCGTAATATGCTGGCTAGAGCTTGAAAATATACTGGCCTTCCACACAGCAGGGTTAATTCCTATAAGAATTCGCCCCCCGGGGTTAACTCAAAGTTATTCAAAGATGTCTAGTTGTTTGGAATCACGGAATTATTCCCCTTCTCCGCAGATTTTAGTTTAGTTTCCAAAAGGATCATCACAGACGGATCAATTAGCTTCATTCTATCACGAAGATCACGTCTTCGGACCGGATTATTCAGCCCTCGGGCATTCCATATAAAAACAGTCATTTGATAGGGTTTGGTTGTTGATTCGCCAGGTTGCTACCCTGCAACCTAGAGCTCTTCCTGATGGATGGGATTGTAGTTGATTCATCTTTCTTCTGCTGAGGCTTCCTCTCTACAGATTGGGTAATGTGGAGTGCTTCTTCATCAGCCCACGCAGGATTGTCAATAGCTAGCTCTTGGGGCACTTGGTCAGTATCGTGATTCAAGCTGTCAACAAGTAGAGAGGGTAAAGGCATAAAAGACACATTCCCACTATCCTAGGCATAGCAATTATCTTGCAAATCTCCAGTTCCCTCTTTATCAGCACTCCCCTTGACCGCACCTTGAATTCCTGACATTGGTCCAGTTTCGCATTGACCGGCGCCCCGCTTGCGTCGCGGCGGCGCGGTGTCGTTTACCGCAAGTTTCACGGTTAGTGTAGGGTGCGGGAATATCGAACTCAGGGAGGCGAGGTTGTGCTTGGGTCAGGTAGGACCTAAATCACCCCGAGGGGCGAGCTAGCCCGAATCGGTGGATGGTTGTCACGAAAGGAAATAAAAGCGTAAGAGCGAAAAGAAAGTAAACCCGGGACTTTGGTTTCCAACCCGACGAGAGACTCTCACCGACGCGGCCTACGGGTATGGATAGCGATCGGGATTAGGGTCTAATGGTGGGACATTGCCTCTAAAAGTGGTACCGGCGTCCCATGGGCCCGATATTCCGGTCGGTGCCCAGGATGATACACCGGACTTCCCGGATTCGATCAGTGGGCACTCCCGTGTCCATAAACACGGATCGATCCCGGGAGCACTAAGCCCGCAACGATAACTCCCAACGTCTCGTCCTGTCGCTCCCGCGTGCTAGGATTCGACATCTACGCTAAGGGCGTGAGCTATGGCTAGGGAGTCAACCGCCAAGTTTATTCCCCCTTGGCCCGACGGTCAAAGGCGGTCTTTTTCCCGCCGATGACAATGAAACGCCCCGCGTAACTGTTAGATTCCTACTCCCTATCGATTTCCTAACCCTATGGACGCATCAGGAAGAGCCCCCGAAGGGGTTTCCACCAAAATCCCAGATTTGGGAACTACTCACAAAAATTCATGAAAAAGCAATCTAAATGAAATTTAACCGTTGAAATCATAATCGGACAATTGCAATGCGGAAGTAAAGGAGTAATAAAGACAATACTAAAATTTTAGAAAGATCTGAAAACTTACAAAAGAGTAACAATTACAGCCGTCACAAGGAAATAAAACAGTAGAAAAACAGCAACTCCCCGTTTCTGGAACCCTAGGGGCTCTATATATAGGCCGTCGCATCAACCGATCGGTTGACAAGTCAACCGATCGGTTGATCCGTTACAAATAAATATCAGAAAACGGCGAGTTTTCACCCGATCACATGAACCGATCGGGTGAGTTCTTGAGCGACCGGTTGGATCTTGGAGCGGTCGGGTGAATCGGCCGGTTGAATCGTCCGTGTCTTCAGCTCATCTTCTTCAGCTACAGATGAACCGATCGGGTGAGAGTCACCCGATCGGTTGGAATTCTGCTCGAGAAAACAGAGAACAGCCGCCCGCAGAACCGGTCTGTGAACCGGTCGGGTGACTTCTTTGTGAGCTGCGGTAGCGACCGGTTGGTGCACGCGTGCATCACCCGATCGGTTGGAGATGACCAACCGACCGGGTGAGGGGCTGAAAGATGAATACTTCGTCGTTTGACCCCCTGGATCACGCGTGACTTCTCCCATTGCTCCGGGGACTTGGGATATCATCATTAAACGTCCCCTACGTGGTCAATCCCCTGCAATCATGGACAAACAAAGAAAAGTGAAAGAAAACGGGAAAACATACGAAAACGAATAAGAGACGGCGGAAAAACACGGAGAAACACAAAAGAAAACGTGCGTGAATATATGAAATATAGACGCACGTCACGCATGAACCCCCTGCTTGATACTTTGTAGCATTGTCTGACGCCATAAAAAGATTACCGACAGTCTTTTCTATAGCATGAATAGGAGTGTTGACTGCATATTGATGGTCTATAATATTCCCAGGATCTGAAGAACACCCGCCAGCTTCCATGTGGGAACCAGTTTGAGTAATATTTCCAGGTATAGTGGCTGAATTTACAGCAGTATTTCCAACATTCTCTTGAGCAGTAATCACACTATCCACAGGACCTGGGATCTCAACCCCAATAACATTGAAGAGCGTACCTATACTCCCTTCTTTAACTTCCTCTGCAATGCTCCGCAAATCTTCCATATGTGTAGTAGTAATGTGTAGTTCATGAGGTACAGCCAATGTTGAAGGGAGCTTCTCAAGAGCCACAGAACCTGTGGAGAATGAAGTTTTACCTTCATATGAACACCCTTGGACTTCAACATCAACAATTGGGTCCACAATGATATCAGGAGGGTTAGAACATGACCCATGCTCAAAGCCCCCACCCCCACCTGAGGCACTATTTGCAGCATTGAGCTTTCCTTTTCCTTTGGTTGTATTAGTGGCTCCCTCCTTTTGGATTGAAGGCAACTCTTCAGTATAAGGACATTGGGGGTCCGAATGTCCGAAGCATACGCATTTCGTGCATCTAGGGGGTTCACCCTCAATTTTTACCGATATAGATACGGTAGTGCCGTCTTCGATCTCAACAACCACATTTTTTGGGATAGGCTTCTTAGCATCAATTTCAACCAACACCTGGCATATGTTATTCTATCTAATTTTGTCGTTGCCTTATCTAAGCATAGAGGCACTCCAATCCCAGAGGCTATTGCATTTAGAATCTCTAATGACCACATCCATAGGGGAGCCCCGTGCAATTGAACCCACATAGGAACTGAGGAGAGGATGTCGCGCTCATGCTTAATGGATATGCTCCAACTTTGTAACACCACAAGTCTGCCTTCAAACATCCAAGGTCCTCCATGGAGAATTCGCTCACACTCACTTCCATCTTCGAATTTGAAATAAAAAAACCCATTCTCCCGACTAAATATTTGAATATGTTTCTTCAAATTTTATAGCCTGTCCACCCAAGCCTGAATCTGGCCATAGAAGGGGATATCACCCAAAACATAGCCTACAAGAGTATGTTTCCATTGCCCAGCCCCCTTAGCGACCTGTGAATTTGTAATGCACACGACTTCGGAACCATCCTCATTTACCTTCGGTGCTACATAAGACATAGCAATACCTGCGCCGTAACTCCTCCTGTTGGCACAAATATCAGACCATGTTTGCTTTGCTCCATTCGCAACAACCTTGAGTTGGGTCGCAGCTCTTTTGGGATTATTATCAAACACCTGGGGTGCACCAAAATTGGTTGCCGCAGGCCTTGGAGGGAGAGGCCTCGGAGTGAGGGGCATGTATCTGTCTCCCTTGTAGGTTACTCCCCTGTAGGAAGAAGAAGCCCTTTTACCGCCCAATCTCCCAGAGTTCCCGACACCACCCAACCGACCGGAGCTCCTTCCTCTAGTGACTGTCTTCCAACCCCCGAAAGCTCCAGTGTCCAACGTATTCAATAAAGCTCCGTCACTAACCTTCCCAGATTGCCCTTCGCCCACCGATCTCTTGCCCTCAGCATCAGAACCCCCATCTTTTCCAAAGAGAACGCCAACGCTAACGCCGGATGTATACTTTCCGCCTCTTGGATCCCCGATAGTCGAAGGCCCTTGCTTCGCAAAAGGACCTGCCTTGCTACCTCCTGGAAGCCTGCCACCACCAAAAACTCTAGATCCACCGCCTGATGAAGATTGTAATCCGCCGCCTGGGTCGCCAAAATCCCTAGCTCCGCAATTTTCGCTCATCTCTTTATTATATATATATATACTAGTCATTACCCGTGCCCATAGGGCACGGTTTATTTAATGGCTGAGTTTCCCCCACCCCCCACATATTTCAAGTTCCCCGCCTCTTCTCTTATCTCTCAAAATCTCATCACTTATCCAATTTCCCTTGTCCAATTTCTCTTATCCAATTTCTCTTGATAACATCCCTCTTTTATATAATAGAAATCCAAATTCTCTTATCCAATTTCTCATGTCCAAGTTCTCGTATCCAATTTCTCTTGATAACATCCCCATTTTATAGAATAGATATATATCCAAATTCTCTTATCCAATTTCTCATGTCCAAATTCTCTTATCCAATTTCTCTTGATAACATCCCTATTTTATAGAATAAATATATATCCAAATTCTCTTATCCAAATTCTCATGTCCAAATTCTCTTATCCAATTTCTCTTGATAACATCCCTAATATATCCAAATTCTCTTATCCAATTTCTCATGTCCAAATTCTCTTATCCAATTTCTCTTGATAACATCCCTATTTTATAGAATAGATATCCAAATTCTCTTATCCAATTTCTCATGTCCAATTTCTCTTATCCAATTTCTCTTGATAACATCCCTATTTTATAGAATAGATATCCAAATTCTCTTATCCAATTTATCATGTCCAATTTCTCTTATCCAATTTCTCTTGATAACATCCCTCTTTTATATAATAGATATATATCCAAATTCTCTTATCCAATTTCTCATGTCCAAATTCTCTTATCCAATTTCTCTTGATAACATCCCTATTTTATAGAATAGATATATATCCAAATTCTCTTATCCAATTTCTCATGTCCAAATTCTCTTATCCAATTTCTCTTGATAACATCCCTATTTTATAGAATAGATATATATCCAAATTCTCTTATCCAATTTCTCATGTCCAAATTATCTTATCCAATTTCTCTTGATAACATCCCTATTTTATAGAATAGATATCCAAATTCTCTTATCCAATTTCTCATGTCCAAATTCTCTTATCCAATTTCTCTTGATAACATCCCTATTTTATAGAATAGATATCCAAATTCTCTTATCCAATTTATCATGTCCAAATTCTCTTATCAAATTTCTCTTGATAACATCCCTATTTTATAGAATAGATATCCAAATTCTCTTATCCAATTTCTCATGTCCAATTTCTCTTATCCAATTTCTCTTGATAACATCCCTCTTTTATATAATAGATATAAGGATTTAATGTAGAAAAGCTGCCACCTGATCCAATGGATCAGGTGCTAAGACACAAAAAAGGTGGGAAGTACAAGCCCCCACATGGGCTTGTACTCGCTGGGTCCCACCCTTTTATGTCTTGCACCTGATCCATTGGATCAGGTGCCACCTGCTCTACATTAATCCCTAGATATAAATCCAAATTCTCTTATCCAATTTCTCATGTCCAAATTCTCTTATCCAATTTCTCTTAATAACATCCCTATTTTATAGAATAGATATCCAAATTCTCTTATCCAATTTCTCATGTCCAAATTCTCTTATCTAATTTCTATTGATAACATCCCTATTTTATAGAATAGATATCCAAATTCTCTTATCCAATTTCTCATGTCCAAATTCTCTTATACAATTTCTCTTGATAACATCCCTAATATATCCAAATTCTCTTATCCAATTTCTCATGTCCAAATTCTCTTATCCAATTTATCTTGATAACATCCCTATTTTATAGTATATATATATATATATATATATATATATATATATATATATATATATATATATATATATATATATTGCATGAATTGTGTAATCTTCAGGTCTAATGAACTGAATGTCATTCAATATGAATAGACTAGTTTTCTTTTAGAAATCAAACTGAGTAGAGGACATTACCATGCTGAAGTAGTTATTTACATACAAAGAGTGGACTGCGTGATATAATTTATTCCTTCTCCACATATCTTGAAAACATTTCTATACATACTATCATTGGAAATTCTCCCCTAAAGTGACTCTTATTTTAGCATCTTTCCCAAACTACTAAAAAGCCAAAAAGCTCCATGATCCCAAAAACACAAAAGAAAAAATATCTTTCTTTGGGAGTTGTACGTGTGTATATATGGATTAGAAAAAAAGAGAAAACAAAGAGAAAACAAAAAAAACAAAAGGAAAGAAAAAGAGAACTTCATTGTATATACACGACCCTTTCCTTTCTTTTCTTTCTTTTACTTGTCTTTTATGGAGCCACAATATTTGGGAAAACCATATTCTATATATTTAATGCCATTACGCTTATAGATATGTTTGGTGGAAGAAAATCGAATGATGAGTGAGAGAGTGATTACTTATATATGCATGACTACCAAAGCTAGGTAACCTCTAATACTTAGGTAGATGACTCTAAGTTTGATGACTTCTATGAGTTGAAAAATAGACATGAAATTCATAAGACCACATCTTTCTATTCTTATATGTATGAATTGTGTGATATCTCTTATACTCCAAGTAGAAGCAGTCAATTGAAACGAGTGTTGTCTATGAATATATATCGTTTTCATGCCTTCGATGATGTTTAACGTTAAAATGATTTCATATTTCATAAGATTCACATTGTTCTCAGTTTTTATATCAAGTGTGCCAAGTATGAAATGATATTGAAATAAAAGCAACAGTGATGTTTATATTATTTATTGGTGCATTTGGGTAAGTGAATTCGAGTTCTGAGAGAATGATCTAGCATTTCTCCCTCTTCTCTTTCTTTTCGATTATTTGGTTTTTCTTTATTTTTATTTGTTAAGTTCGCTTTTTTACTTATCTTTCTCAAGGACAAGTAAGAGGTAAGCTTGGAAGATTTTGATATGCTCATATTTTACACTTTATTTCTGCATATTGGAAATTTAAAGCTTAAACGACAATTTCTTGACGAATTTCACTATTTCTATGTTTCGTTGGATTTTCAGGAAATATGGAGCAATCGAGAGTAAATTGGAGCTAGGAACATATGTATGTGTGCCGGAGCATCAGCGGCGATGATATCGAGGAGCTCACGGTGCTTGAAGATGAGAAGAAGCGAAAGGAAGAGAAAAGGAGAAGGAAGGAAGTGAGAAAAGAGAGAAAAAGCTTAAAACTCATCCTACTCGGCTAAGTGGGGCAGACCACTCGACCGAGTGAAACGGATACAGCCCTAGCCAAGAAGCAATGAAAATGCACTCGGCCTAGTGAAACTTTCACTCAACCGAGTGAGAAGCACACTCGACCGAGTGAGGGAAGAAAAGCTGGAGGCAGAATGCGGATTCTGAAGATTTCTACATGAACTCTCACTCTACCGAGTGAGAAGCCCACTCGACTGAGTGAGCCAACCACTCGACCGAGTGAGCCGATCGGAGAAGATAGAACGCCAGTTTTTGAGGATTTTCTGCCGGGAATACCACTCGACCGAGTGACATTTCACTCGGCCGAGTGATCTGCTGGCCCAGAATTAAAAACTAGGGTTTGCCTAGGTCTGAGGGCATTTTAGTCAGCTTTTTCCTAGGTTTTTGAGTTAGTGTAAATAAGTAGTTTTATGAGCCGTCAATAAAGGAGAGACGATACGGCTAGAGATCTTAGAGAAGACTGTACTTTATTTTGCTATAGTTTTTGAATTAGAGCGCTAGTTCTTAAATTTCTTGTTGGATTGAAGCTTGGAACTTATTGGTTTGTCTAAACTCTTATTGTTTCTAGTTTTTATGATTATTTCTTTGTTTAGATATTTTGTCTATGATGATTTCTATAGTATCTATCAATTTTATTGCGTTGATCATGAATACTTATGAGTAGTCTTTTTGCTTTAGGACAAAGGGATGAACCCTATGGATTTAGAGCTTGATATGTGAAATATATTGAAACCCCATACTGCTAAACTTATTTTAGACTTAGATTATGGTTGATCTACTACGAATAGCTAGGGATTTCTACTTAGATCTTGAGAGCTCGAGAGAGGATCTTGATCGATAGGAAGCCCTAGATATTTGATTTAGATCTATAATTGAGATACCCTAGAATTGGTGCGTGAGAGCAACCAAAGCAAACATCTTTATTATATTTCTATAATTATATTTGCATGTACGACAGTAAGACAAATACGACTCATCATAATCTATATTCGAACTCACTTTGCACGATAGTGAACTTGAGTTAGAATTGAATTATATTGTCGATTTTAATGCTAATAATTTAAACTTGGCTTGCGCAAGAGTGAAGTTATAGCTTCAGTTATTATAGACTTGCGTAGTGCAAGAGCGTGCACTAGTTCTCAATATAGTTGCGACAATTTCACCCTAAATTAGGAGTCAGTAATATGGAAGTTCATATTCACATTGATACTCGAAAATCTATAGTGGGGATTCCCTAGTCCTAGACATTCTTATCAATCAAATTTACAACCAACATTTTTATACGTTCGTGACACACATATTCCTTCACCATTGTTCCATCTCTGCTAAGTGACCAAGGTAATACCAACAGTTCCTCCCCGTGATTTAATACCACTCACCACTTAACCGTGTGCTTGTAGTAAAACCACATTGTTTTGGGTGTACATCCTAACGCGATCAAGTTTTTGGCGCCATTGTCGGGGAGGCGACGATATTTCATCTTTCGTGGTTACTTTTTATTTTCATCTATTGTGCTAACATTCTCTGTAGATTCTCTTTCTCTGTACATGAACACATGGTCAATGGCTATTGACAGCTTGACATTCTTTTATCCTGAAATTGAGCGAACTGCAAGGAAGCTTAGTGCAGAGAAGAGGCATATTCTAGAGGATAGCAAGATGGCATCTAAAAATAATGTCACATGGAATATCAGAGTTATTTCTATCAGAGACCGACTTACTCCAAACAACCTGATATATCATCCATTCTTATGCCAGAATTACCACCAGACAAGAACTTTGAGTTGAAGACATGATTAGTTGTTCTAATACAACAAGATCCTTTTCATGGGAACGCGTATGAGAATCCACATTACCATATTCAGATGTTCTTGGCCAAGTGCTCTACTTTTCAAGTTCCCAATGTATCAAAGAATGCCATCCATCTACAGCTTTTTCCTATCACACTCAAGGACAATGCTTTGTGTTGGCTAATGACACAGGCGAACGGTACCTTCACCACATGGGACGATCTTGCAAGTTCCTTCATCAACAAGCATTATCCACCATCAAAGACTGTCAGATTGAGGAATTCTTTGATGTCATTCAAACAAGGACCCCAAGAATCTATATACGAGGCATGGGAGCGATTCA
Organism: Scilla litardierei; assembly: GCA_030789695.1. Taxonomy (NCBI): domain Eukaryota; kingdom Viridiplantae; phylum Streptophyta; class Magnoliopsida; order Asparagales; family Asparagaceae; genus Scilla; species Scilla litardierei. The sequence continues at coordinate 48,527 of JAULAV010000064.1, read as the reverse complement.
AATATCTTCAACACCAATGGCCCCACCACAGCATCGATGATTGGGAGTTGATCTATAGCTTCTACAATGGTCTAAAACCGGATACCAAGATGATCATAGATTCCACCACTAATGGGGGTAATCTTAGCAAAGACTTCTAAAGAGGCCATGGCACTACTTGAAGATATGTCCTCTAATAATCAACAATGGGCCAATGAGAGAGGCCAAGCATCGTTATCGTCAAAGCCGGCTAGCATTTATGAGGCAAAAGCAGTGGTGGACTTGACTGGGAGGTTTGATGCTCTATCTAGAGTGATAGAGAGGATTGAGAAGAAGCTGAGTGAGCCATCTAGTGCTCAAGATACATTATCCGGTGGGAGCATGGGTGACTGGCAATGTCAAGGCCAAATCATGTATGTTGGAGCTGATACGAATGAGGAACCTGTGGAGCAGGTTCAATATGTTTCAGATTATAAGCCCAGGAGTGGAAACAATGGATCTTGGGTGAATCCGGATGGAAAAATCACCCCAGATTTTCCTATGCAAACAATAGTGGAGCCCTAAAACCTCCTCAACAACAACCACCCAAGCAACAACAAGCTCGCCACCACCTCAGCAGCAACAATATCAGCCAAGGCCACCACAGCAGCAACAATTTTAGTAGAGGCAACAAGCGGGGCCTTATAGACCCCCAGATATAATCAACATTGGAGGCTACAAAACCGACCGCCGCACCACAAAAGTCTGCTCATGAGACACGGGTAGAAGAGTTCATGACCGCCCAAGAGAAGATCAATACTAAACTATTAGCGGGCCAAGAAAATCTTAACACCATTGTTGCGCAGCTGGCAGAGCAAATGACCATGTTAGTGAGGGCCCAAAATCAATTGCCAGCCCAACCGGAGGTAAATCCAAGGAGCAACACCGGCCACATCAATGCGGTAGTGGCAGTGACTACTAGAGGCAGGAATGACACGACGCTTGTCATGGTCCAAACCCATCTTCCAAACATGACAATCCGGTTGGGATAGATGGAAACAAAGAAGCTGAGCGACCCACAATGGCCATTGATGAAGAGGAAAAATCTGAGATTGACGAGCCTCGGAAGGAGAGAGTTATGTGCCAACACTTCCATTTCCACAAAGGTTGGCAAATGTGAAATTGGAGAAGAAATTTGCTTGATTTCTGGAGTACTTGAGAGGCATAAGCCTAAACATCCCGTTCCTAGATGATATTATTGAGATCCCGACATATGCTAAGTTCCTTAAAGACTTGATTGCGGGACGAAAAAGGACGGAGAAGATCATGCTAGCCGATCAAGGAACATGGTTTGTCAATAAAGATAAGGTGCCGAAGAAATTGAAGGACCCTGATAGTTTTAGAATTCCATGCACACTTGGAGGAGTCCCCCTTCAGAAAGCTCTAGTTGATTTGGGTGTGAGCATCAGTCTCATGCCCCTCACCATGTTCAAGAAGCTGAATACGGGGACCGATCTAAAGCCCATCGACATGAAAATTCAACTCGTCGACGGACACATCACTAGACTGGTTGGGATTGCTGAAAATGTGTCATTAGAAATACCGAGCAGCCTTTGCATGCCATGTGACTTTGTTATTATTGACGTAAAAGAAGTGGGAGATACATCGCTTATTCTTGGGCGCCCATTCTTAGCTACAGCTGGAGTCATTGTGGATGTGCAGGAAGGAACATTGTCACTCAGTGTTGCGAATATTGAGGTAGAATTTCATCTCTCGTGAGCTATGAAGAATAGGTCCACGCTTGAAGAGAATGACTATGTCGACCTACTTGAAGAGGTCAATAAAGAAGCAGCGCCATACACCGTAAAAACTTTACTTATGGATAATACCGATGGGGAGCCAATTTTTGAAAATAGCTCCCAAGTTGAAGACTCCCTAGACCCTCTCACCGATGAGGAAGAGAAAGACGCTGACGTCGTGAGAATAAGAGAGCTCTGCAAACTCTCTTCCGGGAAGCATCAAAAGCATACACCACCAGTGAAGACTTTGACATCACTAGAAAAGAACATGGAGCCTTTGAAAGCTAAGAGCAAATCTTGTGGAGAGTCATCTCCCACCATTATGAGAAAGGAGACGCTGATTAAGGAGGTCAAACAAGAGAACATGGTACGTACAAAGCCCACCGGCCTCCTCGCCAAATTTGACACGCGCATCTCTTATGCGTCGAATATCACGCAACACGAAACGTAAATCATCAGGGATCGAGCTCAAGACTATAAACGAGCATGTATAAGGAGGCAACTCGACATTTCCGGCTTATTTTAGTTCATTCTTAGTTTTTATTTTGTTTTAGACTTACAAAATTCGATAGATCAAAAGCTAAGGAAAAAAGTACTATTATTGGGTGACATTTTTACTTGCAGGGAGAAGGCATGAGGATGCCAAGCTGATGGAGAGCACCCATGGTGAAGGAGACCCGCGCAATGGAGGTGTTTGAACGAAAAAAGAGGGAGGAACCTGAAGACTGGAGGTGAGAAAGAAGATGTAGAAAAATAGAAACTGAAGCTTGAAAAATTGGCTTCACTCAGCAGAGTGAAATTTTCACTCGACCGAGTGAACACTCACTCAACGAGTGAGATCACTGATCAGGAAAGTATAAAAAACCACTCTGTATATTTATACCACTCGACCGAGTGGATCCCTGTAACGGAAACTGAAAATTCAATGCTCTGTGAAGCCTCTCCACTTGACCAAGTAATTAGTTCACTCGACCGAGTGAATAATCCACTCTACTGAGTGGGAGACTATAGCAGAAATCCCAAAAATACATGTTCTGTCCCATCTTCCTACTCGACCAAGTTACTCACCTCACTCAATCGAATCACTCGACCCAGCTGCTACCCAAAAATCTGAAACTTCCGCCAAACATGGCTACTTGACTGAGTGACCAAGATCACTCGGTTGAGTGACTTAAGTCAGCACAGCCGAATATAAAAGGGAATTTCAACTCGACCGAGGGTTTTTACCCCTAAATCACCAGCAGCTCCCCCTCTCCCCTCACAAACTCCATCGACTCGCCCGAGCTCCACAGTCACTTGATCGTTGCGATCACCCACGGCCACCTCCGGCCACCTAGCTCCGGCCGAGTCTGACACCCCCTCGTCCATCAAACCCAATTTCGCACCCTCTCTCCTCCCCTTCATCTCATAAGCCCTAATTCAACCCCTAAACCAAATCAACCATATAAATCTCCATTTTATCTTGATCTACCCCAAATTAATTCAAAATTTTAACGCTGATTGACATTTTTTATGCAACAAGAAAGCTTGGAGGAGATCCTTTTTGAAGATTGCGGAGACACGGCTTGGGGAAGCCACCCTGCACTGGGAGCATTGCTTGGGAGTCGCATCACTCGCTTGGTACACTCGTTCCACATTATTTTCGAGCGATTACATTCATACATTTTCTCGTGCAGTGCACCATATTCACGGCAATACACCATGCCTCCATGTACTAGGTCTGGTGGTAGGCAGCCCACTGCCAAGAAGAGGAAGATTGGCGACCCCGGTACTTCTTCTTCTGGGACAGCGCCTCCTCCACCATATAGAGATCCTATCCCAGCACTGCCAACACCTCTTGCACCTCCTGCACCTCCTGCATAGCCACCTACACCCATAGAGACGTATGGGATTACTTTCAGAGATAACGCACACCGCGCCAAATTTGAGAGGATCTCCAAACGTCAAATCATTCCTTCTAGGTTCGCTCACATTCAGACATTAGAGAACTTAGGGGTATTCTAAGTGATGCACCAGTTGTATGATAACATCAGTTGGGGCAACTTTTTGTCTGTGTCGGTGAACACCTACGTTCGCCTGACACTTGAGGTCTTGAGTTTTATTCGTAGGATTCCTAGGGGCTATTCCTTTAGACTCTTGGACCGTCATTGTGAGATCTCCCACGACATGGTCCAAGCTAACTTTCACTGGCCCCCGGTCCCAGACCCTAACAGTGCGTATGGCCCTAGTCACCACACCCCCTTCGTCTTTTCTGCTGATGCATTCTGGGAGCTGATCACTGGCATCTCCTACTATGAACCTAGTAGGGTGACGGCATCTTCCATAGTCCACCCCCTACCTACGCCTTGCACAGCGCCTTATGACGACCACCATCTTACCTAGGCTAAAGGTTGGAACTATGTCCACACCTGAGCTATTCATCCTATGGGCTATGACATGGGATATAGCATATAAGGTTGGTGCGGATGCCTTTGTCCCTCTAATATCAATTGATGTTGCCAGTTGGTATTTCAACAGCATTATTTCCACACTCGCCTCCACCAAGGCGATTTATTGTGGCGATCTGATCACCCTTATGGCTCTTATCTTCTACATCTAGTTCCCTACTGACCTGCAACATGCTATAGGGCCCACTTCTCTCCGACTATGTTTTGACCTGTATGCACATGATCCGAGCACACGAACAGTGCTATTGGGTCTGGCTACATGTTTCCTTCTCTGCAGATTATATCGTACTTTCGAACCCCGTTTGGACCCATGTAGGACCAGTAGGTGCGGAGTGGAGGTTTCCCATGGACCTTCTCATCCCACCTGTATATGTGCTAGAGCCCGATGATGAGCAGCTAGAGCATCTCGTCGAGCCTCACCTACCTGAGATCCCCATAGTTCAGCCTACCTCTGAGCCCCTTCCTGGACCTAGCACATCTATCTCCACTTCTGCTCGTACAGACGGTTCCACATCCACGTCCATCCTTAAGAGTACCACTGCTATGTCTGATGCTGCCCCTATCATTTAGGAGAGTGTTGAGCCTGCTAGCCCTTCCATTCCTGAGAGCATTGAGCCTTCCATCCCTTCGTCCGTAGATCGACAATAATATCCAATTCCAACTCAAGCTCGCTCTCGCACAACTTAAGCTCGAATCTAGATCGTGATAGTTCATATCCGTTTTACCGTCGTACAAACGAATATAATTATAGAAATATAATAAAGATGCTAGCTTTAGTCGCTCTCGTACACCAATTCTAGGGAATCTCGATTATAGATCTAAATCGAAATCTATGGTTTCCCTTAGATCAAGATCCTCTCTCGAGCTCTCACGATCCAATAGGAATCTCTAGTTATACGTAGTAAATGAGTTACAACTTAACCCTTAACAAGCTTAGCGACATAGCAATTCAATAGATCTCACAAATCATAATTTAAATCCATAGGATTCGTCCCTTTGCCCTAGAATAAAGAGGATACTCACAATTCATCATAGAAATCACAATAGAAACACGATGTTCAATAGAATTCATCACAAAACTCAGATTTAGAGAGAAGTATATCATAAAAATATCAATTTGCAAGAGTTTAGACAAACCAATTTTGGAATACAAGCTTCAAGAATAAGAAATTTAGATCCTTCTCTCCAATCCTTTCGCCAAAAGAAAACTAGAACTCCAATTAAAATAAGAAAATTATTCTAAAGCGTCTCTCCTTGGGCTGCCCACAAAACTGGGCATTTATAGCCACCCAAAAAGTTCAGAAAATCCTGACAGATTTGCTCCTGAACAGCTGCAAACCCTTGTTTTGGAAAACTGGCTGGCGGCGCACTCAGCCAAGTGAACTACTCACTCGGTCGAGTGAGAAATTTGTAGAAAATAGGGATTTTCAGCGTTTTGGAAGTTCACACCACTCGACCGAGTAGTCTTCTCACGCAGCAGAGTGAGATTCTTGCTCTGTCGAGTCGGACCTACTGCAGATCCTCTCTAAAAACAAAGAAGCATCGAAGGATTTCTTCACATTTTCTATCTCCACTCGGTCAAGTGGGCTTCTCACTCGAAACTCCCACTCGGCCAAGTACATTATGGCTCTTCTTCATGCTGGATTGGGCGTGTCAGCTTCACTCGGTCAAGTGCGCGGCTCCACTCAGTTAAGTGAGCTGCGTCACTCAGCCGAGTAGCCTGTTTCAGTACTCTTTTCTCCTTCTTCTTGCTTCCTCGTCGTTTCTTTTGTCTTCCTTCTTCTACTCATCCTCCAACACCATCAGCTCTCCGATATCATCGTCAATGAAGCTCCGACATGCATGTAAGCGATCATGACTCCAAATTGCTCCCGATTGCTCCATATTTCCTGAAATCAAACGAAACAAAGAAATAACGAAATATATCGTAAAAACATCGTTTAAGCGTTCAAATCGCGATATGAGCAATCGTTATGGGGTGGAAAATGCAGAAATAAATCGTAAAATATGAGCCTATCAAAATCCACAAACTTACCTCTTACTCATCCTCGAGGAAGATAAGTAAAAAGTGAACTTGGCAAATAAAATAAAGAAAAATAAAATAGATGACAAAGAGATGAAGAAGGGAAGATGCTAGATCATTCTCTCAGAAGTTGGGTATGCTTACTCAAGTAGCACGAGCAATGAATAAGAGACCTCACTAAAGCTTTTATTTCGATATCATTTCATATGGGTACACATGATAAAAAAACTAAGAACAATGTGAATCATATGAAATATGAAATCATTTTGGTATCAAACATCGTCGAAGGCATAGAAAACGATATACATAATTATAGACAACACACTTTTCAATTGACTGCTTTTATTTGGAGTATAAGAGATATCACGCAATTCAAATCAATAAGAATAGAAAGAGATGGTTTTCATGAATTTCATGCCAATTTTTCAATTCATAAATGGCGTTATACTCTAGTCATCTCCCTACGTATCAGAAATTACCTAGCTTAGGTCGTCATGCACATATAAGTAGTCACTCTCTCACACATCATTGGATCTCCTTCCCCAAGCTTATCTATAAGCGTGGTGGCATCAAATATGAACTTTTTACAAATTTTTGTAGCTCCATATATAAAAAGGAAAATAAGAAAGAAGTAAAGAAGGGATTGTGTATATACAATGGAACTTTTCTTTTCTTTTTCTTTTCTCTTTTCTCTTTCTCCCTTTTCTTCTTCTGCTTTTTATATACACAAGAACAATCCCAAAGAAAGATGCAAAGATATAGATTTTTCTTTTCTTTTGAGTTTTTGGGATCATGGAGCTTATTTCTTTTTGGCATGGGGAAGATGCAATAATAAGATTCACTTAAGGGGAGATTCACTAATGATTATATGTATAGAAATATTTTTCAAGATATATGGAGAAAGAATATATGATAACGCTCGGTTCACCCTTTTTATATGTGCACAATAACTTCAGCAGGGTAATGTCATCTACTCAGTTTTATTTCTAAAAGTAAACTAATCTATTCAAATCAAACGACAATCAATTCATTCAACCTGGAAGTTTTATACACATTTCTTGCAATAAGAAGTGATATTAAGATACAAAGCAGTACTCCAAGTAATAGGCAGTCAATGCGTGAATCTTAGTGCGTTTTCTATAAAGAGTATACAATAATGTAATTCTCAGACGAGTTAATGCTAAAATTCATTCATGGAAAAATAATAAACAAGTTGGGAGTTCTTTTTCTCAAGTGCACGACAAATATATCGCAGATGATATCAAAAATAGAAACAATAGCATGGCAATAGCTACGTGCATAAGAGTAAAGCGAAATCCAAGCTATATTCGTCATAGGGAATTCATCTCTAGCAAAGAAAGTAAATGAAGTAAGGATAAAATAAAATCTAACTATACACATGCAAGCACTCCAAAAATGAAGAAACATGATGCATGGGAAAAGAATTGAAATATTGCGTGAAAATAAGTGGAAAATAAATAAAAGTGAAAAATAAAGATAAGAGTAAGGAAAATAAAAAAGTGTGTGAGCACACTCACTCCTCCAAGCTAAACATCGCATTGTTCTCAATGTATGAAGTGTGACACTAGGACATATTGTTGGATCTGGATCCTAGCTTAGAGGGGGGTGAATAGGCTTTTAAAAATAATTCGTGCAACCCACGAATAAGCACACACAGTTATAGCAACAACAGGGTAAATAAAAAGCGACACAGAGTACACAGCAGATTTACCCTGGTTCGGTCGTCCCAACGACCCACTCCAGCCCCCAAAGCAGAACTAGTATTGAATAGCGCAATAGGTACAAAACCACAAGTTAGAGCACGCTCAGAGCACCCTCTACGTCTCTACACTCGCCAGGCTCTCAGTACCCCCACACACTGTGTTTTCTCTCACTATCAATCCTAGTAACGATTTCTACCAGCTAGTTCCAAACTAGCTGGGTGCCACTTGTCTAGTCCCAACTAGACAAGACCCAAAATAGTAACATAAAAATAGGTAACATTTCCCCTACAGAGAACGTTACACTAAGACACGAATAAAAGAGTTTAAGGGTTTAGAAATGCTCAGTTCGTGTTCGTGTAGGTGTATCTGTCAATCAGCACGTCGTCAGCTCCAATCTGACGCAAGAGGTGTCTCAATCCGACTCCAGGATGTCAAGTTGTGCACTGGTCTGTGCGCAAAGCAGCTGCAATTCAAATTCAATTAAGTTCGGTCGGTGCACACAGTAATTCCCTTAATAAAACCTCAGCCTCGTCACGCTTTAAAATTCGTGCTTCCGCTTCTTCATATTCACGTGGTTCCCTGTCCACGTCAGCACGCAAATGAAGTTTTCGTCCGCTCAAATAATTCCGTTCGCATGCAACAGCGATCGTAACTTTGTGTGGATGCTGCGATCTCAGCGAGGGATACTCCGACTTCTTCGATGCCGGATGCATTTCAAATGACTCGACTTCGACTGCGAAGCTCTCTGGCAATGATGACTTGGAAGCAGACTACACAGCACCATGGCGAGGCGATCAGATCAAGGTGTTCTTTCGTTTCGTGCAGCGGTAATCTCCTCGGTGGTGTTCTGCAGTTCCTCGGCAGCGAACTCGACGGCGCTTCCGACTTCGGGCTTCAAGTTCTTCTCTCTTCGACGGCGGGCTATCGTGCAGCACCCGCTTCTCGACTGCGATCTCTGATCGATGGCTAGCAAGTCACGGCGAGGACTCTCGAGTGCTCCTTCGTCAGTGAGTTCGTCTCTGCTTGATCAGTGACGTGGGTGGCGATCTCTTCTATGGGTAGCAGCAAGATGATACATCGGCGCTGCTTCTCGAAGGCGATCTCCGCTTCGACAACGACAAGCTTTGGCGACGAGAGTGGCAAGACTTTGGGATCTCGTCGGCGAGCGGCTATCCTCTGGTGTGATGAGTATATGACGACGGCTTCGATTCCACAGCAGCTCCGGTGATCGCTCCGACTGCTCTCTGCTTCGACGGCGGCGGCTCCTTGGGATGATGACGCTGGCGGTCTTTGAAAGGAGGCGGGCACTGTCGATGGCAACTTTTCAGCGACTCCGGCGTCGTCTACGACTGTAGTAGTGACGAGCTCTAGGGTTTTGGAGGTCTCAGGCTTTGGAGATGTAGGCGGTTGTAGGCTTTGCTAGATGCCGACGGCTTAGAGAGATAGGGTTTGTGAACTCTTGGCCTTTGAGATGTTTTAAACAATGGGATCTTTGGCTTGTGGTGTTTTTGGCTATGAGGACCAAGGGTTAAGGCTGTTTCAATTTTTATTGGAATATGAATGTAGCCATCTCTCCATTTGATGATTGCCGCACTCTTGGGAATTTTTTGTATGGCCGTGTGTCTCTCTTTTTTTCTCTCTCTTGCGTTTAGCGCTTATAAAGATGATTGCTAGGGTTTTGAGTATTTGGCAATGGATAAGATATTTGAATGTGATAAGAATTTGGAATTTGTATTTTACTAGGAATTTGTCTTGGCTAAGGAGTTTGTATGTTCATGGGATAGGGTAGGATCTTTTGGCATCCCTAAGGATATGGGGGTTGAGAATAAATAGGATTTTGGTATAAACAAGTAGATTTGATGAAATCCCTTTAGAATTCAAATTTGGCTCAATCTCTTTGTCTCTTTGGACCAAGTCCACCTTCTTATCTCAAATTGGACTAAGTCCACTTTGCTTAGTCCAAAGCTCCCTAACACACCTAAATAGCAATACGAATAGCAATTTCTCAATTAGCGAGGGATGTATCGTTTTGCCAATCCTGAAACACACTAAGCACACACGTCGATATACCGACACGTTTGTCATCATCAAACCAAGATCCTAGATCGTTGCTCCCAACAATCTCCCCCTTTTGGTGATGACAAACCCATAAAAGATATGAGCAATAAATATGGGTGGGTGAAGTGTGTTGAAGGGTGTAATGCAAGTACAAAGCATGCACAGTAAGTATGGCAAATATAAGCATGCTCCCCCTTCTCTCAAGCTCCCCCTTCAACATTATTTTTCATGCTCCCCCTTCAACAACTAGTACCGACAACTAATACCGACAACAAACAACACACATATCTTTCTTTCTCTTTCTCCCCCTTTGTAATCACCAAAAGTAGATTAATGAAGCCACAACACTATTCCATGCAAAAATAAACCATTATTAGATGTAGCGTGCAATTTGCATGAGTTTTCCAAAAAATAGACAATTCAAGCTCATAGAATTTCATAACAAGACTTCTCCACCTTTGTGTAAGTGTAGTGATATAGACAATTAAGTACAAGAGGAGATTCAATTTCAGAAAATCAACCAAATCAATCCACATTTTCCAATTTTCATGAATATCACTAGGATTGATTTTTCCCACCTCATCAAAGATGAGTTCAAGTTACCGAACCCCGAAACATGGCCTAAAAGGACTTTTAAATGCGGGGTGGCATTGCTTGACGAGTTATATACACCAACGCTAGTGATTACCCATTTAGCACAAGTTGGATACTCGTGGGTTGTGTATTAGCCATGAAGTGTATCCATTTTTCATACGGAGCAATTTTCATTTTTTTCATTTGCAATTCTTTTGTGCTCAATTTTAATTCATGGTTAAACACTTCATATCCCTTAGAAAATTCAGAAACTAATCATTCCTACATTCACTTTCCATTATTCTTCAAAAGAATCTCCAAAAGTACTATGAAGTCAAATATCGTGAAAGTGCAAATGTAGGTGTAGAAGTCAAATTTGAAATTTATGAGACATGGCATGGCTACTAAAAAGAGAACAACATGTTCATGTAGCTACAACAATAATGAATTAACTTCTACAAGAGATACATTTGATCATTCATACAATACCACTTGGGATAAAACATAAAAGGTATTCTTTTAAGCTCAAATTTTTTTTTTGGTTTTTCAACTTTTTTTTGTTTTTTTTTCAGAAATAAAAACATTAAAAAAATCATGCATGCAAGCACACAAAACAAAATAAAAACAAGCACACAAAACAATCTATGAAGGTATGCGATGAAATGCAAAGAGGGATAAAAATTATACCTTCTCGTCGCTATTTGACGAAGGAGCTAAAATAATGAGACATTGAAAAGTTTGCTCATCGCCAAATCTCCACCTTACCTACATGAAAGGTGTTAAGTGCGACCTTGGAATCCAACAAGGTCCACTAGTGTTAGCCAATATTGTTTTAGGAACCCACACTTGTTTAAACTTGATATTTGTGTTCCTAAATTTACTATAATATGAAGTGTGGCCTACACTATAACAAGTAAAGCACTTTGCATATTTGTTCTTTGCAATAGAGGGTACATTGTGGAATTTCTTGAATTTTTGGTTTTCAACGTTTTTAAGACCAAAACCAAGTCCTATTCTATTATTGCCATATAATTGAATCTCTAAAATAGTGTCCAACGATTGTTTTCCCATAGAGAATTTCTTAATGTCTACTTCAAGATGAGAAACTTTGGTTTTTAATTGTTTATTTTCTTCCACAAGCAGCGTGCATTTACTAATAAAAGCTCTCTTGTTTTCTTCTTCCTTCTTTTCAAATTCAATCATTTTTCTTTTAAAGTCATTATCCAACATGCAGAATTTATCATTAAGCTCTCTAATCACATAGTCTTTTTCAGTTTCGAGCTTAATCAAATCAAGTTTAAGCATGCTGATTTGGTTTAATAATGAGGTACAAGAAATACAAGGAGCATTTTCATCAAAGCTTTCTTTTTCCTTCTTCATGACTTCAATAGTAGACTTACATGCATTGAGTTCAATTTTAAGTTTTTCATTCTCTTTAAACACCTTATCATCTCTAACTTGCATGTCATAGTTCTGATTTTGGAGACATTCAATAGTGAACTCATGATCTACTATTTGATTTTGCATTTCTTCACAAATTTTAAGAAGTTCGGCTTTGCTACCTGACGGTGTCTCATCTTGGATCCCCATCAAAGCCATGCAAGAATGGGCTTCATTTTCCTCCTCGCTTTCAGCTTCGCTATCCATATCCCATGTTAATACCTTCGCTTTTCCTTTTCCTTTAGCGAGCTGAGCAGTTTCATTTGGGCAATCCTTCATCAGATGTCCTCTTCCCTTGCATTTAAAACATTGCATTCTATCAGTAGATTTCTGATCATTAAATTGCTTGGAAGAATTATTAAAGTTAGAACGATTAAACCTGGGTGCCATTTCGTTTCTCCCATGCTTGGTCTTGATGAACTTTCTGAAGTTTCTCACCATTAGCGCTATGTCGTCATCATCATCATCATCTTCTTCGCTAGCTTTCAAAGCAAGGGGATTTATGGCTTTCTCTTTCTCCTCAGGTTTCTCTCTTGCTTCAACATTTTGCAGTTCCAACTCATGGGACATCAAATTACCAATAAGGTCCTCCACCTTCAATTGAGACAATACCTTTGCTTCCTGGATGGCGGTGACCTTTGGTCTGAAAGAGCTTGGCAATGCTCTTAGGATCTTCCTCACTTGATCGAGGCTATCATATGGCTTTTCAAGCAAGCTAGACTTGTAAACTATGTCGGTGAACCTCGCATACATCTCTGATATGCTCTCTGATGGTAGCATGCGAAATCCCTCGAACTCTGCACTCAAAAGAGACAGTCTAGACTCCTTTACCTGTGACGTTCCCTCATGCGTCACCTCCAAAGTATGCCATAATTCCTGCGCAGTTAAACAATGTGAGATTCTATTATATTCAGATTTATCAAGTGCACAAATGAGAGCATTCATAGCTTTAGCATTTAAAGAATAAGATTTCCAATCATTATCATCCCATTTGTCATTTAGTTTTTCAATCTCAACATTTTCTACTTTAATAACATGCAGTTTATATCCTTTTTCAATTATTTGCCAAGCTTTATAATCAACAGAAATAAGGTAGATTTACATTCGATTTTTCCAATAAGCATAATCACCTCCATTAAATCTAGGGGGACGGGAAACAGACTGACCCTCAGCAAAAGCACTATCCATATGGTTATTCATGGTCAATCCTAGGCTAGATCCTAAAACCTGCTCCGATACCACTTGTTGGATCTGGATCCTAGCCTAGAGGGGGGTGAATAGGCTTTTAAAAATAATTTGTGCAACCCACGAATAAGCACACGCAGTTATAGCAACAACAGGGTAAATAAAAAGCAGACACAGAGTACACAGCAGATTTACCCTGGTTCGGTCGTCCCAACGACCTACTCCAGCCCCCAAAGCAGAACTAGTATTGAATAGCACAATAGGTACAAAACCACAAGTTAGAGCACGCTCAGAGCACCCTCTACGTCTCTACACTCGCCAGGCTCTCAGTACCCCACACACTGTGTTTTCTCTCTCTATCAATCCTAGTAACGCTTTCTACCAGCTAGTCCCAAACTAGCTAGGTCCCACTTGTCTAGTCCCAACTAGACAAGACCCAAAATAGTCACAGAAAAATAGGTAACGTTTTCCCTACAGAGAACGTTACACTAAGACACGAATAAAAGAGTTTAAGGGTTTAGAAATGCTCAGTTCGTGTTCGTGTAGGTGTATCTGTCAATCAGCACGTCGTCAGCTCCAATCTGACGCAAGCGGTGTCTCAATCCGACTCCAGGATGTCAAGTTATGCACTGGTCTGTGCGCAAAGCAGCTGCAGTTCAAATTCAATTAAGTTCGGTCGGTGCGCACAGTAATTCCCTTAATAAAACCTTAGCCTCGTCACGCTTTAAAATTCTTGCTTCCGCTTCTTTGTATTCACGTGGTTCCCTGTCCACGTCAGCACGCAAATGAAGTTTTCGTCCGCTCAAATAATTCCGTTCGCATGCAACGGCGATCGTAACTTTGTGTGGATGTTGCGATCTCAGCGAGGGATACTCCGACTTATCCGATGGTGGATGCGTTTCAAATGACTCGACTTCGACTGCGAAGCTCTCCGGCAACGATGACTTGGAAGCAGACTACACAGCACCACGGCGAGGCGATCAGATCAAGGTGTTCTTTCGTTTCGTGCAGCGGCAATCTCCTCGGTGGCGTTCTGCAGTTCCTTGGCAGCGAACTCGACGGCACTTCCGACTTCGGGCTTCAAGTTCTTCTCTCTTCAACGGCAGGCTATCGTGCAGCACCCGCTTCTCGACTGCGATCTCTGATCGAGGGCTAGCAAGTCACATCGAGGACTCTCGAGTGCTCCTTCGTCAGCGAGTTCGTCTCCGCTTGATCAGCGGTGTGGGTGGCGATCTCTTCTATGGGCAGCAGTAAGATGATACGGCGGCGCTGCTTCTCGAAGGCGATCTCCGCTTTGACAACGACAAGCTTTGGCGATGAGAGTGGCAAGACTTTGGGATCTCGTCGGCGAGCGGCTATCCTCTGGTGTGATGAGTCGATGACGACGGCTTCGACTCCACAGCAGCTCCGGTGATCGTTCCGACCGCTCTCTGCTTCGACGGCGGCGGCTCCTTGGGCTGATGACGTTGGAGGTCTTTGAAAGGAGGCGGGCGCTGTCGATGGCGACTTTTCAGCCACTTCGGCGTCGTCTACGACTGCAGCAGCGACGGGCTCTAGGGTTTTGGAGGTCTCAGGCTTTGGAGATGTAGGCGGTTGTAGGCTTTGCTAGATGCTGACGGCTTAGAGAGATAGGGTTTGTGAACTCTTGGCCTTTGAGATGTTTTAAACAATGGGATCTTTGGCTTGTGGCATTTTTAGCTATGAGGACCAAGGGTTAAGGATGTTTCAATTTTTATTGGAATATGAATGTAGCCATCTCTCCATTTGATGATTGCCGCACTCTTGGGAATTTTTTGTATGGCCGTGTGTCTCTCTTTTTTTTTCTCTTGCGTTTAAGGCTTATAAAGATGATTGCTAGGGTTTTGAGTATTTGGCAATGGATAAGATATTTGAATGTGATATGAATTTGGAATTTGTATTTTACTAGGAATTTGTCTTGGCTAAGGAGTTTGTATGGCCATGGGATAGGGTAGGATCTTTTGGCATCCCTAAGGATATGGGGGTTGAGAATAAATAGGATTTTGGTATAAACAAGTAGATTTGATGAAATCCCTTTAGAATTCAAATTTGGCTCAATCTCTTTGTCTCTTTGCACCAAGTCCACCTTCTTATCTCAAATTGGACTAAGTCCACTTTGCTTAGTCCAAAGCTCCCTAACACACCAAAATAGCAATACGAATAGCAATTTCTCAATTAGCGAGGGATGTATCATTTCGTTAATCCTGAAACACACTAAGCACACATGTCAGATATACCGACACGTTTGTCATCATCAAACCAAGATCCTAGATCGTTGCTCCCAACACATATAAGATAGGGGTGGGTGGGTGTGGATGCAATATGATGCGAAATAAAGGAAAATAAGGAAAATAAAATTTGATATGAGTGTATATGCAAAGGATATATGCAAAGCGAGCATGCAACATGATATATGGATGGATGCGAGATGGTGACCCAAAAATACATACTCTCCCCCAATCTGAAATGTACAGTGCCCTGCAAAAAGGTGAAACAGATGGGCATACAAATAGTGGGATGAGGTGTGGAGCAAAAATATGACAGGCATCAAGAAGTCGTGCCTAAGCTGGTGCATCGCCATCACCTCCCTACTGTGGGGACGGTGGTGGCGGAGGCGGTCCCTGCTGAGGGGCTGGCTACTGCCGTTGCAAGCGATGAAGAATCTGGTTCAGCATGAGCTGAATACCAATAATCATGGAAATACGGGCCTGTTGAGTAGTGACGGTCGCCGTGAGAGCCCTAAGGTCAACTATAAGTCCAGACACTGCCGACTCGACAGCGCTGAGGTACTGCTCTCTATCGTCAGGAGTGGAGGTAGAGGGACGTGAAGGTGTACGAGCAAGGGGTCTCTCGCGGCCTCCAAAAACTAGTGGGGCCACTATCGGGTGTGTGCGGAGAGCGGAGCTCACAATAAGACGCTCAACCTCTAGGGGAGGCTGAAACGCATGAATGCTCTCAGAAATATGTGCAACAGAGGAAGAGGTCAGAATATCAACATAGGACGAGGCTAGCTGAGAGGTCGTGGCAACAGCTGTGGTGACAGACACCACGACACTCTCGGTATATATGGTGGTAGCAGAGACTGAAGAGTCGACATGTGGGGTGGTCGTGAAATTAGGAGATAGTGACACCCCAGGAGTCGAAAAATCAGGTGCGGTCGCGGAGGAAGAAGGGTCGCCTCTCTCAAAAGTGGTGGAGACAACACTCTCAAAACTCATATAAGAAATCGGATCAACTCTCAGTGGTGCGGTGGTGGTGGAATCAGACAAAGTGGCAAAAATGGAGCTCTTGTCAGGAGCAGAAGTGGAGACAGATGTGCCGGGCTCGGGGATCGGATCATAGGCAGGCTGGGAAATCTGAATCTCAGGGGCAAGAGGCTTGACATGGGACTCCTGCTACTCGTCGTCGGGGTCTAGTACATATACATGTGGGATGAGTAGGTCCATCGGGAACCTCTACTCCGTACCTGCTAGTCAAATATGGGTCCGAACAGGTTCGAAAGCACTATATAATCAGCAGAGAAGTGACCATGTAACTAGACCCAATGACGTTGTTCGTGAGGACGGATCATGAGCATACGGGCCAAAACATCTAGAGATAAGGAGGCGGGTCCCGTAGCACGGCGTAGGCCAGTAGGAAGTTGGATGCCGAAAATAGGTGATAGGAGGGTGACCAGACCACCACAACATATCTCCTTGGTAGAGGCGATCGAAGAAAATATGCGGTCAAAATATCGTCTAGCAATATCAATAGAAATAGCGGGGACTAAGACGTCCCCGACGCCCTCTAAGGCTCTCTCCATAGTCATCGCATAGAGCATGAAAAGCTCTGGCGTGGACATGGTCCCTACATATGGCATGGCTAGTATGGTGGTCGCCTAAAGGCGATGTGCAAGTCGCATGCAGGGGTGGACTATTGAAGAGGCCTTCGCCCTGCTAGGGTCGAAGTGGTGCGTGCCAATGATCGTGTCTCAGAAAGAAGCAGCTGAAAAGATAGACGGTGTGTGGTGCGTGGGACCATAAGCTCGGTCTAAGTCTAGGGCAGGGGGCCAATGAAAGTATGCTCAGACCATGTCGTGCGAGATCTCGCACTCCTGGTCCATGAGCCCGGAAGAGTAGCCCCTAGGAGTCATACGAATAGAACTCAAGACCTCTGGTGACGGGCGGACGTAGGTGTCTATCGATACAGACAAAAAGTCGCCCCACCCCATATTATCATACAACTGATGCAGGCCCTGAAATACCCCTAGGCGCTCAAGTGTATCAATATGTGCAAAGCTAGTGGGAATAATCTGGCGTTGCGAGATCCTCTCAAATTTAACGTGATGTGCGTCATCTCAAAAAGAGATCCCGTACGTCTCGATCGCAGGAACAGGCTGTACTGGTGGTGCTGGTGGTGTGCTGATAGTGGTACTGGTGGTGCTGAGGATGCTAGGAGTGTAGCTATGGGGTCGCTATGCGGTGGGGGCACCGTCCCAGAGATGAAGGACCTGGGTCGCTAGTCTTCTTCCACTTGGAAGCGGGCTGTCGAGCACTAGATCTAGTAGTGGAGGCATCGATGAATGCAGTGAGATGCACACCGATCAAGTGCTAATCAAAATGCTCAAAATAAAATATGGAACGAGTGTATCGAGCACGATGCGACTCCAAGCTAGCGATTGAGCGGGAGACATCTCCCCTAAGCTCCAAATCAGTGGTAGATCTCCCCCAAGCTTTTATGTTGCACAAAAACAATTAATTAGCGTTAAGAATTCATAATATACGGGGTAGATCAAGAGAAATCGGCAAAAATAGGGTTGAATAGGGTTGGTGGTTAGATTTGGGCTTACGAAATGGATAGTGGAAGATATAGGGCGAAATAGGGCTAAATGGGGGGTGATCGCCGGTCGAGCGGCACGAGAGGTGTGGCTGGAGGTGGCACCACCGTCAGCTAGGGCGGCATGCTTGGGCGAGTCGGGTGCGGGCTCGGGCGAGCCGTGAAGGAGCATCAGTCGAGTCGAGGGTTTTGGAATTTTGGGGGATTTTGGGAGATTTGGCTGCGGGCGAGTGCGATTGGGGTTTTTATAGGGTTTGCCCGACTTAAGTCACTCGGCCGAGTGACGATCGTCACTCGGTCGAGTAGCCCGATATTAAGATTTTTGAAATTTCAGTTGAGTTAAGCAACTCGACCGAGTGGATCGAGTCACTTGGGCGAGTGACAAGTTCCACACAGTCAAGTGAGAAATAAAGATAGAGTATGAATTTTTTTGGTAATTCTGCTGCAGTCTCCTACTCAGTCGAGTAGAATTAGTCACTTGGTCGAGTAGACTAATGACTTGACCGAGTAGATAAGCCTTACAGAGCATGATATTAGAGTTTTCTACTACAGGGTGCACTCGGTCGAGTGACAAGTCACTCGGCCGAGTGGCATAAAATTTACAGAGTGCGGTTTTTGGGACTTCCATGTTCAGTGCGTCACTCAGCCGAGCAACTTCTTCACTCGGCCGAGTGAGAATCTCACTCGACCGAGTAGGCTGTCTGCTTCAGCTCCATACTCTCTGTTTTTCTCCGTCTTCTGTTTCTCCTTCTCTTGTCAGTTTCTTCCTTCCTTTATTGTTTAAGCATGTCCTTGGGGCTGCTCTCCATCGCCATAGATGCTCTCCATTCGAATGGATTCCTCGTATCTTCCTTCTGCGATAAAAACGTTGCACATTGTTAGATTTTTCTAGACTTTTGACTTACTAAACTAAGAAAAACCTAAAACTAAAATAGAAACTAAAATTCAACTAAAAAGAACTAAGATAGGAACATCGGGTTGCCTCCCGACAAGCGCTTGTTTAAGATCTTGAGCTCGACCCCTTATGATTTTACGTTGAGTGCGTGATGTTCGGCGCATAAGAGATGCGTGTGTCAAACTTTGTGAGGAGGCCGGTAGGATTCAGATGTTGCGCTTCTTCTTGCTTGGCCTCCTTTAAGCACGCTCCCTCTCTAATGATGGTGATGAATGACTCCCCCAAGCTTCGGTTCTTGGCTCCTTTGTTCTTTCCCAACGGTGGTGAAGTATTTGGCGATGGCGTGTTCTTTCCTTGCTGCACCGAAGAGAGCTTGCAGAGATCTCTAATCCTCACAACATCAACGTCGTTCTCCTCTTCCTCGGTGAGAGGATTCGGGGTATCTCCATTTGGAGCGCCAGTTTCAGAAATTGGCACTCCATCAAGACTATCGGCATGCAAAGCACCAATAACATATGGCATAGCTTCATCGATGACCTCACCAAGTAGGTTTGACAAACTTTGATTCCAATTTTCTCAAAGGTAGATGCTCTTTATTTCACCAGTAGGATCTCCCGCGGAGTAGTGCTTGAGTCTTTGCCCATTAACCTTAAATGATGCACCGTCGTTCCCTTCAATTTCTATAGCTCCTTCGGGATGTATATGGCCTATGGTGAATGGTCCAGACCAACGAGATCTCAACTTTTCAGGGAAGAGTCGAAGCCTTGAGTTGAATAGTAAGACCTTGTCTCCAACATTGAAGCTCTTCACCGTAACGCGAGCATCATGGAAGACTTTGGTCCTTTCTTTGTATATTCTGGAACTCTCGTATGTGTCTCTTCTAATTTCATCAAATTCGTTGATATCGAGGAATTGCAGTAATGCCTCACTCGTGTAGTCATAATTTAAAGTTTTGATGGCCCAATAAGCACGGTACTCCAATTCTACCGGTAGGTGACATGCCTTCCCATATACTAGTCGGTATAGGGTTGTACCGATGGGGGTCCTGAAGGCCGTGCAATATGCTCATAGTGCGTCGTTCAATTTCATAGACCAATCTTTCCTTGATTTGTCAACCGTCTTTTCCAGAATTTGCTTGATTTCCCCATTTGATACTTCCACTTGTCCTTTAGTCTGGGGATGATATGCCAATCCAACTATGTGGTGTACCCCGTACTTCTTTAGCATGCCTTCGAACTTACTCTCTAAAAAATGGCTCCCCCCATCGCTTATCAACGTTCTAGGTACTCTAAAGCGGGAAAATAGGTTTCGTTTGAAGAACTTGGCATCCACCATTGCGTCATTAGTTGGGGGTGGCAATAACTTCCACCCACTTTGAAACATATTCGATGGCCACCTATATATATTTATTTTCCGTGCTGGATGGAAAAGGTCCCATGAAATCAACTCCCCAACAATCAAAGAGCTTAATCTCCAAGATGGGCTTCATTGGTATCTCATTCCATTTGGATATGTTTCCCGTCCTTTAGCATCTATCACACTTTTTGATGAACTCGTGTGTGTCTTTGAACATTGTAGGTAAATAGAATCCACATTATAATATCCTAGCGGTGATTTTGGAAGCAGTCGCATGTTCTCCGCATAGCATATCGTGACAATGTGAGATGATAGAAGTGGTTTCATCTTTAGAAATGCATCTCCGTATAATGCCATTATTGCATATCTTAAAGAGATATGGGTCTTCCCAAAAATAGCTCTGGACTTCATGCATGAACCTCCTTCTTTGTTGTGTAGCTAACCCATGCGGTTTAATACCGCAAGCCAAATAATTCACGAAATCTGCAAACCAAGGTACTTCCAAGGATCTAAACGCAAAGAGCTTCTCGTCGGCAAATGTGTCATCGATCGGCAAGTTTCATCCTTACCATCACGAATTAGCCTTGATACATGGTCCGCTACAAGATTGTCTGTACCCCTTTTGTCTCTGATTTCCAAGTCAAATTTTTGTAGAAGGAGAACCCATCTTATTAGCCTAGGCTTGGCTTCCTTTTTATTCAAAAGGTACTTTAATGCCGCATGGTCCGTATGCACAATCACCTTTGATCCAAGAAGGTATGAGCGGAGCTTCTCAATAGAGTAAACTACGGTCAAGAGCTCCTTTTGGGTGGTGGTGTAGTTTTTTTGTGCTTCATCCAAGGTTTTGCTTGAATAATATATCGCATGAAGCTTTATATCCTTTCTTTGCCCCAACACTGCTCTAACTGCTTGGTCACTAGTATCACATATCAACTCAAAAGGAAGAACCCAATCCGGAGGTTGAATAATTGGAGAGGAAATAAGTGTCTCCTTAAGTGTGTTGAACGCCTACAAGCAATCATCAGAAAAAACAAAAGGTGCATCTTTAGCAAGCAAAGCTATAATAGGACGGGTAATTTGAGCAAAATCCTTGATAAACCGGCGGTAAAACCCCGCATGACCAACTAATCCTCTAATGCCCTTAACATTAATAGGAGGAGGTAGCTTTTCTATAACTTCAATGTTAGCTTTATCCACCTCAATCCCTCTCGATGAGACTAGGTGCCCAAGAACTATCCCCCTAAGTGACCATAAAATGGCATTTTCCCCAATTAAGCATCAGATTATTTTGTTGGCATCTTTTTAAAAATTTGGTTAAATTAGCCAAACAAGAATCAAATTCACTGCCATACACAGAAAAATCATCCATGGAGACTTCCATGATGTCTTCAATATAATCAGAAAAGATGGATGTCATGCACCTTTAAAAGGTAGCGGGGCGTTGCAAAGACCAAAGGGCATCCTGCGGTATGCATAGGTGCCGTAAGGGCATGTGAAAGTAGTCTTTTCTTGATCATCTTCATGGAGGGGAATCTGAAAGAATCTAGAATACACATCCAAATAGAGAAACTATTTGTGTTTAGCAAGGCATTCAAGCATTTGATCAATAAAGGGTAAAGGCTAACGGTCCTTCCGAGTGGCTTTATTTAATTTCCTGTAATCAATGCACATGCGCCAACCCGTGACGGTTCTGGTGGATATCTATTCGCCCTTATCATTTTTTATTACGGTCATTCCTCCCTTATTAGGGACAATATGAACCGGGCTGACCCATCTTCTGTTAGAAATAGGATAGATGATATCCGCTTCAAGCAATCTAAGGGTCCCGTTTTTAACCACCTCCTTCATGTTGGGGTTTATCCGCCTTTGAGGCTCGATGGAGGTGGCATCACTGTTTTCTAGGTGGATCCTGTGGGTACACATCCGAGGGTCGATTCCCTTTACGTCGAAATTGATATAGCCATGGACATCCCTATGGCTTCTCAAAACGTTTAAAATGCTCTCAAGTTGGTTGTGGTTAAGACTAGCATTAACAATCACTGGATAGGTCAATTTATCACCTAAAAATGCATATCTCAAGTTAGGAGGTAATTGTTTCAGTTCTACCTCAGTGGGGCATTGTACCCACTATTTCTCTCTCCTGTGGATACATAGCGTCCTCGGCCTTATCTTCGTTCTCTTCCTCTTCAGAAGATAGGCTTTCGCATGCAGACTTAAAATCATCACTCGGTGAAGATGGAGCGTCAAAGTATATGCTAGGCATCTCTGCTCCCAAATCTACAGAACTACCGCTCTCCTCTTGTTCATACTTGTCATCAAAAGATAAGTCAGTTTTAGATGGGTGTCACAAAAGGAATCATCAAGTGCACTTTCCTGAATGTCGATATCCCAAGGTTGTTCTTCACGAGCACCAAATTCTACGGCGCATGCTTCAATGCCTTCATCCATTGGGGGTTGAGGAACTTCGTCAGCTTGAAGATGTAGCTCATTTTCCTCAACATAGACTCTAATGTCGCCCTCGGTTGTTCCTTCTAGTGAGATTTGGTTAATAATGAAGTTGGCAAATTGTTGCTCAAGATGGTCCTCCATGTTGATGACAATAGGTCCTGTGGCCCAAACTTCATCCACGAGTTCCCCCCGTAGGATGCAAAAGTATCAACATGTTGCGCGTAAGAGTTTGTACTCATCATTGTGTCTCCCAGATAAACTTGATCAAAACCTATAAAACAACCTGGAAAGTGATGTCAGTACATGCATGATTATTTAGTGAAGAATAGCTAAGTAAAATATAGAATACAGTCACGTCCCCGGCAACGGCGCCAAGAACTTGGTCATCTCGGATAGTAACTCCTAAAACAATGTAGTTTTGCCGCAAGCGCACAGTTAAGTGGTAAACGGGTATCGAATCACGGGGAGGAACTATTAGTATCTATATGGATTACTAAGCTGTTGTGAAATGGTGGCGAAGAAATATTAGTGTCACAATCGGTCAAAGTGTTGGTTCTAAATTCAATTTATTAGAATGTTTAGGGCTTGGAAATCCCCCCTATAGATTTCAAGCAATCAATGTGAAACACGAATTTCTATATTACTACTCTTGATTTAGGGTGAACTTGTCGCAACTAAATTGGGAACCAACGCATGCTCTTGCATTACGCAAGTCTATAGTAATCTAAACTAGAATATCGCTCTCTCGCAAGCCTAGTTCAAACTACTAGCATTAAAATCGATAATAATATCCAATTCCAACTCAAGCTCACTCTCGCTCAACTTAAGCTCGAATCTAGATCGTGATAGTTCCTATCCGTTTTACCGTCGTACAAACGAATATAATTATAGAAATATAATAAAGATGCTAGCTTTGGTCGCTCTCATGCACCAATTCTAGGGAATCTCGATTATAGATCTAAATCGAATATCTAGGGCTTCCCTTCGATCAAGATTCTTTCTCGAGCTCTCAAGATCCAATAGGAATCCCTAGTTATCCGTAGCAAATCAATCACAACCTAACTCTTAACAAGCTTAGCGACATAGCAATTCAATAGATCTCACAAATCATACTTTAAATCCATAGGGTTCATCCCTTTGCTAGAACAAAGAGACTACTCACAATTCATCATAGAAATCACAATAGAAACAAGATGTGCAATAGAATTCATCACAAAACTCAGATTTAGAGAGAAATATATCATAAAAATATCAACTTGCAAGAGTTTAGACAAACCAATTTTGGAATACAAGCTTCTAGAATAAGAAATTTAGATCCTTCTCTCCAATCCTTTCGCCAAAAGAAAACTAGAACTCCAATTAAAACTAAGAAAATTATTCTAAAGAGTCTCTCCTTGGGCTGCCCACAAAACTGGGTATTTATAGCCGCCTAGAAAGTTCAAAAAATCCTGACAGATTTTCCCCTGAACAGTTGCATACCCTTGTTTTGGAAAACTGGCTGAGTGAACCGCCCACTTGGTCGAGTGAGAAATCTGCAGAAAATAGGGATTTTCAGCATTCTGGAAGTTCAGACCACTCGGCAGAGTAGTCTTCTCACTCGGTCGAGTGAGATTCTTGCTCGGTCGAGTAGGACCTAATGCAGATCCTCTCTAAAAACAATGAAGTGTCGAAGGATTTCTTCACATTTTTATCTCCACTGGGTCGAGTGGGCTTCTCATTCGGGCGAGTGGAAACTCCCACTCGGCCGAGTACATTACATCTCTTCTTCAGGCTGGATTGGGCATGCCAACTTCACTCGGTTGAGTGCACTGCTCTACTCGGTCGAGTGAGATGCGTCACTCGGCCGAGTAGCCTGTTTCATTACTCTTTTATCCTTCTTCTTGCTTCCTCGTCATTTCTTTCGCCTTCCTTCTTCTTCTACTCATCCTCCAGTGCCATCAGCTCTCCAATATCATCGTCAATGATGCTCCGACACGCATGTAAGCGCTCGTGGCTCCAAATTGCTCACGATTGCTCTATATATCCTGAAATCAGACAAAACAAAGAAATAGTGAAATATATCGTAAAAACATCTTTTAAGCGTTCAAATCGTGATATGAGCAATCATTATGGGGTGGAAAATGCAGATAAATTGTAAAATATGAGCCTACCAACAAGCTTAGGAGATTTTGATATGCTCATATTTTACTCTTTATTTCCGCATATTGCCATACCATACCGATTGCTCATATTGGAAATGTAAAGCTTAAACAACGATTTCTCGAAAAATGTCACTATTTCTGTGTTTCGTTGGATTATCGGGAAATATGGAGCAATCGGGAGAAATTGGAGCTAGGAGCATATGTACGCATGCCGGAGCATCAGCGGCGATGATATCGAGGAGCTCACGATGCTTGAAGATGAGAAGAAGCAGAAGGAAGAGAAGAGGACAAGGAAGGAAGCCAGAAAAGAGAGAAAAAATTAAAACTCATCCCACTCGGCCGAGTGGCGTAGACCACTCGACCGAGTGAAACGGATACAGCCCAAACCAAGAAGCGACGCAAATGCACTCGGCCTAGTGAAACTTTCACTCGATCGAGTGAGAAGCACACACAACTGAGTGAGGAAAGAAAAGCTGGAGGCAGAATGCGGATTCTTGAAAGTTCTGCGGGAACTCTCACTCGACCGAGTGAGAAGGTCACTTGACCGAGTGAGCCGACCACTCGACCAAGTGTCCAGAGAAGACAGAATGCTAGTTTTTGAGGATTTTCTGTATGGAATACCACTCGACCGAGTGACATTTTCACTCGGTCCGGTCGAGTGAGCCGCCGGCCCAGAATTGAAAACTAGGGTTTGCCTAGGTCTGAGGACATTTTGGTCAACTTTTTCCTAGGTTTTTGAGTTGGTATATATTGGTAGTTTTATGAGCCGTCAAAAAAGGAGAAACTATACGGCTAGAGATCTTAGAGAAGGCTCTACTTTATTTTGTTGTAGTTTTTGAATTGGAGAGCTAGTTCTTAAATTTCTTGTTGGATTGAAGCTTGGAACTCATTGGTTTGTCTAAACTCTTATTGTTTCTAGTTTTTATGATTATTTCTTGTTTAGATCTTTTATCTGTGATGATTTCTATCGCATCTATCAATTTTATTGATTTAGTCATGAATACTTGTGAGTGGTCTCTTTGCTCTAGGGCAAAGGGATGAACCCTATAAATTTAGAACTTGATATGTGAAATCTATTGAAAACTCATGTTGCTAAACTTATTTTACGGTTAGATTATGGTTGATCTACTACGAATAGCTAGGGATTTATACTTATATCTTGAGAGCTCGAGTGAGGATCTTGATCTATGGGGAGCCCTAGATATTTGATTTAGATATATAATTGTGATACCTTAGAATTGGTGCACGAGAGCGACCAAAAATAGTATCTTTATTATATTTCTATAATTATATTCGCATGTTCGACGGTAAGACGAATACGAACCATTATAATCTAGATTCGAATTCTCGTTGCACGACAGTGAACTTGAGTTAGAATTGAATTATATTGTCAATCTTAATGCTAATAATTTAAACTAGGCGTGCGCAAGAGCGAGGTTCTAGCTTAAGTTATTATAGATTTGTGTAGCGTGAGAGCGTGCGCTAGTTGTCAATATAGTTGCAAAAATTTCACCCTAAATTAGGAGTTAGTAATATGGAAGTTCATATTCATATTGATACTCGAAAATCTATAGCAGGGATTCTCTAGTCCTAGACTTCTTATTAATCGAATTTACAAATGACATTTTTATACATTCGTGACACACACTCCTTCACCATTGTTCCATCTCTGCCAAGTGACCAAGGTGACACCAATAGTTCCTCCCCGTGAGTCGGTACCCGCTCACCACTTAACCGTGCGCTTGCGGTATAACTACATTGTTTTGGGTGTACATTCCGACGCGATCACATGGTATTAATTACTTAATTCAAGCACTGCTTTAACATGGACATGACTTTAAGCATACGATATGTCTCTATAGTGCTAAGTCCAATTTATGACATGATAAGTGACAAACTAAATGGTACCAATAATCATGAATGTTTAAGTACAAGATTAACATGGAAGTCTCAACTTTTAAACTAATCAAAATCATTTCACAAATTTTAACATGAGATTTATATGACAATTTTAGAATTCTATTTTTGAATCTGCACTCTAATATATCAGTATAACACAGTTTTTTAAAGCCATAATATGAATTAGAGATGAAAATAAAAGTTGTAGATACTTAATTGTTGTTTCCAAATTTTCTAAGATTGTGTCGTTTGGGGGCCTGTAGTGAGAGATATGGCATTTTTTCCACAGTATAGTAAAACCTGTCAAAACTAACACTATGTTCAAAACCTTCCGTTTACACCTTTCTATAGTCAAAAATTAGGCTTTGCTTTCTTCTAGAGAGTTGTAGTAACTTCTTGAACTTTCCAAAACATCTTGAATCATCAAAGTTGGAGTTTTCTACTATGAGTTATGAATTTTTGAATATTCAGGACAGAGTTGAAATAAAATACAGCAGCAGTGTGGAAGAACTAGGCCACACGGCCGTGTCACTTTTCCACACAATCGTGTCACCCTTCCATATGACTGTTTCACTTCCACAGAGCCGTTTGGGGGTATGAGGGTTCCACCAACTTTGCCACATGGTCATTTGGGGATTCCACACGACCGTGTTGATCAGAAAGCGTTCAATTACACTTATTAGCGTCTATGTCGACGCATTTTAGTGTCTCGAGGGACAACACGACCGTGTCGTAGTTCGACATGGCCATGTGGGGCCAAAAATGAGGGCATTGTTGTTTTACGACCGTGTGACCCTTCTTAGGTCGAACGGCCATCACACGGTCACGACTCGACCGTGTGGTGACAACACGACCTCTACACGCCCATGTGGTTCCATAAATCGTCAATTTATACAGAATTAACGCCATCTCCTACGCGATTCCAAAACTAACTCTAACTAATTCGGTTAGAATTCCTACCTTAAACAGTCCTCCAAGATTTCTTTTGACCCTTCTTCTCCTTGAAGACCATCTGAAAGATTTACTCCTCCTCAAGCTTTTCTCAAGCTCCATTGGTGATGGTTTACGATGGAGTTGTGAGGGTGTTTGGCTTGATGGAGGGAAGGGAGACAGTGGCTTGGGGTTCTTACGTGAGCTTGAGGAAGATAGGGAGAGATTTATGTTGGGTTTCTTGTTTCTCTTTCTTCTTCTTCTATTTCTCTTCACCTCTCTCTATGGAAAACAAAAACACAGCCCAATGGGAAGTAGCCGGTTTGGTTTTGGAAAGGGTAGGTAGATGTAGAGAATGTGAGAGGGAGTGGTTAAAGGGTGATTTACCCTCCAGGTGTCATCCCCCCCCACACACACACACACACCTCTCTCTAATGACACCTAGCAATGAATATGCACGAACCCCTTCACTTTCCTAAATATTGCACATGTTCCATAGTGCACAAAACCACATCCTAAGTAACATATTCACAAACTACCCCTATATATGGTACAATATTATTCACTACTTATATACAAATGTACAATATCTCATATGCACTACAATATGTTACACAATCCAATATTCAATATATAAATATCATTTACACTTATACAGTATGCACAATAGTATACATCCAACTATTCTATATAATATATTTATCCACATATCACACATCCATATCTAATAACTTAGCCCCATAATATACAACCATATATAAATATCTCTAAATACATACACGTATAAATACAATCAATAATACGTAAACGGTACTCGTATATACGGCAACATGGTATTATATAATCAGCACGCTCTTCCCATAGGAGAGGGCCTGGACGTAGCGAAAGCTTTGAGGACGACGTAGGATTGCCGCGCGGGAAGGAGAAATCAAACCCCCACGTCCGTATTCTTCGATTTTGAGGTATATCGAAAAACCCAGCAATTTTTACCATGCTCATGATATCAGTCAAATATCAATGCACTAGATCAAAACAAAACGAAAAAAACAAAATAGGGGAAGGCGGTGGCCTTTAGCCACAGACCCTTGGCAGCGACCATCGGCCGCTAGCCCATCCCCAGGGGAAGAGGGTGGCAAGCCATGGCCGCCGACAAACCGGACGGCGGTAAATCAGTAGCCGACCCCTCGGCCACAACATTAAAAGCATTTAAATGGCCAGCTGACTGGGCCCGTATGCCGCCGGTAAACCCCAACCTCTCCCCACCCCCTCGCCTTCTTCTCCCCCGGCAACCATCCTTGTAATGGTGTCACGCAGCCGTTGGCGGTGATGACAACCCCTACTTATCGTTTACACAAAAACAAAAAAATATAGACATCGACAGACCGAAGCCGCTGGCAACCAACCGCCGCCCCCAACGACGGTCTGTTGCTGCCAGAAGCGACGACGTCCCTAAAACTCCAACCCAATATCGCCCTAGCGACGGTGCGTCACCGCCAGAAGTGGCGATAGTTCAAAATCTCCTATCCCGATGCAGTAATGGCGACACACCACCACCGCCCACGGTGGTGTCACAGTGAAAAAAACCACTATTTCTTTTAGGACGAAGCTCGTAGCGAACGGCCCAAACAAAAAAGGGGGTGTTTTAGTTGCAGCCTGAAGCCCACAGCAGCACGCGGACAATTAAACAAAAAAAGGAAAAATGCAGACGCGGGCCGAAGCCAGCAGCTTTGCTACCGGCATCGGCCCAGCAAACCAAAGAAAAAATATTATTAGTGTCGGTTCTTATGGGCTGAGGCCCAAAACCGAAGGAAAATTGGTTTAAGGGGTAAATTAAATGAAAAATAAACGAAATATAGGGGAAATGGGGAATAAAAGGGAAAAATAAAAGAAAAATATTGGCGGAAACAAGAAAATATTTTTTTCTTGCAATTAAATAATAGTGGCATAAGCTCAATTTTTTTAAAAAAATTTGAACTACCCCAGTACCTATATTCATATTTCAACATATTATTCATCAATGGTGCTTGCTTTAGGATCATTTAAATATGTTTTGTAAGGGACCATGCGGGGCTACACACACTAGAGGGGGGTGAATAGTGTAATAACAAGCAAAGTACTTAATTAAAAGTTACTAAAATTAAATCACAATAAGCAGCAGAATGTAAACAGAGTGCTCAACAACAACAATCGCAAACACAAGGATTTTACCCTGGTTCTCCAAAACATGGGTACGTCCAGCCACACCAATATTCACTATATTCCCACACAGAGATACCTCACACAAAGGATTTTATCCTACACAAGGACCTAACCAACCCTACACATGGGTCAAACTCACACACAGAGAATTAGGGTTAGCCCTACACTAGGATACCAAACTCCCACAAAGAGAGTAACTCCCACAAAGAGAGTATCTAATTCCCACAAAGAGAATTAGGGGTATCACAAAGGTGAAACGAAAAAACACTTACCTATGCCTCGATATGATCTTACCAATGCGATGAAGAAGGCATGCAAGTGAAACTCAAGTACTCGAGATGAGGCTTTGATTGCACTTGATGATCTTTCTCTCTTCTAGGAATGAATCCTAACACTTCTCACTTGAATGTATGAAATAAAGAGAAGAAAGATGTTCTCCAAGAAAGGAATGAGAATTAGATCCCTTGTGGAATTTCCCTATGAACTAGCTTCAATGCATGAAGATAAATATGCTCATGAGAGAGAAATGGGAGAGATTAGGTGTGTCTATTAATTCTCAAAGATATTCACTATTAAACAAGAGTTCTAAATGAACTAAGCCAACTCATATATATAGGAAGCCCAAAGGAACCCATAAAACCAGCCAAAAACCCAAATGGAAGAAATCTGCAACGGCTAGATTTTGGCAGTTTACGGCACAGACAGTCAACTGATGAACAAATGACAGTCGACTGTTCAATGGCTATAATCTGAGCCAGGATAGTCGACCATAAAAGACTACAAATGCAACTATAAAACAGACAGTCGACTGTATATCCTTCATCAGGTGACTGCTGCGGTGGATGGAATAAAACAGAGAGTTGCAACTTACTCCCAGTATGCATACAGGCGACTGATGAACAAATGACAGTCGACTGTAAAATAGACAGGCGACTATTGATCTTTGATCAGTCGACTGCTGCACGAGATGGAATAAAACAGAGAGATGCATATTTCGCACTTACGCCTTTCAGACGACTGATGGCCATTTCACAGGCGACTGTAAATATACAGGCGACTGTAAAAACTTCATCAGTCGATTGTCTTGCAAATTGGGATGAAGCCCAGAAAATACAAGAAGCGCACAGTCGACTGTCGACCAATTCACAGGCGACTGTAGAAACACATGCGACTGTAAATTGAACATCAGTCGACTGATGCAAAAAGCTCAAGAAGAGTCAATCAAAGGATGACTTGAGCAGTGCACCACAGTCGACTTCAGAAGGCATGAGAGGCGACCGGAAATCACCCAGTCGACTGTGAAACCTTCATCAGGCGATTGTTGGAGAGCCAGAGACTCCAATTGAATCTTTGGGCTAGATGAACCTTTAGGGTTGGATTCTATGATAATCATAAGGCTTACTAAGATGGTGAAATGCATATGCATGCGAGTATGACCATCTATAATGGTATTACAATAATTCTAGACTCAAAAAGAGAAATGCAAGTAATTCAAATTACATGGATTACATATTGCATCTCCTAGAGTCTAAGTCTTCGAGCTCACGATACCTTGATGCTCCCCATCATCTCTAAGCTTTGGCACCCCTTGATGAGCTTTCCTTCATCAAGCTCCAAGCTTTGTCATTGCTCCTCTAGATGTCCATCCATCGTCATGCTCCAAGCTTTGGCTTCATTAGATGATCTTCATGACTTCATCCAAGCTTGAGCACACCATCACCCTTGGAGGTCTTTAAGATATTCCTTGTAATATCCTCCAAGCATTATGCTTTGTCTCATCAACATATAACCATTAAGAAAAACTGAGACTAAAACATAAGATTGATTAGCACACTAACATAATGTATTGATCATCATCTAAACAACGTTAGTCTAGAACCCAAGAACTAACATATTTCATATCACATATTATATGACAGTTGTGTGTGATATTTTTATGCTTATTTTTGCAAGCATTAGCTTAATAATTATGAGGATCCTGCGATCGCTCTGCCGTTGGTTGCTTAGCCCAAAAATGTGCTTCTCTCAAGCGAAAGAGTCCGTGTAAGTAATATAGATCTGGGAGTTCAGATGTCGAATCCTCGGGAGAAAATCTGTTGCAACCACAAAACTTAAATCAAATAGAAATTCAACGTAAAGAGACCAACCACTTTTAATGACGATGGTTTGAATGGGTTTTGATTGTGGTTCTTTTAATACGAGCAAAAGAAAATTTCGTTTATGAAAATATCAATGAGAAGTATGCACATGATATGGGTTCGTTAGGGTCCATGATTTGTATTAACTTGGTTGATTAACGATAACTCAATGAAACCTCTTTTTGAGATAAATTCATCGGAAAATACCCTTGTGGGGATTAAAGCACAATATTGAATACGATCGTTGCTAAAGTTATAATCTTTCGAATATAAGATATGAAACTCCCTTTTGTGGAGATCAAAACTCACCCTTGTGGGGTGATCATCAACTCAATCACGTTCTTTTGGAAGATGAAGAGGAGATTTTAAACTAAAGACTACAACTTTATCAATGTTAACAATTTTAGCATGAAGTTTCAACCAAATAAATACACATCATGTTCCCTAACTATACCATACCATGCACAATAAGAATTTAGCCACACATACTGAAAATAATCAAGGATTTCATCACAATAAACATGGTTCTAATCAATAGAAATAACTAGAATTGAAAATACGCAATAAAGTTAAAGAGATATCACCAAATACACCCTCTATTTGCCTAAGAAAGCCCTTCTTCTTCCTCTAAAAACTCTCTGAAAAAATACCCCAAGTTGCTCTCTGGAATCTCAGGAAATTTCTGCAAAAATCACCTCCAAAATCGCCCAAATACGCCAAGAATACGGCCAAAAAAATCTAGAATACACTTAAATAGGAACATTGCGGGTTTTAGTGTGCTAACGGATCCCAAAACTGCACCCAAACCCGCTTCTACGGTCGACGCCAATCCCAGCCGTTGGATCCAGCGGGATTCAACGTGGACAAGCCACGTGTACTTTAAAATTCGTGCGCGGCCCGCTTCCCTCTTCGAGTTTGCGTCGGATGGATTGTCGACCGTCGGATCTTCATCCAACGGCATGTCTTCGATCGCTTTTGCCCGCTCCGCAGTCGACGAGAGCGTAGCCCCTCGCCGTTGGATCTTCAATCAATGCTCCAAAATAGGCCACATCGCCCGTACTTTCGATTCGGATGCGGGGTGTATATTGGCCATTGGATGGTGGATGGATGCTTCAGATGCAGCCACGTCACTCAGCTGATTTCGAATTCGAGAGCTCGCGTGTGGACCACTAGATAACGATCGTGCGGCTGCTGCTGAGCCACATCGCCCGCTCATTTTATGTTGCTGCAGACCGTTCGATGGAGAATAGACGAGCCGATGGAAGCCATGTCGCCGTTTCGAAACGCTGCTTTCGAATTAGATTCGGAATCGACACGACCGTTGGATCTTAATCCAACGGTCATCGTCGCTCCTCTGATTCCACCGTTGATGAAGCAGGGAATGGCTGGGATGCGGCCACGTGTACGCCAAGATTGGTGCGGCGCATATGGGCAGCCGTATTTCGTATTTGCTGCGTATTTACTCCATTAAATTGGTATTCTGCATTCAATAAATCACAGTAATTAGCACAAATATTAGAAAAATAGAAATAAATAGTCGTTGGAATCGTGAGATCGAGACCAAGCCATGAAAAATATAAAAAGGCAGAAATACTCAATAAAATTCATACTTTGTGCATAAATCAAGTAATATCTCTAATAAATGATGGTATTCAATATGCGAACGTATTAGAGACCAATTCAACATTATTTACACATAAAATATTGCTAGATGATGGGTTAAATATGTAATATCCAACCCGAATCACACCCCCCAACTAGCGTTTTGCTAGTCTCTAGCTAAGTGAGCGAAAATTGATATCAAATATACACCTAGATCACCTTATCAGATCTCAAATCACTCACCACCATACTACAACGACAAAAGAATATGACCACACACTACTATCAAAATTTTATGCTCATAAAATAATGGTACTCATGGATTTAAAGATGAAGAACAAGTATCTCTAAAATGGTCAAGAAATAGACTTAACTTCACTATTCATTACTTCATAGCGCGTAGTATACAAAATCAATGGCTTGCACCTTTCAATTAAAGATTCTAACTTGGAGTGTAGATGTATCATGTAAAGCAAGTATAAAGAATAGAATGATATCAAGACATACACACATCAATCTTCATCCATAGGAAATCACACCATATCTCGTGCTTTCTTTAAGCTTTGGAAATTCTCTTGCCTTGTAAATTATGCACACTTATTCTCTCTTTTCTTTCTCTCTTTTTTTAGTTCCGCATAACGCACATAAAGCAACATTTGCGGAAAAGTATATAACTTGGATCGCTCCATCAAATGAGTGAGGTTCCGGTCAATGGCTCCCAAATCAGACGATAATAGGGCATTAGGCCAAAAAGGACCCCTCGGACTGTACTACTCGAGCCAACCAAGTTATTTATTTTCGTGACACACTTATTCATTTTTTTCTTCATTCATTTTTCCTTTTTTATATTTGCTTTTCTCTCTTCTTTTTTGTGTGTGCATAAATAACTTAGCAAGATAGCTTCCTCTTCTTAATTTTTTTCACAAGAATGGGTTATCCTAATCATTTCAAAAGACAGTGTATACTTTCTACCTAAAATCACACACAGCATGCAAATAGCAATGAATACGAGATAAAAAGCAATGCTCCAGTTATTTTGTGAACTATTGGTGCATGAACCTTGGTGTGTTCCGTTGAAAGCATACTATTTGCTAATTCATAATTTCTAGATTCATTAAGTTATCAATCAATCCTACCATTGAGATATATAAACAGAAATTTACCACGAGTACTAATATACGTGTCAAATGAGACTGAAATATTTAACATTAGTGGTGGTGGAAAATAAATCACATGTGTACGGTGGTGAATAGATATCGAGAATTTTCATCACATGAGGTTCATCTCTAGGTAAAATAAGTATTGGTGATATAACTTGACTCAAAAAAAATTTTAAATGCAAAAAAAGGGAACTAACTAAAAAATCCTAAAAGAAAAAAAAGAAAAATCCTAAAAGTTTATATCCTCCCCCAACCTAAAATAAACATTGTCCTCAATGTTAGGGAGAGGGAATCATGGAAAGAACACACCTAATTAGTTGCCACCCGAAGGTGGGTCCGTGAGATTCATGGTGCTCGCATCCTTGGTCCAAGGCTATGAAAATGCTTCAATCTTTGACCATTCACCTTGAACTCACTCCTGTATTTTTCATTAAGTAATAGCACTGCTCCATGTGGGAAAACTTCTTTAACTGTGAAAGGTCCAAACCACCTAGAGCGAAGCTTCCCGGGGAATATGTGTAGCCTGGAATTGTATAGAAGAACTTTTTGGCCTGGGGTGAACTCCCTCCTTAGGATCATCATGTCATGGACGGATTTCATCCTTTCTTTTGATATTTTGGCATTGTCATAAGCATTTCATCCTTACTCCTCTAGCTCACGGGCGTTTTATTAAAGATTTTAGCGCTATATCTCGCCCTCTTTGCAACTTGCTAACTCAGAATGTGGATTTTATTTGGACACCTGAGTGTCAACATTCTTTTGAAACTTTAAAGAAGTTGCTAATTTCTGCTCCCATTTTGCAAGTCCCAGACTGGTCCTTACCATTTGAAATCATGTGTGACGCCAGCAACTACGCAGTTGGCGCACTCTTAGGCCAAAAGAAAGACAAAGCTCCAGTAGTTATTTACTACGCCAGCAAAACGTTGAATGATGCTCAGAGGAACTATACAACCACAGAGAAGGAGTTGCTGGTTGTAGTATTTGCTTTGGAAAAATTCAGGAGCTATATTTTGGGATCACCTATCTTGATTTATACATATCACTCTTCTTTGAAGTATTTATTGTCCAAAAAAGATGCTAAACCTCGATTAATAAGATGGATTTTATTATTGTAGGAGTTCAATGTTCTAATCAAGGACAAGAAAGGCATGGAGAATCTAGTAGCCGACCACTTATCACGATTTACAGTAGGCCTTGATTCAGCAGATGTACCTTTGAAGGACTCCTTTCCTGACAAGCATCTTTTTAGTGTTTCCACCTCCCCATGGTATGCTGATATAGTTAATTATCTAGTAACTGATAAGACTCCTGAAACTTGGTCACTTCAAGACTTTAAAAGGTTCAAGTACGAGGTAAAATATTTCTTCTTTGATGATCCATACCTCTATAAATATTGTAGTGACCAAATTGTTAGGAGGTGCATTCCTGACCATGAGATAGCTAGTGTGATACAATTTTGTCATGATGGTGTGTGTGGAGGACACTTTTCTGCGAATAAAACTGTGGCAAAAAATCTTGCAATGTGGCTTTTATTGGCCAACTATGTTTAAGGATACATTTCATTATTGTAAAACATGTGCTGCATGCCAACAGTTAGGGGTATTACTAGACGTAACATGATGCCATTAAACCCCATTCTAGAAATTGAAATATTTGATTGTTTGGGCATAGATTTCATGGGACCTTTCCTACCTTCATTTGGATATGTTTACATTTGGTTTCAATCGATTATATTTATAAATGGGTGGAAGCTATTTCTTGCAGGTCGAACGACACTTCAGTTGTGCTCAAGTTTATCAAAGAGAACATCTTCTCTAGATTTGGAGTGCCCAAAGCCTTGATCAGTGATGGAGGTTCCCATTTTTGCAACCGAATGTTCACTGATCTAATGAAGAGGTTTGGGGTCACGCACAAGGTCTCTACTCCATATCACCCACAAACCAATGGTCAAGCAGAGCTGGCAAATAGAGAGAGCAAAGGCATTTTACAGAAGACGGTGAATCCTTCAAGGAAAGATTGGAGCTTGCGCTTACCTGAAGCACTGTGGGCCTACAGGACGGTCTACAAGACAATTTTGGGGATGTCACCTTATCGTCTTGTCTACCCAGGAATGATCTGATATCCCTCACACAGTTGGGACTTGGTAGCTTCTCAATTACTGCTACCTTGGCTCTGTCTACCTGAATACCATCTTTAGAGACCAAATGACCAAGGACAAGTCCTTCTGTGGTC
This sequence comes from Scilla litardierei, assembly GCA_030789695.1. NCBI lineage: Eukaryota > Viridiplantae > Streptophyta > Magnoliopsida > Asparagales > Asparagaceae > Scilla > Scilla litardierei. Next base: position 11,487 of record JAULAV010000064.1, on the reverse strand, counting down.
ATAAAATGACATTTCTCCCAATTTAATAGGAGATTTTTCTTAATACGCCTGTCAAGAACATAAGCCAAGTTAGTTAAACAATCAAGAAAAAAGCTACCATATACAGAGAAATCATCCATAAACACCTCCACAATTTTCTCAACCATATCATCAAAAATACTAAGCATGCATCGCTGAAAAGTGGCTGGAGCATTACATAAACCAAATGGCATCCTCTTAAAGGCAAAAGTACCACAGGGACAGGTAAAAGTGGTCTTTTCCTGATCCTCTGGTGCAATCTCAATCTGATAATATCCTGAATAACCGTCTAGGAAGCAATAGTACTCATGTCCAGCCACTCTCTCTAAAATCTGGTCAAGAAATGGTAGAGGGAAGTGGTCATTCCTAGTTCTGGAGTTCAACTTCCTATAATCTATACACATCCTCCATCCTGTGGTAGCTCTAACAGGGATAAGTTTGTTATTCTCATTTTTAATCACGGTGAGACCAAACTTTTTAGGTACAACCTGTGTTGGATTGACCCATTTACTGTCAGAAATTGGGTATATAATACATGCATCCAATAATTTTAGAACCTCGCCTTTCATCACTTCTTTTAATTTGGGATTTAACCTACGTTGCATTTCTCTAGTGGGTTTGGAGTCATCTTCCAAGTAAATATGATGCATGCATACAATGGGACTAATACCTTTTATATCAGCAATGGACCAACCAATGGCCCCTCTATGCCTTTTCAACACTTCAAGTAAAGAGCTTTCTTGTTCTAAAGAGATTTTAGAAGATATTACCACAGGGAAGCTGTTTTCATTTCCAAGAAAGGCATACTTGAGATATTCAGGTAGTGGCTTTAATCAGGCTTTGGATCTTCTACCTCAGATGATATTTGAGTTGGTGCATTTGGTGGCAAAGCCTCGAACCTAGGCTCCCATATTGCGTTGAGTTCCTTCGCATTTTCCTTCACAAGAAAGATGTCATTAGTATCTTCCACAATTGTTTCAATAATATTAGCATCACCATAAAATCCAGATCACACATAATCATCCACCAATGAATCAATCATGTTTATTTTTTTCAACCTCTTCATCCACATTTGGCAACTTGCAAGTATTAAATATATTCAAATTCAAAGTCATGTTACCAAAAGTGATTTTAAGTTGACCATCCCTACAATTTATTAAAGCATTGCATGTTGCTAGGAATGGTCTACCTAGGATGATGGGAGTGGAATTGGCAGTTTGGGATCCTTGGATGTCTAGAACTATAAAGTCTGCAGGGTAGTAAAATTTGTCCACTTGAACGAGGACATCCTCAATGCATCCCTTTGGAACGTTAATAGATCTATCAGCTAATTGCAATATAACAGATGTTGGTTTTAGCTCTCCTAACCCAAGCTGCACAAAGATATGATATGGCAAGATATTAACACTAGACCCTAAGTCCAATAAAGCATTTCCAATCTTTTTAGTGCCAATGGTGCAAGTAATAGTGGGTGATCCAGGATCTCTAAATTTAGGTGGTGTATTTTGTTGCACAATAGAGCTAACCTGTTCAGTTAAAAATGCTTTCTTCTTCACATTCAATTTTCGTTTAATAGTGCACAGGTCTTTCAAAATTTTTGCATATGCAGGTATTTGATTTATGGCATCAAGCAGTGGAATATTTATTTGGCACTTTTGAAAAATTTCACGAATTTCGGATTGATACTTATCTTTATTTTTCTGAAGTAGCCGATGAGGGAAAGGTGCTGAAGGTACATATGTTGCGGGCTCTTTCTCTTCAATGACTTTATTGTTCAGACCCGCATCCGTGTTCTCCTTCGGCACCTCTTCTTGCATTTGAATTTCCTCCTCTTGTTCAGCTTCTCTGCTTGGTGGATTAGGTTTTTGAATTTCCTTCCCATTCCTCAGAGTGGACACGGCTTGGCAAGGCTTCATATTATTACCTGCAGAAGAGGATGAGCTCATATTAGGATTCGGAATTGATTGTGATGGAAGCTTACCTTTCTCCAATGTTGTCGTAAGCCTAGCTAAGCTTTCACTCATCTGTTGATTTTGAGTCTGTTGAGCCTGAAACTGAGCCTGTTGTTGTTGCATTTGGGCTTGCTGCAATTGAAGAAGCTGCTGAAGCACATCTCCAAATGGTTGCATCTGTTGTTGTTGCATTGGCTCTTGGTCCCTCCTTTGGTTCCTCCCTTGGTAATTGTTGTTGTTATATTGAGATTGTCTAAATTGAGGGAGAGCCTATTGCTGAGGTTACTGATTGGGGCCCCAATTTAAGTTAGGATTGTTGTGCCACCCCTTGTTGTTGGAATTGAAGCCCTGGTAGTTTGTAGATACTTGATTCACTCATGTTGGATTGCCTACCATGCTCTTCAAAGCTGGAAGTGTGGGGCAGGCACTGGTGTCATAGCCACCAACATCGCAAAGTGCACAACTCTGCTCTATCTCAACTGCTTTGGCCTTTTTCAAATTGAGAGCTTGAAGCTTGTTTGTAATCATTGCTTCCATTTTCGCCTCCAACGCATTCTCTGGCTTCAAATTGTATACCACTCCACGTGTTGGCTGGGAAGGTGCAGAGTGGCCTCCCCTGTCGTACTCTGAGGTAGTATCCCAAGTTTGTGCATCCTCTGCTATGTCCTCCAAGTACGTCCAAGCTTCATCTGGCTCTTTATCGAAGAATCCCCCATTGCACATCATTTCTACGAATTGTTTCATCTGAGGTTGCAGTCCATCGTAGAAGAAGCCAATAATCCTGCTTTTGTCGAAGCCATTATGTGGACATGCTAGCAATAGCTCATTGAACCTTTCAAATGACTGGTAGAATGTTTCCTCGCTTTTCTGGGCAAAGTTCATGATCTGTCATTTCAATCCCTGTGTCCTGTGAATATGAAAAAATTTCTTTAAGAACTCAGCATGCAAGTCAATCCATGTAGTAATAGAACGTGATGGCAATGCATTTAACCCGTTCTTAGCTTTATCTTTTAATGAGAATGGAAACAATTTCAGATATACAGTGTCTTCACTAGTCTTTCCATCAAAACATGTCAAGCACACCTCCTCAAATCCTTTTATATGAAGATAAGGATTTTCCTTGTCTAATCTATGAAAGGTGGGTAAGAGTTGGATTACCCCTAACTTGAAATTAAAAGAATTTGCATCAGTGGGCAAGATCAAGCATGAAGCTGTGCTAGTCCTAGTGGGTCTGAGAAGATCTTTTAAAGTTCTAGGAACTCCAGGTTGCACATTGTTTTCATTGTTGTTGCTAAAATTTTCATCCATGTTATTATTAGCATCCATTTCAAAGCGTTTAGTCAACCTCTGTGTCCTAGGAGTCCTATGCCATATAAACTAGCACAATATATATATATTTTGATTTTTTAAAAAAAATGCAAAAATTTATATACAGTAAAGTGCAAAGATCTCACCGAAGGTCCTCTGAATGAAATAAAACTGTGGTAACAAACCGTTCTCCCCGGCAACGGCGCCAAAAACTTGCTTAGCCCAAAAATGTGCTTCTCTCAAGCGAAAGAGTCCGTGCAAGTAATATAGATCTGGGAGTACAGATGTCGAATCCTTGGGAGAAAATCTGTTGCAACCACAAAGCTTAAATCAAATAGAAATTCAACGTAAAGAGACCAATCACTTTAATGACGATGGTTTGAATGGGTTTTGATTATGGTTCTTTTAATATGAGCAAAAGAAAGTTTCGTTTATGAAAATATCAATGAGAAGTATGCACATGATATGGGTTCGTTAGGGTCCATGATTTGTATTAACTTGGTTGATTAACGATAACTCAATGAAACCTCTTTTTGAGAGAAATTCATCGGAAAATACCCTTGTGGGGATTAAAGCACAATATTGAATACGATCGTTGCAAAAGTTATAATTTTTCGAATATAAGATATGAAACTCCCTTTTGGGGAGATCAAAACTCACCCTTATGGGGTGATCATCAACTCAATCACGTTCTTTTGGAAGATGAAGAGGAGATTTTAAACTAAAGACTACAACTTTATCAACGTCAACAATTTTAGCGTGACAATTCAACCAAATAAATACGCATCATGTCCCCTAACTACACCATACCATGTACAATAATAATTTATCCACACATACTGAAAATAATCAAGGATTTCATCACAATAAACATGGTTCTAATGAATAAAAGTAACTATAATTGAAAATACGCAATAGAGTTCAAGAGATATCACCAAATACACCCTCTATTTGCCTAAGAAAGCCCTTCTTCTTCCTCTAAAAACTCTCTGAAAAATACACCAGGTTGCTCTCTGGAATCTCAGGAAATTTCTGCAAAATTTGCCTCCAAAATCGCCCAAATACGCCAAGAATACGGCCAAAAAAAACCTAGAATACACTTAAATAGGAACATTGCGGGTTTTAGTGTGCTAACGGATCCCAAAACCGCACCCAAACCCGCTTTTATGGTCGGCGCCAATCCCAGCCGTTGGATCCAGTGGGATTCAACGTGGACAAGCCACATGTACGTTAAAATTCGTGCGCGGCCCGCTTCCCTCTTCGAGTTTGCGTCGGATGGATTGTCGACCGTCGGATCTTCATCCAACGGCCTGTCTTCGATCGCTTTTGCCCGCTCCGCAGTCGACGAGAGCGTAGCCCCTCGCCGTTGGATCTTCAATCGACGCTCCAGAATAGGCCACATCGCCCGTACTTTCGATTCGGATGCGGGGTGTATACTGGCCATTGGATGGTGGATGGATGCTTCAGATGCAGCCACATCACTCAGCTGATTTTCGAATTCGAGAGCTCGCGTGTGGACCGCTAGATGACGATCGTGCGGCTGCTGCTGAGCCACATCGCCCGCTCATTTTATGTTGCTGCGGACCGTTCGATGGAGAATAGACGAGCCGATGGAAGCCACGTCGCCGCTTCGAAACGCTGCTTTCGAATTAGATTCGGAATCGACACGACCGTTGGATCTTAATCCAACAGTCATCGTCGCTCCTCTGATTCCACCGTTGATGAAGAGGGGAATCGTTGGGATGCGGCCACGTGTACGCCAAAATTGGTGTGGCGCATACGGGTAGCCATACTTCGTATTTGCTGCGTATTTACTCCATTAAATTGGTATTCTGCATTCAATAAATCACACTAATTAGCACAGATCTCAGAAAAATACAAATAAATAGTCGTTAGAATAGTGAGATCGAGACCAAACCATGAAGAATATAAAAAGGCAGAAATACTCAATAAAATTCATAATTTGTGCACAAATCAAGTAATATCTCTAATAAATGATGGTATTCAATATACGAACGTATTAGAGACCAATTAAACATTGTTTACACACAAAATATTGCTAGATGAGGGGTTAAATATGTAATATCCAACCCAAATCATTATTTACCTAATCTAACGGTATATAACATCGCCTTGTGGTCCAATTAATTACTTAGCATAAAATATTTAAATTTATATCCCGTGAATGTGTGATATCTGTGATGTGATTATTACGTTTGGTAAAAATGTTTATGAGCACAAATTTGCATGAATGGCTATATTATGATTTTGGATCGGCTTTTTTACGTCCCACATTTATTTTTCCCGCACTTTTCTTTTTTGAGAGAATTATAGTGAGAAATATTATGTAATGCCCAAGAACAATAGCCATTTCCATGGACGTGGAGGCCACCCCTGATGAAGAACCTTTATGGGGCTAATGTGGTTTCCAAAGCTGTTTTTTCTTTTTCATTTATGTAAAAGGGACTGTATAATTGGACTATGGACATTATTATTTTGTGGTGACTGGCTGATCCACACAAGTAGCTTATTCATTTTAAATTATCTCCACATGATAAAATTTTCAGTATTATTAATTCATGCAAAATTGTGTGTTTCTAGATTAATGACAAAAATCGCAAGTGTTGATTTTGAAATTCTGGAAGCCTCTGTGAGGAACTGCCTCAGTTGGCAGTTTTCCATCTGCGAGCATAGCCTCTAAGCGCCACTATAACAATAGATAGCTGATGAGTGCCCATTACATATATTTTTCATGCATCATTCACGTGAATCCCATACCGCTTCATCGCACATTCCATGCCATTTCTCTCACTTTTTAGTTCCTTTTTCTCTTAGGTCTTTTGTGTATATTGCAGGTGTAATTACAGAGTTTTGAGACCCTAGAACGGAGGCAAAAGTGTTGGGGCGAAGCAAGAAGTAAACGATATCTCAAATTGCCAAGGAAGATGAAGAGAATACATGACACACGCGACCGTGTGGCAAGAACCATGCTACCGCGTCACCAGGAAAAGCCAATAGGAATGGAAGAAGCCGTGACGCGGTCACATGGATCTACCCATGCGGTTTGTCACCAAGACGCCAAGAAGAAAAGGAATGGCCATCGACACAATCACGCAAACACTCGACCCAACCGTGCCGCACCAAGGCACTGAAGGCCTCAAGCAATCGCCCATCCGATCGTTTGGAAGGACTTTTGGATGGGGCTGAATGACAGAACGATGTGGTCGAGTGGATTTCCATGTGGTCTCATCGATAGAGAAATAGAATGAGATTTTTTGACTCTGTGGACGATGCGACCGCGTCAAATCTGACACGAATGCATCACCTAGGATTTTCTAGGTAGATCTGGGCGCCTCCAAGAGTCGCACCTGTGATTTTTGTGGATTTCCAAGGGGTATTTAAACCTTTCTTCTTCTCCAATGAGGGAGGACATCTTTTTATAGACTTTTTGAGGGGTTTTCAGATATTTTCAAGGTGTACTTGTTTTGATTATTTTCTGCTACAATTTTATTTCTGTTTATTATTGTGATTTTGATTCTAGATTTTAGTTAATACAATTCTCTTTGTTCTCTTCCATTGTGAACTGATTGGATTGCTATCTTTATCTCATCTCCATTGTTGCAAATGCATCATCTAATGAATTTGATTGTGTTTCTATCGATGGATCATAAGTAGTCATCCATCTAGGGCCATGGGTTGAGCCATATTGATTTTGCTATGGATTGATGAGATTATGATATGGTGTCTGCATGATTGGTCATTAGGGGTATGTTAGGATGATTACTATTGGTGCAAATTGATCTCTCCCTTCGTGGATTAATAGGTTATTCGCTAGTTGAAGATAAGGCTAATTTAGGCTTTTTAATCCCTACACCAATCTACAATATACATGCCGCCAATGAAGTTGGGGTGTGGATAAGCTCTCATAACATTGATCCAAAATCATATCCACGGAAGTGGCATAGAGAAGGAATGTGGATATTTGTCGAGCATGATGCACATACCACATGTCGATGACCAACGGAAGTTGACTTGGACATGGGGTAGGTAGACCTATCATAGCATCACGGAAGTGTGGGTTAGGTGATAACATAATGGACTACTATATCATTGCATCACGGGAGTGGGAGGTATGAGAAGCCCTTATGTTAAACAACCTCACCCTATCTCATGATTTCAATAACCGATCAACCCCGAGACAATCCTAGTTTAAATTCAATAGTGGTAATACATAGCCCTAGAGCTTTCCCTATTATTGATTTCTCCTTTTAATAATTCACATTTACCTTGTTCACTTCGAACGCGTAGCTAAATAAACCTTGAATTGAACCAATACTCAACATTTCCTCCCAGTGGATAACCCATTAGCGCTACAACTACACAGTATGCTTCCGGTATAAATTTGATTACTCTTGCGAAAAGCGAACAAGTTTTTCTGGCACCCGTTGCCTGGGAGGCAATGGCTTGATATTGGTTTGGTTCATAGTTGTTAGACTATGCATTTTTATTTTTCTTTTGCTTTCTTTTTGCTATTATTATTTTTGGGTTACTAATGTCTTCTTTTAATATTGGGGAATGAAAGTGTATATGATTTTATTATTTGATTTTTGTGGGAGAGAAGGTGTGTGTGTGGTGTGGGGCTAATAATAGTGTAAAATGTTGGCTTTGACCAATATTGAGGAGGGGGGTAATGCTGGTAAAAAATCTGGGTTGGGGGTAATTAAGTTAGTGTAGAAGTAATTAGTAACTAGGCATACAAAATGACGATTTTTGCCCCTTGAAAAACAAATGTCTCCAAAAAATTCCAGAAAAATACCACATGTTTGTGAAGTTGCAAGGATCACGAAAATAAAAGTTATTTAAAATTTTGAGATATCAAAAATGTAAGTTTTCGGCAAAACTCGTCTATTGATCGCGAGGGGTTTGTGGGTTTTTTTGGTTCAGGTCGTTTTGGACTCAGAAAAATACGAAAATATATATATATATATTCAAAAATTGTATAGACATATTTTGAAATCATTTAAACATATTTGAAATTATTTGAAATTATTTTAATAATAGAAATACGAAAATACGTCTAGTGACGGATACATGTTATCACAGGGGAGACTGGGGGTGAGGGAGTGTGTTGGGGCGGAGAGGTGGTCGGCGAACGAGGGGATGGGGCTTGGGGGGTTGCGGGACAGCAGATGATGATAACAGAGGAAAAAGTTGAGAGAGTTTGCAACGGCCTGATTTCACCGCGCACGTATTTTGGTATTCGAAATAGTTTCAAATGAGTTCAAATATGATTAAACAATTTTTTTCTATTTTTTGTTGCTCAAAATCTAAAATGGTATTTTGGCATTTTTTTTCTAGAATTTTTTGGAGTCATATGTAAAAAATGATATTTTAACTTTAAAATGATAATATATATTATTTTACTAATTACCCTCGTTACTTAACGAAATACATTTTTACTCTAATTAACCTACCCTAAACGCAGCCCAACTGAGGAAAAACATGGTTTATTCACTTCTCGTGGTCAACAACCCCCAACCCCTAGTATTTAGCCCCTAATTAATGCAATTAGATCTATAAATAACCCATATTCCCTCTCCCTCAATATGTAAACAACCCAAAACACATTCTCTCACGCTGCATGTGCAGCCTCCTCTGCCGTCGCCACCCCCCGGCTGTCGCCACCCTTTGCCACCTCCGATGACCAGCGGGCACCCCCCAGCTGCTGCGAACCCTTCCCCAGCGTGTTGTGGCACTCCCAGCTGTCCCAATGATTGAACCGGAAAACGTGCAAGGAGCACGCCTTCCACTCCCCAAGTGTAGAAGCGTCAAAACAATATAAATTTATAACCGGTGAGTACCGGGTCGGATCACAGGGACAAGTCGTTCTACACTCGTAAAATTGATCGATAAAGAAAGGTAAAGAGTGAGACAACCGCCTCGCTAATGATGGAAAAGTGTGAGAAAGTGTGGGGTGAATCTACCTTCCTAACCTATGCACTAAGGGTGGAGAGCCGAATCGGCAAGCAACGAGGAGGACTCATGTGGTGTGTATGTGAGTGAGGTAATGGGTGTGGGGATTCATTCCAAATATAACTCAATTTGATCTCCCGGCTAAAGGACGATCAATCGGAGGATGCGACATTTCATCGAACATGTGGGGTGCAATAAGTAATGAATGAAACTCAAGAGCAATCAACATTAAGCACAATAGAGAGGGTCCACTAGGATGAGCCTCTCTTTGGATTTTCCACAATGGGTTCCAATAAACAACCCTAACTCAAAGTATCATTCGCAAATTAGATATTAAAATCATGCTAGAGATGAAATTCACAACCCAACTACAACAACAAGCACAACACAACCACACAAGCAAGATTTAGAAATTCATTGATGAAAAAGAGAAGTTTTTACTCAAAACTATCATCCAATTACACAACACAAAAGCTAAATCAAAATACACAAGAGAATAGAAAATTTTCACCCAAATGTCACTCCAAGATGAGATATCCCACTCTCAAGTGCCCCTCCAAGCTCATCAAGCTTTATCAACCTCCCCCATGGCCTCCATGCCCTAAAAACTCCAAGAGGAAGAAGAATGGGAAAAACAGCCCCCCAATTTTGGCTAAAACCCCATTCACAGCTTAACGGGTCTGGAATTAAGTCAAACGTGTCAGATTCTGGCCCAAACCCGCAAGCAATGCCCAAAGCAGTAGAAAATTTCAGCACTGTCACCCTGTCTTGCAAAAAATTATAGAAAAATCAATCCGACTCGGAATGACTCGTTTCAAGCGACGATGGAAATGTAACAAAGTGTACTACAACTAAAAAATAATCGCTAGGTCGAAATATATACTAGAATGATAGCAGAATTCTGCACAAGAGGGGAATAGCAGACCAGAATTTCAGCACCATCACACTGTCTTGCAAAAATTCAAGAAAAATCATCCGACCTCGGAATGACTCGTTCCAGGTGACGATGGAACCATAACAAAGTGTACTATGATTGAAAAATATCACAAGGCCGGAATATACACTACAGATGATAGCAGAATTCTGCACAAGAGGGGAATAGCAGACCAAAATTTCAGCACCGTCACCCTGTCTTCCAAAAAATGCAGTAAATTGCTCCGACCTCCAAAACATTCTGGAAAATTATGCGTTGGAATCGGGACTTCACAAACGTCAACTGAAAAATAATAGGAGACTAAGATGAAGATGCTAATAGTCTGTAAAAATTGTGTTTTATGCATATGTAAACGATAAGCTCCAAATTTAAGAGATATCGAAAATATGCATGAAATGAAGCTTAGATAGGATTAATACATGCACAAAAAGCACAGAAATAGCGGATAAATATACAATTTTTACCCCGAATAACACCCCCGAACTATCTTTTTGCTAGTCCCTAGCAAAATATGCGATAAATTCGGATTAAATGGAAAACATGCACCAACTTTAAGATTTCATCATGGCATACATACCAAAAAATATTATTTCCAAGTGATTTCAAAGCCAATATACCCAATGTATGAAAGTAAACAACAAAAGACATTCTTCTCAATCCAATTCAAAGAAAAGTGAAGCAATAAGCACCTATCGCATTTATCGGGATATATCACAAATGGCAAAGTTTCTAATTTTCATAAAAATGGCCAAACACAATAAATTTCCTCTAAGTTGTGGGAGATGAGAGTGCATCACTCATGTTGCTTATTCTTTCATTTATTCATTCATTTTTTCTTTTCTTTTATTTATCTCTTTTTTTGTATGCTTTTTAGTATGTTTTTGTTTTTGTTTTGCATTCACGCAATCATACTATGAAATGCAAACACCGCCACCTTTGTATACACGCGATAACGCTATATAGGAAAGGGGATGCAATGATCTCCTAAATCTCATTTTTGGCATCCTCCCCAATGTTTCGTGGGGTACCGGCTACTCAATTTGATTAGGAAAACCATTCACTTATATAACTCTCTTTCTCATTCTAAACATGAATTATCAACTAATCCACCCACTCCTTAAGAGGAAAACAAAACATGCACCATATGGCCACACCCAATCCAATTAAAAACTAAGCCATTCATCCCAAATCATGCAATCACTTACACCAAACTATTCCCAAATTATTTTCAAAGAGATATGACGACGTATAAAATAGCTTCATACATGGCATATTAGCATTTGACTCCAAGATGGAAAAGAA